>CM019073.1:40105150-40655150 GCA_009667805.1 Leptobrachium leishanense | reverse complement strand
GTGATCGTTCATGGATCCAGTACTCTTGAAATTTGGCCACAGGGAGTCTCTAAACTGGTACATATGCGTGAGGTCAGCTGTAACCCAGGGGAGGTGGGACCCTTTTACTCGCACTTTGCGCCGTGGGGTATGGGTGTTCCAGACTTTCAAGAGCTCGGCTTGAAAGTATTCAATTGCACAGTCCAGGTCTGGGATTAGGATTAGTCTGTACCATGGGAGCTGTTAGAGATCATTTAGGAAGGATTCAAGATTAAATTTCTTTCGAGGGCTTGGTGATTATCACCTTTGGTGGACATTTTGTGGCCCTTATTTTGCGCACACAGTACACTAGGCAGTGATCACTGAAACTGTTAGCGAGAATACCTGCCTCCTGTATTTGATCAGGACATGAGGAGAGAATCCAATCCAGCAAGGTGTGGTTAGGGCTTTTCATATTAATGCGAGTGGGGGAGGAGATTAATTGTGTTAGCTGCAAAGCCTTAAACAGTGAGCAGTGTTTATTGTTTTTAGGATTCAGCCAATCAACATTAAAGTCGCCGAGGACCAGCAGTTCACTTTTTTGGTTTTGAGCGACTAATTTACTAAGAAATTGGGTTATGTCAGAAAGGGAGTGCACTGGGGAACTCGGTGGGCGGTAGAATCCAGCAACAATAATTGTTTTACTGAACGTGATCTCAATAATACCAAAAAGGAAATCTAATGTGGCCGGGGAGCTAGGATTCTGCAACGGGGTGAACTTTATGGAGTTGTCAACATAGATAACAATTCCCCCTCCTCTCTTAGCTCTGTCCTTTCTAGAGCATGAATACCCTTGTATTGCTATGGCACAGTCTGGCACTTTAGGGGTTAACCATGATTCTGTCAGCACAATGACTTTAGGTTTGTAAAAGAAGCACCAAGCTTTAAGCTCATCCAGTTTAGGGAGTAAACTGCGGATGTTGCAATGCACAAAGGAGAGGCCTTTTTTAGTGGGGAGATTAAATATGGTGTCAGCTATTGGACCAGGGTTGGATTCAACATCATTTTCCAGAGCAAGCAGCAGAATATAAAGGAATTTGGACATATTTTTCTTTTTGGAAAATAGTGATTGAAGAGTTTTAAAGCTCTGTTGTGTGGGGGTGGGAGGGCTGGATTTTAACACTCTCCACCAGCTCTCAGCTGATAAATTAAAGGAGCTGAGCAAGCTATGGTGTATTTGGGTTTCTTTTTCAGCTTGCTGTAATTTGTAGGGTGTATAGGGAGGGAGGGTAGATTTAGAGAGAAGGGAGATAGTGGAAAGAAGCAGCAAGAGGGGGAAGAGAGGGAAAAACATTTCTACAGAAAGGTGGTGTGGGAGAAGGGGAGGGAAAAAAAGGAAAAGTAGAAGACAGGTAGGGAATTGATAAGGAAAGCAGAAGATGGAAGGGAGTCTGGTAAAGTTCCAGAGTGGTGTAGTTTGGTAGCTGAAAATATCACATTACCAAATTAGTTGGGTATAAATGAAATGAGAACTGTGGGGTGCAAATCTATCTATCTATCTACGTATCTATCTACGTATCTATCTACGTATCTATCTATCTATCTATCTATCTATCTATCTATCTATCTAATCTATCTATCTATCTATCTATCTATATCTATCTATCTATCTCTGTATCTATCTATCTATCTATCTATCTATCTATATCTATCTATCTATCTATCTATCTATCTATCTATCTATCTATCTATCTATCTATCTCTGTGTCTATCTATCTCTCTATCTATCTATATATCTATCTATATCTGTATCTATCTACAGTTACGGCCGAAATTGTTGGCACCCCAGACATTTTTCCAGAAAATCAAGTATTTCTCACAGAAAAGTATTGCAGTAACGCATGTTTTGCTATACACATGTTTATTCCCTTTGTGTGTACTGGAACAAAACAAAAAAAGGGAGGAAAAAAAGCAAATTGGACATAATGTCACACAAAACTCCAAAAATGGGCTGGACAAAATTCTTGCCACCCTTAACTTAATATTTGGTTGCAAACCCTTTGGAAAAAATAACTGAAATCAGTCGCTTCCTATAACCATCAATAAGCTTCTTACACCTCTCACCCGGATTTTTGGACCACTCTTTCTTTGCAAACTGCAACGGGTCTCTCTTATTGGAAGGGCGCCTTTTCCCAACAGCAATTTTAAGATCTCTCCACAGGTGTTCAATGGGATTTAGATCTGGACTCATTGCTGGCCACTTCAGAACTCTCCAGCGCTTTGTTGCCATCCATTTCTGGGTGCTTTTTGACGTATGTTTGGGGTCATTGTCCTGCTGGAAGACCCAAGATCTCGGACGCAAACCCAGCTTTCTGACACTGGGCTCTACAGTGCGACCCAAAATCCTTTGGTAATCCTCAGATTTCATGATGCCTTGCACACATTCAAGGCACCCAGTGCCAGAGGCAGCAAAACAACCCCAAATCATCATTGAACCTCCACCATATTTCACTGTAGGTACTGTGTTCTTTTCTTTGTAGGCCTCATTCCGTTTTCGGTAAACAGTAGAATGATGTGCTTTACCAAAAACCTCTATCTTGGTCTCATCTGTCCACAAGATGTTTTCCCAGAAGGATTTTGGCTTACTCAAGTACTTTTTGGCAAACTGTAGTCTTGCTTTTTTATGTCTCTGTGTCAGCAGTGGGGTCCTCCTGGGTCTCCTGCCATACCGTTTCATTTCATTTAAATGTTGACGGATAGTTCGCGCTGACACTGATGCTCCCTGAGCCTGCAGGACAGCTTGAATTTCTTTGTAACTTGTTTGGGGCTGCTTATCCACCATCCGGACTATCCTGCGTTGCAACCTTTCATCAATTTTTCTCTTCTGTCAATGCCCAGAGAGATTAGCTACAGTGCCATGGGTTGCAAACTTCTTGATAATGTTGCGCACTGTGTACAAAGGCAAATCTAGATCTCTGGAGATGGACTTGTAACCTTGAGATTGTTGATATTTTTCCACAATTTTGGTCCTCAAGTCCTCAGACAGTTCTCTTCTCCTCTTTCTGTTGTCCATGCTTAGTGTGGCACACACAGACACACAATGCACAGACTAAGTGAACTTCTCTCCTTTTTATCTGCTTTCAGGTGTGATTTTTATATTGCCCACACCTGTTACTTGCCCCAGGTGAGTTTACAGGAGCATCACATGCTTGAAACAATCTTATTTATCCACAATTTTGAAAGGGTGCCAAGAATTTTGTCCAGCCCATTTTTGGAGTTTTGTGTGACATTATGTCCAATCTGCTTTTTTTCCTCCCTTCTTTTGTTTTGTTCCAATACACACAAGGGGAATAAACATGTGTATAGAAAAACATGTGTTACTGCAATACTTTTCTGTGAGAAATACTTGATTTTCTGGAAAAATGTCTAGGGTGCCAACAATTTCAGTCATGACTGTATATCTCTATCTATCTATCTATCTATCTATCTATCTATCTATCTATCTATCTATCTATCTATCTATCTATCTATCTATCTATCTATCTATCTATCTACTATCTATCTATCTATCTATCTATCTCTGTATCTATCTTTATATCTATCTGTCTCTGTATCTATCTTTCTATCTATCTATCTATCTATCTATCTATCTCTATCTATCTATCTATCTATCTATCTATCTATCTATCTATCTATCTCTGTATCTATCTATCTATCTATCTATCTATCTATCTATCTATCTCTGTATCTATCTATCTCTGTATCTATCCATCTATCTATCTATATCTGTATCTATCTATCTATCTATCTATCTATCTACCTATCTATCTATCTATATCTGTATCTCTCTATCTACAGTTGTGTTCAAAATTATTCAACCCCCAATGCTGTAAAGGGTTTGAGGGAATTTAGTGTACATTTGTAATTGTATTCAGAATGAAATCCTACAAGGACTTTTTAAAGAACCATATGCAACTAAAATGACATCAATTGGTTTTGTAATACAGTAGTAAATGTTTCTTTTGTGAATTCTTCATTGACACAATTATTCAACCCCTTAAAGACTACCACTCTGAAGAACAGAGGTTCATTCAAGTGATTTCAATCAGGTATTGAAAACACCTGTGGATGTCACAGAGCAGCAATAAAGCATAATAAGCACCAATTAGGCAGCTTTAAAATGACTGTGATACTCAGCTCCTTCTAGACATTTACTGGTGTGGTTACAAACATGGTGAAGTCAAGAGAATGGTCCAGGAAGACAAGAGAAGAGGTGATTACTCTTCACAGGAAGGGCAATGGCTATAAGAAGATTGCAAAGATGTTAAACATACCAAGAGAGACCATAGGAAGCATCATTCGCAAATTCAAGGCAAAGGGCACTGTTGAAACGCTACCTGGTCGTGGCAGAAAGAAGATCCTGACTTCGACTGCTGTGCGCTACCTGAAGCGTAGAGTGGAGAAAAGTCCCCGTGTGACTGCTGAGGAACTGAGAAAAGATTTGTCAGATGTGGGTACTGAAGTTTCAGCTCAGACAATACGGCGCACACTGCGTAATGAAGGCCTCCATGCCAGAACTCCCAGGCGCACGCCCTTGCTGTCTCCAAAGAATAAGAAGCGTCGACTGCAGTATGCCAAAAGTCATGTGGACAAACCACAGAAGTTTTGGGATAGTGTTCTGTGGACTGATGAAACAAAATTAGAACTGTTTGGGTCCATGGATCAACGCTATGTTTGGAGGAGGATGAACAAGGCCTATGAAGAAAAGAACACCTTGCCTACTGTGAAGCATGGCGGGGGGTCAATCATGCTTTGGAGCTGTTTTGCTTCTGCAGGTACAAGGAAGCTTCAGTGTGTGCAAGGTACCATGAATTCTCTTCAGTACCAGGAGATATTGGATGACAATGTGATGCAGTCCGTCACAAACCTGAGGCTTGGGAGACGTTGGACCTTTCAACAGGACAATGATCCCAAGCATACCTCCAAGTCCACTAGAGCATGGTTGCAGATTAAAGGGTGGAACATTTTGGAGTGGCCATCGCAGTCACCTGACTTAAATCCGATTGAGAACCTCTGGTGGGACTTAAAGAAAGCAGTTGCTGTGCGCAAGCCTAAGAATGTGACTGAACTGGAGGCTTTTGCCCATGACGAATGGGCGAAGATACCCGTAGATCGCTGCAAGACACTTGTGTCAAGCTATGCTTCACGTTTAAAAGCTGTTATAACTGTAAAAGGATGTTGTACTAAGTCCTAAGATTGAATGTCACTTGGGGGTTGAATAAAACTGATAATGATGTGAGCACAGAAAAGACATTTGTGGTTATTTCATTATAAATGTTATGTTATATTTGTCTGACCTACACGTGCCTCTTTGATTTAATTGTAAGCAAAATGACTGAATGATCAAAATCAATGTCAAACTGGCCAAAACACTCAATTTCAGTGGGGGTTGAATAATTTTGAACACAACTGTATCTCTGTATCTATGTATCGATCTATCTTTTATATCCATCTCTCTATAGACAAATCTATCTATCTATCTATCTATCTATCTATCTATCTATCTATCTATCTATCTATCTATCTTTCTATCGTTATATTCATCTCTCTATAGACAACGCTTTGATATCTTTCTATCGTTATATTCATCGCACTACAGACAAATCTATCTATCTCTCTTTAGATAAATCTCTCTCTATCTTTATATTCATCTCTCTATAGACAACTCTTGCTATCTATCTATCTATCTATCTATCTATCTATCTATCTATCTATCTATCTATCTATCTATCTTTTATATTCATCCCTCTATAGACAAATCGTTTCTCTATCTATCTATAGATCTATCTAATGTATGTATGAAAATATTAGCATTTGGACATAACATTGAAATTTTCACATAGCAGTTTTATAAAGTTTCGGTATAAAACATAAATAGCTGGAATGTTATGAACAAAAAATAATATTAAAATTTTAATGATAGTTGTCAGTGACGTTTGTGACTAAGCATTTCACAAATAAGGAAAATTGTATACGTCTGCATATCAAGAACTCAGATATAAATTCAAAAGTCCTTTGTACCCATTCCAAGGATGAAACATGCTATATGAATAGACCGCTGGTATTACAGTACACAACAGACTCCTCGGCTTATCTCTCTTGTATTACAAACAATTATAGAATTGAATTTTAAATACAGCATAGGTTTAGGTTTCAACACAGAAGAATAATCAGTAAATGGATACAATTAGTACAGAATTCTATAGATGAGGAGAGACAAAAGAAAATAGTTACATTTTCAAAAATGTTTTTCCATAAAATGTTCCATATTCTTAAATGTTGGCTGTTACGATATATACTTTTATCAACTGAAAAGAAACTTTTTTGTTGGAATAAGCAAAAACCTTTCCGCCTCACCTCTCATGTGATGTTGCTTTCTTTGTAGAGTTTTCAAATGACTGATGGCAACAGATAGGTTTGTATTGATACTTTAATTGTGATTTTATCCTTACCTTTATATGAAAACGTTTGGCTAATGTTATTATAATGAGTTATAAATAGATAAAATTATATGTTCTTTGTATGAATCATGGACACAGTCTTACTATAGACGATTTTTGCGTAACCCCTTCACCACCATGGTCTTGCAGCAGCCCAACTTCAAGTAAACTCAATCTGGAGCAATGCAGAGTAATTCTGTTTATTGTAATGCTAAAGCATTTGCAAATGTGTTGCAGAATATGCTCCTAAATTTTCAGCACCTTGGACATTTCATCCAAGGTGCTGAGGTTGTTTGAATAGCTTGGAGATCCTTTTTTTTTCCCTACAGAAAGTCGATCTCCTGCTTTATTATTTTACACTTGGTGCCACTTTTTGGCCCGCAGGGGGTGTCCTCACTCTCTCAAATAAACTTACTGTCTCAGAAATGTATTTTATGATGGGTACTTTCATTTTTGCACTGTCTGAAATCGAAAGTTGATTCCCATACATCCACTTGCTCCTGGGCTGGCAGTGGTTTTTCAGAAAACAACTATGGTAGTGATGGGGTTAAATGCTAACCTTGCGCCGATGACTGTGACATTGCTCCTATCAAGGTCAAAAGCGTGAGTTTATATTTGTGCAAATATTGCAATAGATTAACCTTGTCACAAATGCTCTTTCGGTTGAACAGGAAAAGCCTTCCCAGAAGACTACTGCAAAAGGTGAGTGAGTGTGTGCGGGGGTTAAATTTTAATGCCCATTTTGAATGGAATGGTCAGACAAGCTGATATAGGGCTTTATATATATATATATACATACAGGATTATTCAGAGAGAGCCGAACTGGTCCTGCGATTGCACCGAACAGGAAATTTCACCGTACGGTGCAATTTTGTGACCATTCGGCTCATCAAAAGCAGGCAATTCTTCAAATATTGGTGAATTGCAAGCGAAATACGGTGATCTTTGGCAGCAGTGAAATCCCCATAGAGACGTAATGGTTAATCTATTCACAGGCCCCGAACAGCAGAGAAATGCCTGTGAAATGACCTGAATTTTGGTGGTTTCATTTGGTGGGTTTAATCAGGCGAATCCCATAGGTGTCAATGTTAAAAATATTCCTGTCTTTATTGAATATTTTTTAAACCATTTATTATTTTAATCTGCAGCATAAAGTCTATGCATAAAGTAAATTTTTTTTTGAAATATAATTTTTTTTCTTTCATTTACAGACCTTTTTATTATTATTCATAGGACCTTATATGCAATTTTCAGACATTTTCATTTAGTAGTTTTTTTGCAAACAGCTTTCAAAAGTTGCAGTGGTTTTTTTAAGTTTATTTTATCCGGTTTGTCGGCTTCTCGGCCTTTCCCGTGGCTGGTCGGCTATCTGTTTGGCGGATAGCTTTTTTTAGACGCGTTCACTGGTTTTGCGGCGGATCGTCGGGTAAGTTATGCATTTTTTTGGCGTGTTTTCTGTTTGAATTGGCTTTTTTTGGATGCGGTCGGCAGCTTCGGGGACACTGCAGTGATTGCTGAATTCATTGCCGGGTCGGAGGAATTTGATTCCCTAAAGTGTGGGGAACGAAATAACACCGAAATTCCATCTTTGACTAATCCTGATAGATTAGATAAAACATGTTAGTCCAGACTTCAGAACCCAAAATCTCAAACTTTGTCATATAAATATAATGTTGGTCCAATATAAAAGGTATCACTACGTACTGCTATACTATGGTGATATACAGTATCTGAAAGAAGTGAGTGCACCCCTCACATTTTTGTAAATATTTTATTATATCTTTTCATGTGACAACATTGAAGAAATGACACTTTGCTGCAATATAAAGCAGTGAATGTACAGCTTGTATAATAGTGTAAATTTACTGTCCCCTCCAAATAACTCAACACACAGCCATTAATGTCTAAACCGCTGACAACAAAAGTGACTGCACCCCTAAGTGAAAATGTCCAAACTCAGGCAGTCCTCCTGCAGCCAATGATGCGTGTTGTGGGCCAAAATCAGCGACTCATGCTGCACCTGTCAGCGTGGCGTACCTGGGCGTTAACCCTCTCCTGCCAGGTGATACCCGCCCATACTTAAGGGGTTAAATGCCTCATAATATACTATTATGTATAATCAGGGCTCAAAATTTCCACTCGCCTACTAGCATTTCGCGAGTGGAAATTCAGTGAGGGCGAGTGGAAATACACATGAGGCAGCACAATAAATTATTTCATGCTGCATATTCTGGCGGTGCCACAGTGCAGCCCCCCTTTCCCCAGGCTACATGGTGGCAGGAATCAGCTGCCTAACCTGCCTAAGCTCGTCTCTGACACTGGCAGGGGGGTCGAGAGGAGCTTTCGTGCCTCCTCGCTCTGCTCACATTGCACTCTGATGACTGGGTATACATGTATCTGGAGTCTGATGTCTGGGTATACATGCATCTGGGGTCTGATGTCTGGATATTAATGTTATTTTTGTAACTTTATTCTAAATAAAATTAATTTCATAAGATAATTTAAGGAAGTGTGTTTAGGGGGAGAGTTAAGGGCTGGGTAGGGGTTAGATGAAGCACTGGACTGGTGGAGAGTAACGCTTATGGAAGGTTAGTAGCTTGTGAATTGAAATTTTGAGCCCTGTGTATAATATTAATAAGTATAATAATAAACAAAATAATGTATTATTTTACATACTCCACTTTACGAGAGTTCTTTCATATGCTTAGAAAGGCTACTGCATGCAGTGAACTGCGGAGATCTAAAGAGCTCAATAAATCAGCAGATGACAGCAAAAGCTGAAGTGTAAATGTCACAATTCTAAAGAAGTGTCAAACCCCACAGTGCACAGGCTCGGAAAAGAGAAAAAGAACCTGCCCTGCATGGCGTTAACACATGCTTCCAATGGATTTACTCGCTCGCTCTATACAGCCACGGAACAGAATTCATAATCAACAATTTGTTTAATCCTATTTAATCCTACATCTAATTCATCCCATTTATGTTCCTAGACAGTGACTAATTATATAGTGTAAAATTCCGCTTCGCAGCAGCATCTGTTTGCGGACGATCTTTTATTCCGACTGCGTTCGGGAAGTGACATTGATTTATTTTAAAAAATACGCACGTTTTTAATTCATTGGCACGCTGCTGAAACCAAGGCTTATACTGAGATTTGGGATTCATTTAGTAACAGATACTGTGTCTTTCAGTAAGTGATTATTAATTATTCATTCGTGGCTTCTAATTCACGCGGTGACTTAATACACTTTTTAGAGACTCACATGATCCTGCACATTTCCAGATGTATTAATATTGTATGCGTTACCCAGAAATCTTGCACGTTGAAATATCTTAAAGGACGGAAGGAAAGAGGATAGTTTTAATGTAAATATTTTATTTTTAAACTTTCTTTTCTACTTGTCGCGAGTTTTACTCTTTCGGGGAGCTGTCACTTATGTCGCTGATGGGTTTTTTTCCCCCAAAAAAATCTATAAAACTGTCAATTTCTCAGTCAACTCAGCTGGCTCAAAATTATTAAGTTTTTAAAAAAAATCTCAAAAGTTACACTTGGCTAAAGTAGCCATTAGAATGTCGTTTTAAGTCCTTCTTGGGCCAAAATCACCGGAGCTCCCTCCATGAGCGGTGAGATCTCTTGGGGATCTATCAGCCTTAAAAAGCTAAAATCACGGATTACCCAAGGGACGCGTCTATAAAAATGCAACCCCTGAGGATTCTAGCGTTTGCTGATTTTAACTTTTTGAGGCTGACAGATCCCCCTGAGAACTCACAGCTCATTTCTAGATCTGTCATGGAGTTCTAGCGAATGTAGGTCAATGTCACTATGAAGGACATGGTAGTAGCGTCTGTATCATAACTCGATTTCTCCAAAGCCCATGCTGTAAAGCTAAATAAGCAAAGTTTACATAACACTATAACAAGCACTATAGACTTAAAAACAAATAAATCATGTATAAAAAACATTTATACAATATTGTATAAAGGTGCAGCGTGCACAATAAGATAAAATTCAGTATATCATGATTTACAGTATACTGTTACTATTTTTCTCACCAGACGCACCTCGCATACCTCCCCCCTCTGCCGGTCCCTCCATTGGTTTCCTGTATGTTTCAGGATACAGTTTCTAATACTGACACTCATGTTCAAATCGCTCAATAACTCGACTCCTCCCGGCATGTCTTTGTTACTACGGAAACACGTCCCATCTAGACAACTCCGGTCAGGCAATCTCTTTCTGTTATCTGTCTACACCCACATGGTCATCTCTCGCCTCCAAGAATTCTCAAGGGCAGCTCCGGTCCTGTGGAATGACTTGCCTCACCCTATCAAGCTCTACCCTGATCTTCAGGCCTTCAAGAAATCCCTCAAAACCCATCTCTTCAGATTAGCATACCACATCACTGATGCAACTCATCCGTCTGCTTACCTACTCACACATGATTGAAGCTGATTCTATGGCCCCACCATTGCCAAACCACTGGCACAAATGATCCTGCTGTCCAGCAAAACTCCCCTTGTCTTCCTCAAGCCCAATCTCTCTAGACTGTAAATTCCTATGAGCAGGGCCCTCTACACCTCTTGCTTCCATCCTATGTCCGTTTATCTGTATCTTGTTCCCTTTGGTTATTGTAAAGCGCTGCAGAAACTCTTGGCGCTATATAAATGATAATAATAATAATTAGTATTTATATCAAGAAACAAGGCAAAAGGTCTAAATAAAAGTTATTAGAATTAATTACTGGTTGAGAATCCCTAATTTGGAATGTTCGGAATGCCAAGCATTCCAGATTTTGGATACTTCCATATTTTGGAATCCAGGAGAAACTGATGGTTGAGAGCTGGGGATCGTTGCAGGGGAGCAGCGATTCCCTTCCTTCTGCAGCAGCATGTACACACACTTGTAGAGATGTGCAACCTTTTCCACGGACGTACCGCAAAGAGCTAGTGTGTCTTTCCGCAGCGCGTCACATGCTGGAGCTGCCCAGAGTCTCCCAGCAAGTGCTACGCTCTGGTTCAGTGATCGTGAGCCTTGTCTCAGAGCAGCACATCCCATCCAGAGCGTCAGGGAGGTGAGTGTAACTAAAATCAGGAAGGCTCAGACAATTCCAGATTTCATAGTCTTCCAGATTTTAAAGGGCCAGTACCACCAAAACTGAAATGTCCTTATTGTGTTTATCTGATGTTGCTGATATATTACATGTGTTTTGTTTTTCTCTTGTATGTTTAGTTAAGAAAATATTTTCCTCTATATGTGTCACTGGGAGCATCCATTGTGTGATATTTTGTGTTGTAAACCTTCCCAGATAGTATCTTTCCATCACTTGCTCCTCACTGTGTGGCTTTGGCCATAGAATGGAGTGAATGGGTCAGTCACCGACTCACATCATTGTATTGTGTGGGATGTGTTCAAAGGACATCACCAGGGGGTAGATTAGAAGTCTTTTAAATTCCCTATCTTATCTCATTCAACTGCCATATCTTATCTCGAGTAGCCTGGAAAACAACAGACCTCCTGCCACCTTATCTAAACATTCCCTCCTCCATCTCATTAACTGTTAAATGCTGTACAGGATAAAGCACAGTCACAGAGTAAAACTCACCATAAGATTTTGGTAAATGTTGCATCATGGGAAAAAATCCACAAAATGGAAAAAGAAGATAAAAAACCCTAACTTTATTTTTCCTTTTCACATGCAATTACTCAAACAAAGAAAATAAACCGCATCCTGTGTTAAAGAAGGTGTTTTCTAAAGTGGTTTTGTTTGTAATGCACAGGTAATCTAGTCACAGCTTCTGTTAGTGGTACTGTCCCTTTAAATGATGCAGTCGTTTGTAATAAATCGGAATGAATGGTACCCTCTGCTTATGGTTATGCAGGTTCAGCCAATTTATTAGATACCGGCTTCTCATTTCTCATATCAATGAAATTCTAAATCACTCATGTTTAAATATGCCGCCCGATACAGAAAATGCATCTACTTAGGGTACCTGGGAGTTGCGACGTGTAGATGACAAATTTAAGCATAAATAGAACGTGAAAGAAAATGAAAGTCCATCATGCAGCTGGCTTGGCGGTTTCAGTGTTAATTTTTAATTCTCTACACATAAAATGTTGCAGCTTAGCGGACAGAACCTGCGCGGTATGGAAGCAGACCCCCCCTCGGGCTGTGTGAGAAGGCAGGATAGGCTACAGCTCACTATCTAATCTGTTTCCTTCACAGCCCTCCTATGAAATTGTCACCGTACATCATATTTCCAATCTCCAGACTGTATTTTCTTCCCATTTTCCTCTCTCATTGTTCCCTTAGGCTTTTCACTGTCACTTTCAACTTGTCATATGGCTACTTAGGTCATCATCACATTTTTTTTCCTCTGTTTTTGCTACTTATATTTACAGTATGGTGTCCCTGTGCGCAGCCCTCTATTAAATATCTACAGTATGGTACGAGCAGATCGATCGGGTTTAACCCTTTACTTCATCATGTTTACAGTATGGTGTCCCTGTGCGCAGCCCTCTATTAAATATCTACAGTATGGTAAGAGCAGATCAATCGGGTTTAACCCTTTACTTCATCATGTTTACAGTATGGTATCCCTGTGCGCAGCCCTCTATTAAATATCTACAGTATGGTACGAGCAGATCGATCGGGTTTAACCCTTTACTTCATCATGTTTACAGTATGGTGTCCCTGTGCGCAGCCCTCTATTAAATATCTACAGTATGGTACGAGCAGATCGATCGGGTTTAACCCTTTACTTCATCATGTTTACAGTATGGTGTCCCTGTGCGCAGCCCTCTATTAAATATCTACAGTATGGTACGAGCAGATCGATCGGATTTAACCCTTTACTTCATCATGTTTACAGTATGGTGTCCCTGTGCGCAGCCCTCTATTAAATATGTACAGTATGGTAAGAGCAGATCAATCGGGTTTAACCCTTTACTTCATCATGTTTACAGCATGGTGTCCCTGTGCGCAGCCCTCTATTAAATATCTACAGTATGGTAAGAGCAGATCAATCGGGTTTAACCCTTTACTTCATCATGTTTACAGCATGGTGTCCCTGTGCGCAGCCCTCTATTAAATATCTACAGTATGGTACGAGCAGATTGATCGGGTTTAACCCTTTACTTCATCATGTTTACAGTATGGTGTCCCTGTGCGCAGCCCTCTATTAAATATCTGCAGTATGGTACGAGCAGATCGATCGGATTTAACCCTTTACTTCATCATGTTTACAGTATGGTGTCCCTTTGCGCAGCCCTCTATTAAATATGTACAGTATGGTAAGAGCATATCAATCAGGTTTAACCCTTTACTTCATCATGTTTACAGTATGGTGTCCCTGTGCGCAGCCCTCTATTAAATATCTACAGTATGGTAAGAGCATATCAATTGGGTTTATCGCTTTATTTCATTATATTTACAGTATGGTGTGCAGCCCTCTATTAAATATCTATGGTACGAGCAGATTAATCGGGTTTAACCCTTTACTTCATTATATCATCAGAAATGGCCTTTGTGTTAGATACAGTAACTATGATAAAGATAAATAATAAAAATGATGAGATTTCCTGCATATGAGTATTTGTAGTGATCGCAATGATACTATTAGCAATGCAGCTTCCAAAACAATACCAATATCTGTATGTGCTGCATAATGCCTGTGTATGGGAATTCAAGTAACACCTTGTATCTGTACTGTACAGGGATTTACACTCATTATAATCCCCTGAATCTTTTCCTTGTACAGTAGTGAGTGACCCCACAGTGCTTCCTGTATTCTGCCCACTCCCTGGCTGTTGTAATGTAACAGTAATCTATTCAAACATTTTGTTACAGTGACGTTTAGGGATGCTATTTGCAAATGGTTTTATTTCTCTCCAGGGTGCTTGGAGAGACATAAAGCAAAGGATTTCGTTTCTCCACAGGGGACTCACTAATCTTGCTTTAAAAAGGTGTGGATATGGTCTTTCGATATGCTAATTAGTGATTTTCAATGAATTACAATGCAAAATCGAGATAACTAAGATAAGATAAATAAAATGTCAAGGGGGGTTAAATATGTATGGTATGAGCAGATTGATCTGTTTTACTTCATTGTGTTTCAAGTATGGTGCCCTTAAGCGCAGCCCTCTGTTGAATGTCTATGGTACGAGCATATCAATCGGGTTTAACCATTTACTTCATTATGTGTACCGTGGCTTTCATATCGTAATAGTAACATTATAGCACACGTTTGCGTCTGTGACCTATTCGTGTCACCTGGAGGTTTAGAGGATATAAAATCATTTATAGGATTATTCAAAGATCAACTTTTTTTTGCCAAAGTTGGAAACACCATTGAAAACAACAGTGACAAACAGTGGCACTTCAAAAAATGGAAATTGAAAAAAAAAACAGAAGGTGCAGCTTCACTGTGAAGCTTCTGCTGATGCTATTTGGATATCCTTCTTGAGAATCACACACAATTGCAACAATGGTAATGACTCCTGTGCCGTTCATTTTTGGCTCATATTTTAAGGTGTCAAATCACACAAATATCAGACAAGTCTCCATTCACCTGAAAATGAAAACACATGTCTTTACTCAACAGTTTTATAGTTATCACTTTTCAAAACTGTTGTTTATTTTTATATTTGTATGTTATTATGTACCCAGTATCCATGTCATTTGTGTCATCACAAATTTCTGTCCTTCATACTAGGATCCACAAGTATTCTTGACTCTTTTTTATTGTTCCATCACACTGTCGGGAACCAGTGATTTTTTGGGATTTTTTTTAAAATTAATTATACAGTAAGAAACATTCGGGGAATATACCCAATGTATTCCTTACTATAATAACCTATTTGACAGGCCATCTGCTGGCCAAAAGGGGTTACTGCGATTCTGGTATCATTGCAGGATGAGCTGGAGAAATGTCATGCAAACACATTCCCAGCTGTTTTTAAAAAGTGTGTTTGCAATTGCATAAACACACATTACACATATCACATACACACACGCCTTACACATATTGCAGGCACACACACTTTAAATATATAGTACACAGACAGCACACAAATTACATATGATACAGTCAATACACATTTTCAGGGTTATTCAAAGAGAATCGAAAAGTCACCGCACGTTCGGTGACATTTCGTTCTCTTCAATTTGGCGCTGTTTGGCAATCCCATTTCGGCGGCCCTGCAGTGTATTCAGCAAGCACCACAGGGCCATCATAGTGCAGGGAAAACTCACCGCAAAACCAGGGCGAACGCACACCGAAACCTGCAAAAACATCTGGATTAATCCCGCCGAACACGCCGGAGAAACCCGAGCAGGAGCCGATCACAGCGCAGAGCAGGCTCCGGAAAAACACGACACCGCAGACGAATGGAGTGAAAAAAAAAAACTGCACGCTTGAATGTTTGAAAAGTAAAACGCTGTTTGCAAAGAAAATACTGAGCGAAAATGTCTGAAATTTACATATGAATCCAATGAATGATAATAAAAAGGGCTGTTACAGAAAAAAGAAAAAAAGAAATATTATAATCAACGGTTTATTAGATATTGAATTAAAACGGGAATATTTTTATCATTGAAGCCTATGGGATTCGCCTGAATAAACCTGTCAAATGAAACCACCGAACAGCAGGGCATTTCGGCAACTTTTCACTGCTGGTTTTTGTTCTCTGAACAGGCGAAGCTGTGAGGATTTCACTGCCCTTGAACAGGCAACGAACAGGCACCGTATGTGCAGGCAATTCGCCAAGATTTGGCGAACTGCCTTCTCTCTGAATAGCCGAATGGCCAGGAAAGGTAAGCGTATGATGATTTTCAGCGTTCGGTTACCTTTCGGCCACAATTCGGAGCTCTCTGAATAACCCTGTTTGACAAAATATTTGTGTGTGTTATGGGAGGCAGGTGGTTTAGAGGCCGTGAATAGTTGTTTAGTTCTTAATGATGATGGTAACTCTGTACAGCAGTGTGCAATAAAACAAGGACAATAAATACATACATTCAGGGTTATTCAAAGAGATCCGAACGTGAAAATCAGCGTACGTTACTTTTTTCCGGCGGCTGCTCTGTGCTGTGATCGGCGGCTGCTCGGGTTTCTCCGGCGTATTCGGCGGGGTTAATCCAGCTGTTTTGTGGATTTTAGTGAGTGTTTGGCGGGTTTTGCGGTGAGTGTTCGGCGGGTTTTGTGGCTAGTGTTCGGTGGGTTGGCGGTTAGTGTTCGGTGGGTTGGCAGTGAGTGTTCATCGGGTTTGCGGCAGGTTTTGCTTGCTTTTCGGGGACCCTGTGGTGCTTGCTGAATACACCGCAGGGTCACCGAAATAGGATCGCCAAATCTCGCCGAATTGAAGCGAACGAAAAGTCACCGAACGTGCGGTGCCTTTTCGATTCTCTTTGAATAACCCTGATTGTTACTGTGCTCGATGTGTCATTTTAATTCTACTACTACAATTAAAGGAAGAAGATGAAAATGGAACAAATATGTTATAATAATATAGAGAACACAACGTATGAAATTACTACATTTTCTTTCACATCCACTGTGTTTACATTTATTATTGCTTTGGATATGTTAATGTTTATATAAACAAAGCAGCACAATTAAAAATGGAACAGAGGGTGGTTTCTAATTATCCTGCTAATAAAGTCCTTTCCAAACAGCGTGAAAGAATCCCCGCTTCTATCTCTCCACAGTCGCAAGGTATGACTGTGATTAATGAAGATTCTGACATGCTGGTCTGAAGATAAAAAAAAGTGCTTTTAAGAGGGATTAATGCACATTCTCCGTTTTTTTAATAGTCAACAAAGGCAAAATTATATTGTAAGCTGCTAATGTGCTCTTTCATTAAATATACTCTGATTTTTCTGTTATTTTTTTTATTAATACAACCATAATTGACCATAAGTATTCAAGATGCTCAATAGTTTCTAGTGTTTAACTCCTTCACTACCAAGTAATTAAGGAATCAGGAACCAGTGTTTTTTCTTTAAATCAGTTTTAATTAACTATACAGTAAGAAATATTTGGGAATATTCCCAGTGTATTACTTATCGTAATACCCTATTTGGCAGGCAGATGTTGCCATCTACTGGCCAAACGAAGTCACTGCAGTTCTGAGCTCCGTGCAGGATAAGCTGGGGAAAAGTCAGGCAGACACATTCCCCAGCTGGTTTTGAAAAGTGTTAGCACCTCGGGTATCATTCTCAGGGTGCTAAAACTTTAGAGGCACGTTCTAGAGCTCAAATGCAAATGAAATTCATTTGCAACAAGTTTTTTATATCTTGTTCTGCCAGAAACAGCATTCCGTAAGATAATGTAATCATTACGTCTGTCAGGATCCCTGGCTGGTGGTGAACTTCAGGTTCTGCTCCTGCCTTGCAACCAGCAAAGCAATGTAAACAGTTAAACACCAAACACGTCACACACACCAGAAATAAAGGCACCACGCCCCAGCCAGACCTTTGCTGGTTCATACAGCTCATGTCCTGAGAGAGTGAGGTGCTGTTACTCACTGCTCTGCTTTACCAATCTGTCTCTGTTATTCCTGGTACCTGCGATTTGTTTCCAACACGCTTCCCACCATCCTGCAGAATTCATCCGGTCAGTTCCCATATTTCATCCCCTTCCAAACCATACCCACCTGGTTATCTGTGCAGGAAACTATACTGGGTTCATACCCCCCACTTCCCGGTGCCACCCTGGTACCTGGGCCTGACAACGTCTGTAAATGTAATGCAAAAAAAAGACAACTATATATATATATATATATATATTTGTATGTATATATATATGTTCTGTGTTAAAACAGACTCAGAATGCAAAAAAATTTGAAATTGCAAACGTCATTTGCATTTCTTACCCAGCGTTCTGTGCTACGTGTGGGGAATGTAACACATGGGCTCTATGAAGTAGTTCTCTGCATTGCTGGAATGTGTAAATGACATCTGCAATAATATATATATACAAAAAAAGCACTCAACCTCAAAACTAAGCGGGTGCATCTAAGACATCAAATACAAAACACCAAGAAAGAGCGCTCCATATTATTGACCTCTATCATTTGGTATGCACCCCTCCTTGTTCACAGGTGCTCCATCATGACAGCCTATGAAGGCCTCGAGCTGCCGGGGAGCTCCAGGGTGAGTAGATCCTGTAAGTGCGGACTCGGTCAAGTTAGATAGGACCTGTCAACGATGGGGTACATTGGCGACGGTGACAGGCTTAAGCAAAGTATGATCATAACTTTGTGAACTGAATCCCCATAATTTTACCTCAGTCAGGTTTTTCGAGCATTTTTTAAAACTGTGGTTTTTTTTCACAGAAAATGATGGAAGAAGGTGGTCAATAATATAGAGTGCTCTTTCTTGGTGTTTTATATATACTGTATATATATATATATATATATATATAATCATACTGATAAATATAAAAATCTAATTTAACTGAATTCTTACATTTTTACTGCTTGATGCTTTAATTAGGCGCTAGCTGGTTTGTTGGTCTGATGGTTGGTTGGTTGGTTGGATGGTTGGTTAATTGAGCCATGCATTGGCTCTATACCTTGTTTGCCTAATAATGCAAGTAACACCATCAATTGAATGTAAGTATATTGGTACCATACCTTCTTTCATAACCATTTGTAGTGTAACATGATGTCACTTTGTAATTAAATCAAAAATTCCTCCCCAACCAAGACCAGAATGGAGAATAGAAGTGCACGTTATGTCCTAGGGAGAGGGTAAATTAGAAATGGACAGCTATGAGCCATCTATAAAAAGCTCTGATGTGTCTCAGGGATATGAAACCATCAGGGACTGAAAGGGAGCTCAGCGTCAAAGATGAAAATTGCTGATGTGTGTTCTAATGGATGGACAAGGTACAATTTAAGAGATATTTTACGATTACCAATTTTTTTCAACATGTCGATTTTCATCATCTCAAACCTAGAGGCTCCAAATACAAAGAGAATGTCTTTCACTTTATTTTTCAGTTTGAACGACTCTTCACCAGGGTGGCATCACTTAGCAAAAGTAGACATACTGTATAGAGATACACATAGCGAAATAGCAAATACTATCAAGATAGATGTTTTGTGCGAAAAAAAGGTGCGCTTGCAGTATTTTTAGGTGAAACTAGCAGGGTTATTCAGAGAGCGTGAAAAGCTGGAGAATGACTGGAGAATGAAAAATTCTAGGTCAAAATAGCCGATTTGGAAAGTGAGATGAAAGGGAGAATTTTTCAGGTTTGGCTATTTTGACCTATAATTTATCATTCTCCAGTTATTCTCTTGCTTTTCTCCTGTTTTTCAGGCTCTCTGAATAAACCTGTTAGTTTATTTTATTGTAACAAATTTTTACAGGTTATGCACCATAGCTAAGAAAAATAGGAACAGTGTAGCGCTCTAAGAAATATGACTAATCATACATGCTACACGTCGCGTATGGAGGTTCCTCTAAAAACCTTAACATATAAATGACAAGAAATCGACGGAGCGCCAGTATAAACCGGTATGTATGATTAGACAATCAACATGTCCATCTGTATTTCTTCTAAATCCTCCTGGAATCTGCTCTTTTCTGCACACAAAAAGTCTCTACAAAGGAGAAAAGAGCCACAAATAGCGCAATATGTAGATTCATTTATAGCGAAGGAATGAATCTACATATTGCGCTATTTGTGGCTCTTTTCTCCTTTGTAGAGACTTTTTGTGTGCAGAAAAGAGAAGATTCCGGGAGGATTTAGAAGAAATACAGATGGACATGTTGATTGTCTAATCATACATACTGGTTTTTACTGGCGCTCCGTCGATTTCTTGTCGTTTATGCACCATAGCTACAACACATGACAGACCAACAGTAAACAAAGGAATACAGTATCAGATGAGAGGGGAGCAATGAAAAAAGGGAATGGAGGGAGTCTGAAGGGAAGTAGTCGGCGAGTGTTATAACATCATTCAGGACAAAACCATATTAGGCAGATGGATGGACCCTGGAAACCTTTGATACCATTCTAGTTTTTAATTTTTTTAAAGGCGTACACATACAGTGTTATTCAAAGAGAATCGAAAAGTCACTGCACATTCGGTGACATTTCGTTCTCTTCAATTCGGTGTGATTCGGCGATCCCATTTCGGCGACCCTGCGGTGTATTCAGCAAGCACCACAGGGCCGTCGTGGTGCAGGGAAAAGATGCCGCAAACTCACCGAACACTCACCTCAAAACCCGGCGAACGTACACCGAAACCCGCAAAAACATCTGGATTAACCCCGACGAACACGCCGAAGAAACCTGAGCAGGAGCCGATCACAACGCAGAGCAGCCACTGGAAAAACCCAACACCGCAGACTAATGGAGTGTAAAAAAAAAAGGTAGGCTTGAATGTTTTTATTATTATTATTATTATTATTATTCTTTATTTATAAAGCGCCAGCATATTCCGCAGCGCTGTACAATAAGCACAGTATAGACAGGGTTACAATACATTGAACAACATTTGACAAACAGTACAGGAGGAGATGAGGGCCCTATTCCCGTAGGAACTCACAATCTAGGAGGGTTGGGGTTGGAAACAGGAGGAGAGGACTGTAAGGTGAGAGTGATTGATGGCTGTGTCAGTGAGTTGGGTGGTTTGAAAAGGGAAACGCTGTTTGCAAAGAAACTACTGAACGAAAATGTCTGAAATTTGCATTTAAAATCCAATGAATGATAATAAAAAGGGCTGTTACAGAAAAAAGAAAAAACGATTTAAAAAAAAAAACAGAAAAAAAATGTTTGGAAAAAAATCCCTAAAAGATCCTAAAAAAAATCTAAAAATAAAGAGACTTTTTACTGCAGAATAAAATAATAAATGGTTTATTAGATATTGTATTAAAAAGGGAATATTTTTTTACATTGAAGCCTATGGGATTCGCCTGAATAAACCTGTCGAATGAAACCACTGAATGGCAGGGCAATTCGGCAACTTTTCCCTGCTGGTTTGTGTTCTCTGATTAGACAAAGTTATATTTGGCCAATAGATAGAAACATAGAAACATATCTCTATGGGGATTTCACTGCCCTCGAACAGGCACCGAACAGGCACCGAACAGGCACCGTATGTGCAGGCAATTCGCCAACATTTGGCGAACTGCCTGCTCTCTGAATAGTTGAATGGCCAGGAAATGTAACTGAATGCTGAATTTCACTGTTCGGTTACCTTTCGCCAGCAATTCGGATCTCTTTAAATAACCCTGATAAAGTCTGCCTGGTGTGCCCAGGCCCACCCTAATGTTAGGTGAAGGGTTTATCTTTGACAATGTAAAATCAATATTTTGGATCTTACTTATCTGGTTCATGATAAATACCATGAACATTGACTGTATCACTGCATACACATTGGTTATTCCCAGCTAAAAATAACTGTTCTGTATAAAATTTTCCATCGGTGCACACCCTAACGCCATTGGATGCGAGTATGACGTACAATCAACGTTTTGCACGCATCAAAAGAAGAAACAGAAAATGTTGACTATAAATAAAGTGAAAAAGGTGCAGATTCTGTTGGTTAGAAATAGGGATAGCCCTAAACCTAAAAGTACACCTAAACCAAATCCAAGCAAGAATAGTAACCCTAGCCCTAATTACTAACCCTAACCCTAAAACTAACATCAGCTTCGATTTTGCACCTTTTCTTCTGTAAGTAAAATGTGTATGTTGTTAGGTTGCCCCCACAAAAAACATGCATGTGAAATACCCCTTTTTTTACACCTAGCATCTTAATACTAGGAAACATTTTCAAGTGCTGACCACAGTCTGGCAACTTTGATATGATAGCAGTCTGTGTGTGCTGCCAAGAAACCCGTGCAACAATGTTCTCAAATCTAATGCATAGTGACTCTCGTTGAGGGCATTGCATTAGTATTGGGGTACGTCATAAAAATATGGTAGGGAGATTTTATGACCTCCCCAGTTAGCCAATAGAATTTGTCATTTAACTCCTTCACTATCAACATATCTCGGGCTTCAAAGGCACCATCCAGTGCCCCTATATCCAAGGTATCTCAGTCTGCAGCTCCGCAGCCCAGACGCAAATGAAATTTGTTTGTATATGTCTTGTATATGTCATGTTCTGTGTTATTACTCTACAGGCCATTGGATGGGCTTCTAAATTAACAGGGTTATTCAAAGAGAATTGAAAAGTCACCGTACGTTTGTGACTTTTCGTTCGCTTCAATTCGGTGAGATTTGGCGATCCCATTTCGGCGGCCCTGGGGTGTAGTCAGCAAGCACGACAGGGTCCCCGAAGTGCAAGGAAAACCCGCCGCAAACCCGACGAACACTCACTAAAACCCAGATTTGTTTGCTACAAATTAATTTCATTTGCTTTTGGGCTGCAGAAGATGCTCCCAAGAGGCATAATGCCCAAAGAGCTAAAACTGTTTAAAATCAGCTAACTGAATGTCCTGACATCGGACATTCAGCAGCCAATACATTTGCAGCCCGTGTTTCCCTTCAACAGATGTAACTCAATCTGCCAGTAGATGGCAACATCCATGTAATTGGGCAGACTAGATGGCCGAAAGGTTCTTATCTGCCGACATTTTCTATGTTTCTATCTACTGGCCAAATATGTTATTACAGTAAGAAATACACTGGGAATATGCCCAAATATGTTTTACTGCATAATTAATTAAAAATTATATTGGAAGAAAACACTGGTTCCTGACAATTTTGTTTTGGAGAATCACTTGGTAGAGACGGAGTTAAGCCTATCAAGGATTTTCCGAGTTTGCCCCATGGCCAATCTGGGCCTTGATTGATCAACAAATGAACATCTTGACTGTGTCTGCATGCCTGTTGGATATTTGCATTTTTGACATAACGGGCAAGTGTACTCAGGTAAGAGGCTATATAAATCTAAAGATTTATGCAGACAGAAAAATGTGCATTCATTCAAAATGCCATATTACATTATTTGGGAAATTCTGTTCTACAAATGTCAAGCATTGAAGGTAACTAGAAAATAACACAAAACGTTTTGATTAAATACAAAAAGTACATATTAGACAATAAAGGATGACAATGACAGAGCCTTTACCGCTGAACAATAGCAAAATAGACAATGAACTGCTCCTTCTCTTTGTGTTTTTAAATATTTACGTGAAATCTAAGTGAGAGAGCTTAGATTTCGCTCAGTTAATTTAAGTGATAAATAGAGGATAATCCAATGTTCTGTGTTATTACTCTACAGGCCTTTGGATGGGCTTCTAAATTAACAGGGTTATTCAAAGAGAATCGAAAAGTCACCGTACGTTCGGTGACTTCTCGTTCGCTTCAATTTGGTGCGATCTGGCGATCCTATTTCGGCGACCCTGCGGTGTATTCCTCAAGCACTACAGGGTCCCTGATGTGCAGGGAAAAGCTGCCGCAAACCCGCCGAACACTCACCGCCAACCCACTGAACACTCACCGCAAAACCCGCCGAACACTCGCTAAAATCCGCAAAACAGCTGGATTAACCCAGCCGAACACGCCGGAGAAACCCGAGCAGGAGCTGATCACAGCGCAGAGCAGCCGCCAGAAAACGCCTACACGCAGACGAATGGAGTGAAAAAAAAATTGTTTGTTTGAATGTTTGAAAAGTGAAACGCTGTTTGCAAAGAAACTACAGAACAAAAAGTCTGAAATTCACATATAAGATCCAATGAATGATAATAAAAAGGGCTGTTACAGAAAAAAGAAAAAACGATTTATAAAAAAACCGACTAAAACATTTTTGCAAAAAAATCCCGAAAAAAGCCTAAAAGATCCAAAAAAAACTATAAATAAAGAGACTTTATACTACAGAATATTATAATCAACAGTTTATTAGATATTGAATTAAACCAGGACATTTTTTAACATTGAAGCCTATGAGATTCGCCTGAATAAATCTGCCACATGAAACCACCGAACAACAGGGCAATTCGGCAACTTTTCACTGCTGGTATAGACGAAGCATTGCTTTTTCATGGGGATTTCACTGCCCTCGAACAGGCACCGAACAGGCACCGTATGTGCAGGCAATTCGCCAGGATTTGGCGTATTGCCTGCTCTCTGGATAGCCGAATGGCCAGGAAAGGTAACCATACGCTGAATTTCACTGTTCGGTTACATTTCGGCCACAATTCGGAGCTCTTTGAATAACCCCCTAAATGTCAAATATGAAGGTGCAAACCCAACAAAAAACACATATATAAAAAAATGATAAAATATTACTCACTGTGCAAATTCTATGTGATCTATTGCAGTAATGAGGAAGTGAGTAATTATTTACTATGGTCACATAAAACAGATACAGGCTACCTCTGTGTCTATGTTATGTGGTTCTACAGTCATTGTCATGTTTCTACAAGATGAACCACATAATTTCCATCATGTTTTCCACAAGACAAAATGAATTGTAACAGGCCACCATGACTACGTGTCCATAACTAGGCTTGCTAGGTGTCCCCTGTGTGGTTGTGACAGCCTTCCATGGAAGGTTTCCCTTTAACTAGAAGGCTTTTGATCCGTTCATATTGGGACAGCCTTCCAGGGCTCCAATCAGCTTTTCTCAGGTTCTACAGGAAATGACATTGTATTCCACTTTGTATTCTGGTATTTTTGACCAGATATGACTTCTGGATAGCATTTACAAAATATAAATTAAAGGCTTTGGGCAATGTATGGATGTCAGGTCCATGGTATGAGGTTGTGGGTAAGAGCCCAGGAAGCAGGGGAGACATGGCAGGCAGGTAAATGGTTGAAGACAGGGATTTATTACAGACAGGTTCATGGGACAAAGGAATAATAGGAGGAAGGTACAATACAGGGCAGGATCAGGTTGGAACTCATGAACGTTACACAGTAGTGACAAGGGTCTCAATGGGGAACACAGGAACCATGATGGGAAGGCAAGACAAGACAAGGCAAAAGTTCAGAGAGTCCGGGTAACACCATGAAATACTGCAAAACAAAGGTAAGTAGTCCTTGGGGCAGCATCCGTAAATAGAAGGAAGTCCATAGAAATTAACAGGGCTTGACATGGATTTGTTTTGGGGTGTAGTTTGTGGGTATCTACACGATCTTAGTTCACATCCCCAACTGCACCTCACAAATAGTACAATTAATAGACTCACTTCACTAGCTCGATGCGACTCACATCCATTTTCCCTTTTCCGTTGGACTTGGATGCACTTGTGGATCCTTTCAGGTGGAGCAGCTTGAAAATCTGGACCAGTTCTCAAAATAAGCTGCAGGAAAGGTGCTGTCAGGGTTCATAACATGGAACAAGCATTGTGTCCATAGGTCTTCTTGCGATCCTTCCGTGCTCTCGGTTCTGGGTCCCAAAAAGGATTGTATTTTCTGCCATGGGACAGAAAGTCATGATTATTATTATTATTATCCTTTATTTATATGGCGCCACAAATTCCGCAGCGCTTTACAAGATCAGTGTTCAAGGAGTTGACACATTAGAATACCACACATGGATGATGCAGCCTGATTCAGGGGGACCCTGTTCCCAAGAGAACTTACAATCTATGAGATGTACAAGTATTTTGTGAGGTAGGTGCATCCATATCGTTAGGTGTCTTGCCCAAGGACACTCGCTGGTGATCAGATTGATCAGCCAATGCCTCTCAGTGCTTTGACATTGACCGGCATTTAATTGGCTGAGCAACTGGCAGCGTGTCAGAATTTTTAGCTGCCTGGTGGGCACCTCAATAAAAATTCTGATCATGGTCTGACGACCAATGACATAAACATTCATTCCATACACTGCCCAATACCATTTACTTATATTTCATAGAAGCTATTCAAAAGTCATATCTGGGCAGAGAATACCAGTATACCCAATGGAAAACGATGGAATTTCCTTACAGCTTCTCAATGAGATATAACTGAAACCAAATACATTGATTATGAGAATCGTAGAAAAGAAAACAACACAACTACCATAGCTACTCGAGTATACTGCAAGATTTTTTGAACAATATTAACATATAAAATTGGAGGGGTCACGTTATATATGAGACATCTGCAAAGAAATCGGGGAAAAAAACTTGCCTTGCACGGCTGCGGTCAAATGAGTGCACTAAGTGCGCACGTACTGACCCGCCTCCCGACGTTTTGCCGAGGCAGGCCACAAGCTACGACGCATGTTTGACGGGGCTACAAAGTGCGATGGAGGATCGAGCTTTGTAGCGCTAAGTGCACTAACGTCACAGTGGAAGGAACACCGACTCTCATGGACATTCCTTTCTCTCCAATGTGCACTCGTGTGGCCCTGGCATCGATTTAATTAGGCATTGGTCACTCAAGCCCACTTGAGAGCAGAAGGAACGTCCATGAGAGTCGACGTTCCCTCCACTCTGACGACCGTGTGGCCACCCGCTGACCGCAGTTAGTGCACTCAGCACTACAAAGCTTCATCCTCATTTTTGCCCCTCGCGTTATATTCGAGTCTTGAGTTTCTCACATCTCAATAATAAATTTCTATCCATCGCGTTATACTCGAGTATCTATGCAGTATACAAGATAATAGTTACTGTTCGAGATCTTAAAACAACAGCTAGTTGTCCTTTTGTCTCATGGTGCACTGAAATTATGATGAAATTATTACAATTCATTCAACTTGAAATCCTTTATAGCTTTTATTATGTCATGTACACCGGGCCATTCTTAATTAGCTTTGTTCTTTCGCTAATTTCGCTTTCCCTGTCATTCAGCAAACCCACTAGTGCGTCGCATTCAGTTACATTCATGTTACATTCAGTTCTGTTCATGAATGACACAAAAATTTATTTAATGAGGGACAAAATTGCTGGCTTAATCCAAATTTCATTGTGAAAATAGGACATGTTAATTATCCACAGTACATATGTTATACCATAGGTATTTATTCATCTTAAAAAGCTAATTTGCTGCTACAGCTACAGAATATCCCGGTGTATATTTAACCAAAACGCTCTACCGAAAATAATGCACTTGGGTGCAATTAGTAAATATAAATAGAACCTTAGGAACATTCCAAACATGTCTGAGACAAGTCTGTCATTACGAGGAATTAAAGTGTCACAGAATAATCATAATTTTGTTTATGGTTATTATTCACACTGGGGGGAGTCAAAAGTACTTTGCAATTATTGCATTAGCATTCCTTTATTTTATCAACTTCACAGTGTGTGTATAATATAAATACATTTATCTTCAATAACTTCCCTTTACAGTCAAAGTTGTTATTATTGCTGTTTTGGATTGTAATTCGGAAGCCGAACACTACCAAGACAGCCAGACCTTAAGTATATATAACCCCTTCACTACCAGGCGATGTTTGTTGAATTTTTTTATCATAACATTTATTTGAAACATGAGATGCAAAGTTACCAATTAATTATAGTTTGAGAAATAAATTGCTCAGTGATTATTGCCCTGAGATGGTAGTCATTGGCCCGCTTCCTTGCCACAACACCCCAGGACACCTAGAAACGTCCATGCACCCCGGCTTCTCTGGCTCTTACGGGTGCTACGCCTAGTGGGCTCGAGTAAAGGTCAGCTTTCCCAAATCTTTTGGCCCTATTCCGATTGTAGTATTTTGATTAGAGATGTGCATTCGTTTCGGAAAAAATTCAGAATTTGTAACGAAATTTGATAATTCGTAGTTCGGAAGTACTTCCGAATAACGAATCGATACGATATGAATTCGAAACGAAACGGTATATAACGAATTTATTTCATTTTACACTGTGCCATCATAAAAGAAAAATTTGAATAATTGATATCAACTATCGAATTTGAAATGAACTATCAAATTGATCTTAAAATACAAGTAATAGTCAGCAAAAGACTTTAGGAAACAAATTAATTTTGTTTCACTGTTTAATTTGACTCAAATACTAAATCTGTGACACGGTTTAGAATATAACCGTAGCTTTTCTTTTAACAGCAAAATTTGATTAATTGGGGTTTTATTTAGTGATCCCAAATTTGAATTGATATCAACTATCGAATTGATATATGGAATTCAAATCGATACGAAATCGATAAAAAAACAAAACAAAACTAAACGAAATACGAAATGAAATTAGTTACGAAATTCCGAAAATGAAATTATTTAAAAATGAAACTAAACTAAACAAAACAAATTTTTCAGCCATGCACATCCCTAATTTTGATCTGTTTATAGTACTGATTTTTAAACACCGGGTTTTGCGGTTTTGTTTTGTACTGCCACTCCTGATTCCTGTATTGTATGTTATTCTTACCTTTGTATCCTACTTCTGATCCAGCAATTTAAAAATATGTTTTAAAATATATATATACTGTATATATATATAATACAGCCTAGTGTTTATTCTATCCCTTTGGAAGCATGCTAGCCGTACTAAGGGATTATTTAGCAAAATCTGGATTTGATTGCAAGTGGGCTTTTAATATATATGTGGCATATGTTCAAATCTTACACACTTGTGCACCAATGATATTAGCATTTAAGCAGTTACAGTTCTTAAATAGGGATGAGCCGAACACCCCTGTGTTCAGTTCATATCCGAACAGACGAACGGCCGAAATGTTCGAATACGAACTCGAACACCATGTTTATCAATGGGGGCCGAACACGCAAAATGTGTTCACAGTTCTCCTAAATGTACCGGCGGCTGCCGGTACATTTAAGAGACCTGTGGCTGCGGCCCCAACCCCCGTAACTCACCTGTCCTGCAGCTGTCCCGGCCTTGTGTTCCCCGGTCCATCAGCTCCTCCGGTCTGTCTGGCCGCAGCTCCTCTCTGCCCCACGTCTTCATGCTGAATGATATGATTGGGCAAAGTCCTGCGCCTGACCTGGACTTTGCCCAATCAGGGCTGTAATTCAATATTGAGCCCTGATTGGGCAAAGTCCAGGTAAGGTGCAGGACTTTGCCCAATCAGAGTTTAGCATGAAGATGAGGCATGGTGCAGAGCTTTCACCAAGCTCTGATTGGTTGAAGTCTTGCACCGACTTTAACCAATCAGAGCATGGTTAAAGCTCATCTTCATGAACATGAGGCCGGGACAGCTGCAGGTCAGGTGAGTTACGGGGGCCGCAGCCACAGGTTTCCTAAATGTACCGGCAGCCGCCGGTACATTTAGGAGACCTGTGGACACATTTTTTGTTATGGAATGTCCGCGGTCGAACAAACCGCGAACATCCCATAATGTTCGTCGTTCGCCGAACACTCGAGCGGCCGATGTTCGATTCGAACCGAACGCTCTTCCCTATTCTTAAACAGCAGAATAAAGTAAAAATAAAGGAATTCAGATTATCACAGAATTAGAACAGAGAAAACTGAAATTACCTTCTTTAACTCTTTCACTACCAGTTACATATTGATGAAAAATACTATCACAACATTAAATTGAAACAATGGCTGTTTAGTTAAAACACATGCCGAAGAAAATAACAAATTTGCTTAAACATTGTTAATCTGAGATAGCTAAACAGTTAAATTAATATAAATTGCAATTTTTAAGAATAGAGGTATTTATTTATCCTTTACATAAATACTGCTAGGCTGAAAGGTTCCGAATTGTAGATGGCATCACTGATCTGAAAGATTAAAGAAAGGAGGGCCAGGGTCTCTTATTTTGCACACTTTAATTTTACATGGGGTCTGCGTTATCAGCATACCAGTGGAAATGGTCTTTCTGCCAAATACAGTAAATGTGATACAGACAGATAATAAAATCGTGAGATCTCCTGCTTATGGGGATTTGTAGTGATTATAATGAGATTATTAGCAATGCAATATCTGTATGTGCTGCATAATGCCTGTGTATCGCAATTACAGCAACACCTTTTATCTGTATGTGCTGCATAATGCCTGTGTATGGCAATTACAGCAACGCCTTGTATCTGTATGTGCTGCATAATGCCTGTGTATCGCAATTACAGCAACCCCTGGTATCTGTATGTGCTGCATAATGCCTGTGTATGGAAATTATATCGACACCTTGTATCTGTATGTGCTGCATAATGCCTGTGTATGGCAATTACAGCAACACCTTGTATCTGTATGTGCTGCATAATGCCTGTGTATGGCAATTACAGCAACGCCTTGTATCTGTATGTGCTGCATAATGCCTGTGTATGGCAATTACAGCAACCCCTGGTATCTGTATGTGCTGCATAATGCCTGTGTATGGCAATTACAGCAACGCCTTGTATCTGTATGTGCTGCATAATGCCTGTGTATCGCAATTACAGCAACCCCTGGTATCTGTATGTGCTGCATAATGCCTGTGTATGGAAATTACAGCAACAGCTTGTATCTGTACTGTACGGGAATTTTCAGTCATTATAACCCCCTGAATCGTATCCCTGTACATCAGTGAGTAACCCCAGACCTCTCCTCACATTATACCCTCTCCCTGTCTGCTGTAATGCAACAGTACAGTGTGTTGATTTTTTTGTTACAGTGAGGGGGGCGCTCCATGAAGCTTCTTTACAATAATATAGGGTGACAGGAGTGAGATCTCAGAAAATTTGGGGGTTTATTTTTCAGAGAGGACACGAATCTTTCCTGAAAAGCTGTACAAATGTGAGTGGGGGGGGGTTAATGCCAATTCCTTTTCATTCTAGTTCAATGAAAATTGTGTAAGTTTTAAGGATAACATTTCTCTAGAGGACCCTTGTGTTCAATTATTCTTAAAAAGTTGATCAATTCTTGGTATTCTGTATATTGTTATTGAACACAAATGGTTATGCCATTTAAACAGTTCGCGTTCTGATATAATGGTAATTACCTGTTAGTTTAAAACTATTCATCTCCTGTAATTGTTGTAAATTAAACATTACAGACATTTTGTAGAACAGAATTCAATTAAGATGTAAAAGGATTCTGGATCCTGTAAAAAAAAGACTTGTCGTGATAGTAGTAAATCATTTTTAATTCTTATTGTCTTGTGTTATGTTATCAGACTATAAACTTGACATGTTGTTTTAGTTCAGTGATTAGCCTCTTAATTGGTTACTTAGTAACAAAAAGTTGAATTTCACCATTAGTTTCCATAGTGAAAGATGTAAGCAGTGAGTTAACCCTTTCACTCCCATTGTTAAGTGCTGCGGAATATGCTGGCGCTATATAAATAAAGGATAATAATAATAATAATAATATTAATAATAAATAATACCAAACTCGAGTTACCACAATTTTGCATTGTAATACATTGAAAAGCAATTATTAGCATATCAAACCACATTTGCATATCATTATATGGAGAAATGAATGTTAAAATGTTCTCCTGTCCCTCCTTGATACTGTAAAAAAGCAGCAAAGACCAGTCCCAAACCTCATAGTAACAAAAAGTTCAAACACATTGCTCCTGCATTGCAATAATCAGAGAGAGGGCAGATTCAGTGGGTTATAATGTGTGAAAATCCCTGTACAGTACAGATACAAGGTGTCACTGTATTTTCCATACACAGGCATTATGCAGCACATACAGATACAAGGTGTTGCTGTAATTGCCATACACAGGCATTATGCAGCACATACATATACAAGGTGTTGCTGTAATTGCCATAAACAGGCATTATGCAACACATACAGATACAAGGTGTTGCTGTAATTGCCATACACAGGCATTATGCAGCACATACAGATACAAGGTGTTGCTGTAATTGCCATACACAGGCATTACGCAGCACATACAGATACAAGGTGTTGCTGTAATTGCCATACACAGGCATTATGCAGCACATACAGATACAAGTAAAAACAAGTCTTTCATTGTGGTGGTACCGGCTGGCTGAGAGTGGTGGATGTTTATATATCCTGCAACCTTATTATTTCTTTTCCTTGGAGGAATATCACCAAACGGAGGTGAAAGAGGGGAGCCCGGTATCTCCTAAATATATCGGCTGCAAAGTACATCTAGTGTCTGATTTATGACACCTCCAAATGTGAGTTGAACTATTGCATAAATCCTGGGGGGATTCAGATGTGTTGTACAGATCACACTATGTTCTCTATTATCCCTTTATATTTCGAGGGTTGATGACTACATAAGAAAAGGTGACCTAATTGATAAGAAGATTTTCCATCTGAAGAACTTTGTGAACAAAGAGAAGCGCAGACTATCACCACTTTTTTCCTGTCATACAGATACAAGGTGTCACTGTATTTTCCATACACAGGCATTATGCAGCGCATACAGATACAAGGTGTTGCTGTAATTGCCATACACAGACATTATTCAGCACATACAGATACACGGTGTTGCTGTAATTGCCATACACAGGCATTATGCAGCACATACAGATACAAGGTGTTGCTGTAATTTCCATACACAGGCATTATGCAGCACATACAGATACAAGGTGTCACTGTATTTTCCATACATAGACATTATGCAGCACATACAGATACAAGGTGTCACTTTATTTCCATAAACAGGCATTATGCAGCACATACATATACAAGGTGTCACTGTATTTCCATACACAGGCATTATGCAGCACATACAGATACAAGGTGTCACTGTATTTTCCATACATAGACATTATGCAGCACATACAGAAACAAGGTGTCACTGTATTTTCCATACACCGATATTATGCAGCACATACAGATATTATGTTTATATTCTATTGGTATTTTGTGGAAGCTGCATTGCTAATAATCTTGTTATGATCACTGAAAATCTCCAAGTAGGAGAGCTCACCATTCTATTATCTGTCTTTATTACATTTACTGGATTTGACACAAAGGCCATTTCTGCCTGTATGCCGATAATGCAGACCCCATGTGAAACCATTTGTCCCAAGTCTCACTCCAGGACAAGATCGGGCCACCATTCTCCCCGCGGGATGAGAGGTGAGTATCTGATTTTTTTAGAGGGTGCTAAATGATTCTGCAAAACTTTTTGTCAACGCATTGGTGCGGTAATTAGTGTTAGGACTTTGTAATATCTTACTTATCCTAATGATAACAACTGATTGAGCTCCCCATGTTAGGTATAGAATGCACAAAGTACAGTAAGCTCGTGTACTACCGATGCGCTAATGGATTTTTTAAGGGTATAGCATTAGGGATGTAATGGGGGGGGCAAGCGTTAAAGTCACTTATCCTGACATTAATGCTTACAAATCCGAACGCTACAGTTAGCGTTCAATGCGGAAAAAGTCACTATAAGGCTAGGGTCAGACGAAAGCATTTTTGACGTCTATCGTCAAAAAGTGCGTTGATGCGTCTGAATGCATTTTTTCACGGAAGATGCGATAGCGGTCATACGATGCGCACTTTCGGCCGTATTTTTTTGCGGAGCTATAAAAAACAAATGGACGTGATGTTGGCCGGACATGCGCAGCGTCTGACGTCTCCTAATCACGCACACACGCTGCTATGCCGACGCAGCGCACTCTGTGCGTCAGTACTAGTGGTTTTAACGTTCTTGAAAAAATTAGTTTGTCTGCCGCTTGCGTTGCGCGGCCGAACTTTCATGCGGCCGTACTTCGTATATTGGCCGGCATTGGCCGTCATTTGCTGCTACTACGGCCGTAATAAAGTGCGGCTCAACGCACGTTCGCACTGCGTTCGTCTGACCCCAACCTAAGTGCAGGCTGCTGTTCAGTTGGGCCCCACACTGGCAAAGAGTTCCTACATGTAGAGGTGTTGAGGGGGTGGAGGGCCCTTGCATGCCAGAACCCCCAATGGGGGATCTTGACCTCTTATTGCCTGTGGGCCCAATTCTTGTCAATGTACCCCTGTAATGTTCCTTTTAACCCTTTCGCTGCTGAGGCTTTTCCCGCCCCTGTGCTGAGGTCATTTTTACCTGTTTTGCTCATCATGTTTAAACGTGTTTTGAAGGCTTATTTTAATATATGACCCAGACATATTATATATCGTTCTTTCCGTCAGACTCGGTAGATTCATAATATGTCATTATTATATGTATACGTTATGTCATGTCTGTATATTATAACAAAAAAAGCAAATAAAATATGTATTTTCAATAATTTACAATGTGTAAAGTGTTTTTTTTCACATTTTAACATGCGAGCAATTGCGGTTATATTTTGTATGGGGTGCGCTTGTTAAAAAAATTAGAGATGGGTCTCGTTACATTTTATTTTGGGGAAAATTAAACCATTTTTAACAAACGCACCGCATACAAAAATCGTTAGTGCAGCATCATTGTTCACATTATAATTGAAATGGGAACAATATTGCTGAATTAACAAACCAAAAAAAATAAAAAAAAAGTGTTTATTTTTTTTTTATAATTTTTTTTTAAATTTTATTTTATTTTTATTTTTCATTTTTTTTTTTTTACAAAATTTTTCACAGTAGTGTTTGGTATCGTTGGAACGGCCATGCTCTGGCCGATCCAACCATACCAAACTTTAACCCCTAGCTGCCACGGATCGGGAGATAGGGAGTTCATTGGAACTCCCTATCTCCACCGTTGGTGGCAGTTAGGGGTTAAGTCCAGGACTGGCGTCATCGTGCTACGCACGATGACGCCAGTCCTCAGGGGGAGTTCCCGGAGGCTTGGCTGACATCCAAGATGTAGGCCAGCTCCGGGAAAGGATCGCGAACCGGCGCTTTTCAGCGCCGATTCGCGATCCAGCTCCCCAGGGGTTAATGCCAGGCACCATTTGGAAGGGCAGGCTGTGCCCTTCCAAATCATGCCTGGGTTAACCCCCGCAGAGCCGCCGATCGGGAGGGAGAGAGGTCCGAAGGACCTCCCCCCCTCCCTTTCAGGCGCCTCCTCCGCACATGCGGGGGGGCGCCTGAATTAGGTGTCATCGCGCTGCCGCAATGACACCTAATTCCGGCGGCTGCGGTCCCGGATGCCGGGCTGACATCGAGGATGTCAGGCCGCACCGGGGGGGCCAGCGATCGGCCGGGACCCGGCCGAACGCTGACCCCAATGGGAGGACGTGCTCAGCGCGTCCTCCGCATACCAGCGGTAATGCGGAGGATGCGCTGAGCGCGTCCTCCGCATTGAAGTGGTTAAAAGAGCTGTTGCTTCTGGGAATACCAAATTTTAATTACAGAGTTTGGGAAAGTGAAAGGTACATCCTAAACATCATTTTTCATGAATAATTCTGCAAATTAAAATGAAGGTTACAGCAGATTTAATAATGACATTTTCATTCTACACCTTGTAAATTAGCACAATTAGAAGGGCAGGATGACATGGCAATATGTGAGTTACCAAAGTTTAATGGGAAAAACCTGTCATTTAGAACTCATTCTTGCTGTGCTTTATTATGCTTTTTATTTAGGAAGCGTTTAGAATTACAACTCCTCTCTGACAACCAGTCTAGGTCATTATGTATTACAGCTGTCAGTTTGACACACACCTCGCCAACTTGCATAGCGAGGTGTGTGTCAATCATTATCTAAAAAATGTGTTCTTTAGGGATCGCATTATTTTTCTCTCATCTTCCTTTTCATCGCAGGAAGCCCCGTGTAAAAGCAAATATTAGCAGGGTTATTCAGAGATAGGTGAAAAGCAGGAGAATGACAGGAGAAGTGAAAATTCTAGGTTAAAATAGCCAAACCTGAAAAATTCTCCTATTTATCTCACTTTCCAAATCGGCTATTTGGTCAAAATTGTTCTCTTCTCCTGTCAGTTCTCCTGGTTTTCACCTTTCTCTGAATAACCCTGTATGTGTATATGTACTATCGTTTATTTTTAACAAATATATTGACCAACCATAGTCCAGTTTCTTATAAAAATAAATAACAAAGCAAAATATCTACATAAATAAAAAACAAACTATTTAACATTTTAACCAATATTATTTATACTACTTTCGTAGCTAAGGTTTATTGTTGTGTTTTATTCTAATCATTTTAATAACAAAGCAATGTTTCTCGATCAAACAAACATTATCACTGCGATAGCATCTCTACGTTATATTTATATAATATTTTCATTTTTCTTTAAGGGAATTCACATTAAGGCTGGGGTCAGACGAGCGTAGTGTTCACGTCCGTGATTGCGCCTAAAAGTACGTCCGTGATAGCATGACAGGAAGCCCATTGGAGCCTGACACATGAAGTACGTCCGCACTGAACTGCGGACGCACCACGGCCGCGGCAAACGGACGCAAGGCAGGCAAGAACGTACAACGCCTAGAACGGCCGCACAAAGTGCGCTGCGTCTGCAACGTCTGCATAGCTTTGTGTGTGAGTGATGGAACGTGGTCAGACGGACTGCATTTATACGTCCAGCATTTTTCACGGACAAAATGGTTTTGCTTTTTAATTTATTTTTTATTTTATCAAAAAATAAACGTCAGTGAAAAAAACGGACTGTGTGACCACTTCTGTGTCTTCCGTACTGACGTACGTCCGTGTGCAAGGACGTACAGTCCGTAGAAATCACGCTCGTCTGACCCCAGCCTCACCCGATGGCAGACACACTCGGGTCATAAAGTAAATACTTACAGGGTTATCCAAAGAGATCCGAATTGCTTGAGAAAGGTAACCGAACGCTGAAAATCAGTGTTTGGTTGCCTTTCCTGGCCATTCGGCTATCCAGAGAGCAGGCAATTCGCCAAATCCTGGCGAATTGCCTGAACATACGGTGTCTGTTCGGTGCCTGTTCGAGGGCAGTGAAATCCCCATAAAAAAGCACTGCTTCGGCTATTCAGAGAACACAAACCAGCAGTGAAAGGTTCCCGAAATGCCCTGACATTCGGTGGTTTAATTCGGCAAGTTTATTCAGGCGAATCCCATAGGCTTCAATGTTAAAAATATTCCTGTTTTAATTAAATATCTAATAAACCGTTCATTATAAAATTCTGCAGTAAAGAGTCTCTTTATTTATAGATTTTTTAGGATATTTTAAGCATTTTGCTGAATTTTTTTTTTTTTTAAAAGTCCGATTTTTTTTTGATTTTTTTTTAAGTTTACTTATTTTTTCTGTAACAGCCCTCTTTATTATCTTTCCCTGGTCCTCATATGTAAATTTCAGACATTTTCGCTCAGTAGTTTCTTTGCAAACAGCGTTTCACTTTTAAATCATTCATGTAAACTGTTTTCCTAATTTATTCACTTCACTCTGTCTGCGGTCTCGGCTTTCTCTGGAGGCTTCGCTGCAGGTGATCGGCTCCTGCTCGGGTTTTTCAGTGGTTTTCGGCAGGTTAATCCAGATGTGTTTGTGGGTTTTCGGCGTGCATTCGCCGGGTTTTGTGGTTCGTTTTCATCGGGTTTGCGGCAGCTTTTCCCTGCAATTCGGGGACCCTGTGGTGCTTGCTGAATACACCGCAGGGTCACCGAAATGGGATCGGCAAAACGAACCGAATTGAAGAGAACGAAAAGTCACCGAACGTGCGGTGACTTAATTGTTCTCATCAATTAACAACAAGAACAATTAAGTATTTACTTTATGACCCGAGTGTATCTGCCTTTGGGTGAATGTGAATCAGTATAAATGAGCATAAGGAATGCCTAATAGTATTAATTTATGACTCCTAGAGGCAGATACTTAAAGAATTGTTGGTATTTTACTACATATTATTGATTTACATGTACACCCAATCAAAATTATTTTCTCGAGACACGGTTGAGAAACACTGCTTTAAACCACTAGATCCTGAAAGTGGTTTCATAGAATACCACTAGGTACTGAAAGGTTTAAGGGGTTAAATTAAATTCTTCCATTGAAACATCACTGTGGAATGTTAATTTGCAGTCACCAGTTTAATAGGGAGGTAGTCATAGTTTATTTCTAAATTTGATACATACAGGAAAGGTGGAATATTATTACTTTATGTAAAAGTAAAGATAGAATATTAGTTTAGCATTTTTGCACTCTGCCTGCTGTCAATCAAGCCATGACAAGAGCCTGTTGTCATCTCAATTACACTAATAGTGAGACCCTCCTGAACATCGACTCTTTCCTCACATTATTCTGAAGCAGAGAAAAACATAGGTGCAATTTGAACGACATTCCATGCTGTCAGTATTGGAGTTCTGACATTCATTCATTTTACAGATCATTATTCCCATCTTTTATTTGTGTATCGTTATGTACTTTGCAGAACATACTAAAATGCAACTGAAAAGCTAAATGTTTCGCACAGGCTTTCAAAAAAGGTTATTTCAAAACATGAAATGAGAGAGAATGGAATTATGATTGCCTTTTACAACGTCATCGTGTAGTAAACCTTGTGCTACCTGTGCCGCTTTTGTCTCATGCCAACAGCTTTTTGCAACAATAACTGCTTTCATAGAGTGTGTAAATGGGGTTTTGAAGTAGCATCATTGGTCAAGAAAATGTAAAAGCAAGTGAATGGGTTTATTTTTAAGTATTTTCTTGTTTGCATTTGTCTGGCAACAAAAAAAGGAAAAAAACATTCAGGGTTATTCAAAGAGATCTGAATTGCTGGCGAAAGGTAACAGAACAGTGAAATTCAGCATTCGGTTACCTTTCCTGGCCATTCGACTATTCAGAGAGCAGGCAGTTCGCCAACTGTTGGCGACTTGCCTGCACATAAAGTGCCTGTTCGGTGCCTGTTCGAGGGCAGTGAAATCCCCATAGAGAAGCAATGCTTCGGCTATTCAGAGAACACCAAACAGCAGTGAAAAGTTGCCGAATTGCCCTGCTGTTCGGTGGTTTCATTCGACAGGTTTATTCAGGAGAATCCCATAGGCTTCAATGTTAAAAAATATTCCTGTTTTAATTCAATATCTAATAAACCGTTGATTATTTTATTCTGCAGTAAAGAGTCTCTTTATTTTTAGATGTTTTTAGGACCTTTTAGGCATTTTTTTGGATTTTTTTGCAAACTTTTTTTCCGTTTTTTCTTTTTCCTGTAACAGCCCTTTTTATTATCATTCATTGGATCTTATATGGAAAATTTCAGACATTTTCATTCAGTAGTTTCTTTACAAACAACGTTTCACTTTTCAAACATTCAAGCGTACTGGATTTTTTTCACCTCCTTCGTCTGTGCGGTGTTGGCTTTTTCTGGCGGATGCTCTGCGCTGTGATCGGCTCCTGCTCAGGTTTCTCTGGCGTCTTCGGCGGGCTTAATCCAGATGTTTTTGCAGGTTTTGGTGTGCCTTCGCCGGGGTTTTGTGGTGAGTGTTCATCGGGTTTGCGGCGACTTTTCCCTGCATTACGGCGGCCCTGTGGTGCTTGCTTAATACACCGCAGGGTCGCTGAAATGGGATCGCCAAATCGCGCAAAATTGAAGAGAATGAAAAGTCACTGAACTTGCGGTGACTTTTCGATTCTCTTCAATTCGGCGCGATATGGCGATCCCATTTCAGCGACCCTGCAGTGTATTCAGCAAGCACCACAGGGCCGTTGACTGTTTGACTTTTGACTGTTTGACTTTCCCACTCAATGTAACGGGGATGCAAAAATATGGTAGATAACTAGACATACAGATAAATACAGGGTTATTCAAAGAGATTCGAAAAGTCACCGCACGTTCGGTGACTTTTCGTTCTCTTCAATTCGGTTTGTTTTGCCGATCCCATTTCGTTGACCCTGCAGTGTATTCAGCAAGCACCACAGGGTCCCCGAATTGCAGGGAAAAGCTGCCGCAAACCTGACGAAAACTCACCGCAAAACCCAGCGAATGCACCCCGAAAACCCGCAAAAACATGTGGATTAACCTGCCGAAAACCACAGAAAAACCCGAACAGGAGCCGATCCCAGCCTTCCACACAGCAGAAGAGGCAGTGAATAAATTAGCAAAACAGCTTGTATGAATGTGTGAAAGTGAAACGCTGTTTGCAAAGAAACTACTGAGCGAAAATGTCTGAAATTGACATATGAGATCCAGAGAATGATAATAAAGAGGGCTATTACAGAAAAAAGAAGAAAATTTAAAAAAAAAAATACAGAAAAATGCTTAAAATATCCTAAAAAATCTGTAAATAAAGAGACTCTTTACTGCAGAATTTTATAATGAACAGTTTATTAGATATTGAATTAAAACGAGAATATTTTTAACATTGAAGCCTATGGGATTCTCCTGAATAAACTTGCCGAATTAAACCACCGAATGGCAGGGCATTTCGGGAACCTTTCACTGCTGGTTTGTGTTCTCTGAATAGCCGAAGCAGTGTTTTTTCATGGGAATTCACTGCCCTCAAACAGGCACCGAACAGGCACCGTATGTTCAGGCATTTCGCTAGGATTTGGCGAATTGCCTGCTCTCTGGATAGCCGAATGGCCAGGAAAGGTAACCGAGAGGTTAAACCCCAATTTAAATGGTTAATTTAGCTCATATTTAAACCCGTCACGATCAAGTGATTTTACAAAAATCCACTACCAGGAACCAGTGGTTTTTGGAAAATCATGTTTAATTAATTATACAGTAAGAAATATTTAAGAACATTCTCAATGCATTCCTTAATGCAAAAACCTATTTGCAGGCAGACATCGCCATCTACAGCCCAAATGGAGTTACTGCAGTTAAGACTGCAGCTCGTGGCTCCGTGCATTGGTTAGGGAAAGCCTGAAATACCAGGACGTTGCTTAGCTGATTTTAAGCAGTTTTCACATCTTGGGCATTATCCCCACAGGGCGCAAACTTTGGCGGCACCTTCTGAAACCCAAAAGCAAACAGTTAGTTTGCAACATACAAATTTCACTAGCAATCATACAGCATAGCCACAGATCGTGTTAACACTGCTGCGATCGTGTTAACACTGCTGCTGTGTATGGTACCACTGATCGTGCATCACGGTAGTGAAGGGGTTAACATATACTCAACATCAATAGAATTGTTAGTTCTTGCAGTCACTGTAGCAACAGAGCTATTAGCTGACTGCAACTTAAATGTAGCTCAACAGTCCTGGACGCAGTCATTCTGGTCTATGGATGCCAACGATGTTGGTTCCATTCACATACATCAATGGTTCCCAACCGTGGTCCTCAAGTACCCCTAACAGGCCAGGTTTTAAGGATCACCTTGGGGAAATGCAGACTGAATGCTGCAATCACTGAGCAGCAAATCATATCAGCTGTGTTGTGCTTCAGATATCTGGAAAACATGACCTGTTGGGGGTACTTGAGGACCGCGGTTGGGAACCACTGACATACATTGTTGCAGTTGGGCATAGGGAAGTAAGGGCGAAGCTGCAAAAGTAAGGTTAAAACCAATGAAATCATGATGCCTACTCCATTTTTTTAGAAAACTTAATCCTTCTAATGCTTGTTAAAAAATTGATATCCCCTAGATGGTCATGGAGACACGAGATGATTCGAAAAGTGAAAGAGCAAAAACGGACCATCATGCCAATTTCATTGTATCTCTGCAACAAAGAGGTTTGAAGGTCTCAAAACTCATATTGGTGATGATGCCCTAAGATTCCAAAAGGTTCACATTGGCTTAGCAGACTCAAGTCTGGATATTTTGACATCTACGATGAACCAAGAGAGGGATGAGACCACAATGGCCAAGGAGAAGGAATTACTGGATCAGGAGCCTCAAGTCAGTCTCAAAAGGCTGGTGGAAGATTTTGATATTCTAAACACAAGCATGCTGATGATTCTTCATGATGAGTTGAACTTCACCAACAAGCATCCCTGCTGGCTTCTACCTTTGTTGACCAGAGAACATAAACCTGATCATGTTGATTTTACCATAAAGTTCTTCCTCACATTTAAGATGGGAAGTCTGCCAACTTGAAGGCATTTGTTATCAGAGCAGTTGGCTACATTGACAGAAGATGATTTTCAGGGATGTTTGAAGAAGTGAGAGCACTGCTTGAAAAATGCGTGGGGAGTTCCAGAGATTGTGTTGAGAAATGCTGAATAAACAAACTTTGGAAAAAAAGTTTTTAACCTTATGTTTGACCTCTGCTCGTAGTATTCCATGATCCCACTGGTGTCTGATAGTGGTTTAATGGAAAACCACATGGTAGAGAAGAGGTTGCATACAATTAAATAGAAATAGTGCTGCAAAACGAATAACACATCTAAAGATATTTTTTTCACAATGTTTTTCTGAAATTTGACCAAGGGATTAAATTATAATTACCCGTTCTATGTCCACAATGAATGCTGTTCTTGGGGCCTTTTTTTATGACCAGTTGGCACCCTCACTCCTTCTGTCCTTGTACTGCTTTTTGATATAGATTTAAATCAGTATAAGCTCCCGAATCAAATATTAATAACTGTATCCAAATATCATGATTCTAATAGGATTTAATGAGATTAAATCAATGCAGCAAATATATCAGTAATCTTTAAATGCATATGTTATTCTGGTCCACTAGATAATTTGACATAGTTTTGGCTGCCATATTCTTGGAGAATGAGCTAGTTTGTCCGATCCCGCAATCACAGCAGAACACTGTGAAAATACTCAGCACCTGAAAAATATGCAGCAGACTGACAATGGTAAAATCGTTTGTTATTAATCGTATTCAGCAAGTACCGCAGGATCCACTCGCTGCAATCCTGCCAAAAAGCCACTGAAAACCAGCCGCAAAAACCACGCCAGACACCACAGAAAACGCCGCCGATCACAGCGCAGAACAGCCGCCGGAAAAAGCCAACTAGCCGACGAATAGGGTGAAAAAATAAAGGTATGTTTGAAAGTTTCAAATTTGAAACGCTGTTTGCAAAAAAACTACTGAACGAAAATGTCTGGAATTAAACATATAAGATCCAATGAATGATAATAAAAAGGTCTGTTACAGAAAAAAGAAAAAACACTTTAAAAAAAATGGGAAAAAAAAATTGCTGAAAAAATCCCGAAAAATGCCTAGGAGATCCTAAAAAATCTATAAATAAAGAGACTTTTTACAGCAGAATAAAATAATAAACTGTTTATTAGATATTGAATTTAAACGGGAATATTTTTAACAATGAAGCCTTTGGGATTCGCCTGAATAAACCTGTCGAATGAAAACACTGAACAGCAATATATTTCGGCAACTTTTCACTGCTGTTCGGTGTCTCTGAATAGATTAACTATTGCTTCTCTATGGGGATTTCACTGCCTTCGAACAGGCACCGTACGTGCAGGCAATTCACCGAAATTTTGCGAATTGCCTGCTCTCTGAATAGCCGAATGGCCCTGAAGTGTCACCGTACGCTGAATTTTAGTGTCCGGTTACATTTCGGGGCCAGATCAGCTCTCTCAGAATAACCCCTTATGGGGTTAAAAGTTTCAGTGTGTTTTTTTATTTTACCCTTGTTCGACGACTTGTCGGCTTTTTCCAGTGGCTGGTTGGTGGTCTATTCGGCGGTTCGTTTTTTCATATCGTTTTGCCGGTCAATTTGTTGAATGCATTCAGCAGTTTTTCGGCATTTTTTCTAATTGATTCAGCTGTTTTGCGGCAGTTTTTAAATTTGTTCGGTGGGTCAATTTGCCGCACGTCAGGGAGGGACCCTGCAGTGAATGGGGACCCTGCGGTGAATGCTGAATTCACCGCAGGGTTGGCGAACTTAACTCGACGAAGTTCGGCGAATGGGGTAGAGCACCGAAATGCAATAACCCTGCAAGATTTTTTGTTCATGTACATATTTAATAATTAATTTGCATAGTGTGACATTGGAATTCTTTCCCATTCGTCGGTGTGATATGGCTGCTTACGAAAAAAAAAAACATAGATTCCCTACTAAATAGATAAGGAAAAGATTTGTGGATATCCAGAATTTGAATTAATTATTCAAGCAATGTCAGTCTAATGCCGACAGCAAATCTCTACTTGCTCTACGACAGGTGAGCTTATTACCATATTACACGTACATAAAAAAAGTGTTCTATCTTTGGTTTATACTACTTGTAGTCAGCAAAACGAATCCAAAAAATCCAATTATAATAAAAATAATACCTAATGGATAGTAAATAGACTTCTGCTTTGCCAATTCTGTCTTATGGAATTTTATAATTATTTACTGTAGGACTGTAATGTATCATTCGTCAGTTTTATTGGCTTGACAGCTCTGAAATATTTGTCTTTTAGGAGGAAATCAAATATTATTTATTATTATTATTTTAAATATTAATTCAAATACCTGTTTTTTTTTTCACAAAAATCTTATTTATGCAGGACTTTTTCTAAATGTATCCTTCCTGGTAAAATCCTTCATAAATAAATAAATAAATAGAAAGTTGACATCGACTAATGTGGCCGTGACAAGCTGAACTATAAATGTCATGCAGCTCAGTGTCCATCTGCCCCCTTTTACTGACTAATAATTACTAGACATGTGCATTTCAGTAATTCTGGGCACCCAAAATTTCCCAAATGCCAAAGGAAAAGCATCCGAAATGAATGATTCTGAATCAACCAACAATTTTTTTGTAACCATTCGGAATCCTTTAGATTACTGGGAGAAATGCATTATTTTGTGCAAAACTAATTCTAACGCTAACAGTAACAATAACCCTAAAGGTATCCCTAATCCTAACCCTATACAAGCAGAAACAGTAACCCTAACCCTAATCCTAAAAAACCCCATAAACAGTAACCCTAACACTATATGTGACCCGAACCCGTAAGGTAACACTAATATCCGACCCTTAACAAGCAGACATAGAAACCCTAACTAAAGAAGAAACAGTAACCCTAAAACTATATGTGACTCATACCCTTAAAGTAACACTAATCTCAACCCTTAATAAGCAGAGACAGAAACCCTAACGTAAGAAGAAACAGTAACCCTAACCCTAAAATTAACCATAATCCTACCCCTAACCCTAAAAGTAAACCTAGCCTTAACCCTAGAAGTAACCCTAACCCTTAAGGTAACACTAATCTCAACTCTTAACAAGCAGAGACAGAAACCCTAACGTAAGAAGAAACAGTAACCCTAACACTACATGGGACCCGAACCCTTAAGGTAACACTAATATCAACCCTTAACAAGCAGATATAGAAACCCTAACTAGCGAAGAAACAGTAACCCTAACACTATATGTGACTCATACCCTTAAAGTAACACTAATCTCAACCCCTAATAAGAAGAGACAGAAACCCTAATGTAAGAAGAAACAGTACCCCTAATCCTTATCCTAAAAAAAACCCATAAACAGTAACCCTAACACTATATGTGACCCGAACCCTTAAGGTAACACTAATCTCAAGTCTTAACAAGCAGTCATAGAAACCTTATCATAAGAAGAAACAGTAACCCTAAAACTATATGTGACTCATACCCTTAAAGTAACACTAATCTCAACCCTTAATAAGCAGAGACAGAAACCCTAACATAAGAAGAAACAGTAACCCTAACCCTAAAATTAACCATAATCCTACCCCTAACCCTAAAAGTAAACCTAGCCTTAACCCTAGAAGTAACCCTTAACCCAAACATAACTCTAATGCTAACCCTAATGCAAGCAAAAACAGTAACCCTAACCCTAAAACTAACCATAATTCTAACCCTAAAACTAACCATATCCTAACCCTAACCTTAAAAGTAAACCTAGCCTTAAACCTAGAAGTAATCATTAACCCCAATTTAACTCTAATCCTAATCCTAAATGTAATCCTAACCCTAATAGTAACCTAATGATAACCCTAACCCTGACTATCATTTGGTATTAGGGAATATAAGGGGTATAGGGGTTAGTATAGAGGGGAGTTTGGAGAAGATAAACATATACAGGGTTATTCAGAGAAAGGTGAAACTCTGGAGAACGTTCGGAGAAGTGAAAATTATAGGTTAAAGTAGGCAAACCAGAAAAATTATCTCACTTTCCAAATCAGCTATTTTGACCTAGAATTTTCACTTCTCCAAAAGTTCTCCAGAGTTTCACCTTTCTCTGAATAACCCTGATAGAGGGAAGTATATACAGTAGAGGGTAAAAACTACAAATATGTGCTACTCCAAAAATTCAGACATAACAAAAATTTTCTTATTTGTCTGATATTTTGGGGATCAATCCAAATTCCAAAAAATTCCAGAGCTAACATTTTTGGATTCCAAAATTTGTCGAAACTAGCCAGAACACAATTTTTGTCAGTGAACGTGTCTAGAACTGACTCTTTACACAGAACATGCCTATGTATATGTATATACAGTTGTGTTCAAAATTATTCAACCCCCACTGAAATTGAGTGTATTGGCCAGTTTGACATTGATTTTGATCATTCAGTCATCTTGCTTACAATTAAATCAAAGAGGCACGTGTAGGTCAGACAAATATAACATAACATTTATAATGAAATAACCACAAATGTCTTTTCTGTGCTCACATCATTATCAGTTTTATTCAACCCCCAAGTGACATTCAATCTTAGTACTTAGTACAACATCCTTTTACAGTTATAACAGCTTTTACACGTGAAGCATAGCTTGACACAAGTGTCTTGCAGCGATCTACGGGTATCTTCGCCCATTCGTCATGGGCAAAAGCCTCCAGTTCAGTCACATTCTTAGGCTTGCGCACTGCAACTGCTTTCTTTAAGTCCCACCAGAGGTTCTCAATCGGATTTAAGTCAGGTGACTGCGATGGCCACTCCAAAATGTTCCAGCCTTTAATCTGCAACCATGCTCTAGTGGACTTGGAGGTATGCTTGGGATCATTGTCCTGTTGAAAGATCCAACGTCTCCCAAGCCTCAGGTTTGTGATGGACTGCATCACATTGTCATCCAATATCTCCTGGTACTGAAGAGAATTCATGGTACCTTGCACACGCTGAAGCTTCCCTGTACCTGCAGAAGCAAAACAGCCCCCGCCATGCTTCACAGTAGGCAAGGTGCTCTTTTCTTCATAGGCCTTGTTCTTCCTCCTCCAAACATAGCGTTGATCCATTGGACCCAAACAGTTCTAATTTTGTTTCATCAGTCCACAGAACACTATCCCAAAACTTCTGTGGTTTGTCCACATGACTTTTGGCATACTGCAGTCGACTCTTCTTATTCTTTGGAGACAGCAAGGGGGTGTGCCTGGGAGTTCTGGCATGGAGGCCTTCATTACGCAGTGTGCGCCGTATTGTCTGAGCTGAAACTTCAGTACCCACATCTGACAAATCTTTTCTCAGTTCCTCAGCAGTCACACGGGGACTTTTCTCCACTCTACGCTTCAGGCAGCGCACAGCAGTCGAAGTCAGCATCTTCTTTCTGCCACGACCAGGTAGCGTTTCAACAGTGCCCTTTGCCTTGAATTTGCGAATGATGCTTCCTATGGTCTCTCTTGGTATGTTTAGCATCTTTGCATTCTTCTTATAGTCATTGCCCTTCCTGTGAAGAGTAATCACCTCTTCTCTTGTCTTCCTGGACCATTCTCTTGACTTCACCATGTTTGTAACCACACCAGTAAATGTCTAGAAGGAGCTGAGTATCACAGTCATTTTAAAGCTGCCTAATTGGTGCTTATTATGCTTTATTGCTGCTCCGTGACATCCACAGGTGTTTTCAATACCTGATTGAAAACACTTGAATGAACCTCTGTTCTTCAGAGTGGTAGTCTTTAAGGGGTTGAATAATTGTGTCAATGAAGAATTCACAAAAGAAACATTTACTACTGTATTACAAAACCAATTGATGTCATTTTAGTTGCATATGGTTCTTTAAAAAGTCCTTGTAGGATTTCATTCTGAATACAATTACAAATGTACTCTAAATTCCCTAAAACCCTTTACAGCATTGGGGTTGAATAATTTTGAACACAACTGTATCTGTATCTTTTATGTGATGTGACAGCTGTAAACAATGCACCAGTCACAACTTTTTTTAAGAGAAAGTCTGTCAGGGTTATTCAAAGATAATCGAAAAGTCACTGCACGTTCGGTGATTTTTCGTTCTCTTCAATTTAGCACGATTTGGCAATCCCATTTCGGCGACCCTGCGGTGTATTCAGCAAGCACCACAGGGCCGTCGTAATGCAGGGAAAAGGCTCCGCAAACCCGACGAACACTGATCACGAAACCCGGCGAAGGCACACCGAAACCTGCAAAAACATCTGGACTAACCCCGACAAAAATGCCGGAAAAACCCAAGCAGGAGCCGATCACATGCAGCGCAGCCGCCGGAAAAACCCGACACCGCAGATGAGTGGAGTGAAAAAAAAAAAAAAACAGTTTGCTTGAATGTTTAAAAAGTGAAACGCTGTTTGCAAAGAAACTACTGAGCGAAAATGTCTGAAATTTACATATAAGATCCAAGGAATAATAATAAAAAGGGCTGTTACAGAAAAAAAGAACAAACGTTTAAAAAAAAAATAACAAAAAAATCAGAAACTATTTTTTGGCAAGAAAAATCCAGAAAAATGCTTAAAATATCCCAAAAAAATCTATAAATAAAAAGACTTTTTACTGCAGAATATTATAATCAACGGTTTATTAGATATTGAATTAAAACGGGAATATTTTTAACATTGAAGCCTATGGGATTCACCTGAATAAACCTGCCGCATAAAACCACCAAATGGCAGGGCAATTCGGCAACTTTTCACTGCTGCCTTTTGCTCTCTGAATAGACGAGGCATTGCTTCTCTAAGGGGGATTTCACTGCCCTCGAACAGGCACCGAACAGGCACCGTATGTGCTGGCAATTCGCCAGGATTTGGCGAATTGCCTGCTCTCTGGATAGCCAAGAAAGGTAACCGAATGCTGATTTGCAGTGTTCGGTTCCCTTTTGGCAGCCATTCGGATCTCTTTGAATAACCCCGTGAGACATTTTGTGTAATAAAGTTAAGTTTTAAGCGATATTTTACTTCTCTCATCAAATATTAAAAAATTCTGCCCCCTCTGGAGTCTTTAACCTTAAGCCCAGACCTAGTTGGTCTGTGGAAGAATACACTAATGAATAAAATAATGAATAAAACAATATCTGTCAGTCAGTAATAAGACCAGCAACTATTGCAAGATAAAATAATATAATACGGAACCAGGACGGGAAGGGCTGTCAAACTCTGGCTCCTGGGATGTTGATGGCCTGGAATACCCAGAGCGCTTTGCAGAGAATCATGGGAGTTGTAGTTCAGCAACATCTTGGGGACCTGACAGCCCTGCGGTAGGGTGACTTTTTTTTCATTATTTATTATTCACCTGCCAAGGAATCTGGCCCAACACTGGACAATTGCTAACAGATCTAATTAAACCCGTATGTATCATATTCATAATAAAAAAAAGTTTGTTTTATTTGTTTGTTTTATAACTTCCACCTGCTTCAATTTGTTAACTAATAAAAAATATTTTAATCTAACAGATTTTATTGCCGCTGGATATAATTCTTCCCATCTTCAGTTATGCGGTTTCTTGTTAATATAGCTCTTGAGCATTTCTGACACCTTTTTTCATGTTTATTGAGTTTAATCAATTTTCTGTTGGTAGAAGTTGTCAGAACAGAACATGTTTTATTGTCATGTTATTGTTGCTATCTTTTATTATCCTTGTTTGTGTTGCTGAAATGCTGTTTGACTTTCTGCTCGCAGCTGGAAACAAAACAAAATATATAAAAGAACTTTCTTGCTTGAAATTATTTGAATGTAAGAATTGCATTCTTCACGCAAAAATGTGCGCATTAACGCGAGGGGAAAAACCGTCAAATTACGACGTTCGCGCAAACGATGCGCTTTAACGTCTAACGCGAGTTACCCTGAGCGAGCGAAAGTTCGTGAGCGCATTCCATACTTAAATACAGAAAATGGCGTCGCGCCCACACTCACCGGAGCGGCAGCAACTGCCAGGAGTAACAGCCCAGTCAATGTATAAAACATAACAAGGAAAAAGAGTGTCATCTGCGCTCGTTTCTATGTGTTCCATGTACAACAAAAATGAGGTTTTTGTTTGTTTCAATGGCCATTGCAACGTAAGCCCACTCGCCACTTCAAGGCACCTCTTTAGAGTGGGTACCTAACAATTGTAACCAAAAGGCCGCTCTACTGAGCAGCTCCAAGCCCCTCCAGCTGCTTTTCAGCCAAGGAGAGGCAGAGATGGTGGGTTTTATTTATACACGCACCAAACACTTCCCATTTGGGATCAAAAACAAAAACATGGAAAGAGGAACAGCTGCAGAACGACGGACTGGTATTACAAGCATGATATACATAAATACAGAAAAACTGGCGTCACGCCCATACTCACCGGAGCGGCAGCAACTGCCAGGAGTAACAGCCCAGTCAATGTATAAAACATAACAAGGAAAAAGAGTGTCATCTGCGCTCGTTTCTATGTGTTCCATGTACAACAAAAATTAGGTTTTTGTTTGTTTCAATGGCCATTGCAACGTAAGCCCACTCGCCAATGTTCCATACTTAACATTGTGAGCGCAAATGCGTTCGTGCACTGGTACACGGCGTACGAACGACGTTTGCTCTCATAATTTTAATGTCTTTGAAAAGCTGGTGGTAACTTCAAATCTGAACGTTCCGGCTGAATCCAAATACACCAGCATGAAAAAAAAAAATACAGCACAGTATAGTTACACATTCTACACATACCCAAACAATAAAATGGAGAAGTTGTGCGTGTTTTTATTATTGATGCAGCATATATACTCAGATTGATTTTGACAGGCGCAAAAACTGAACGGGGGACATTTGTGGCTCTTAATTCTGATTGGCTGAATCGCGTGAAAAAACAGTACGCACGCCGATTTCTGTGCGCAGCGTTAATTTCCACTTGTTTTTGCGCGTCTTTTTTACGCAAGCGATATTTTTTAACAGATGAAAAAATGCGCTTGGATCGTAATACCAGCATTAATTTACGCGTGTTAATGTTTAACGCTGCGCGTAAAAAAAATTGCACTGCGCGTACGAATTTACGCGAAGAATGTAATAGAGCCCTAAGACTTCTATTAACCTCTTGCTACAAAGGGCTTGCTATGTCTTCCACGGGCCAGTATAACATGTCCCGTTTGCTCCCTTTGCATGCCACCGCCAGCCTTCCCTGCCGTGCGGCAAGCACGTCATTGGCTTCTGCAGGACTTCCTGAACTCAGGGAGTTGGACGGTAGCCAAGGATGTGCTCGGCCTGCCGGGACACAAGGTGGGCTGAAGCAGGGCTTCAGAGCCTGCAAGGCTTGTTTAGGCACCACCATGCCGCCAAGAGGTCCCCAGCGGTAAGGGGTTAACTAAGGCTAGGGCCAGACTGATACACCAAGTGCGTACGTTGTGACCCCAATAGCATCCGTCATAGCGTTTCGGTGGATTGGCTAAGAGGACCACATGATGTAACGTGTACTTTTAACGCAGGTTACAGCAGACGTGGATTTTTCTTCTCCGGTGAACCACTATGATGGACGTCAGATGGGTCTACAAAGTCCTAAGAACAGTAAGAACTAATGTGCGCACAGTGAGGTGGCCACACGGGCGTCCATGCAGAAAGAACGCCCATTCTCATGAATTTTCTTTCTGCACTCCCGTACTTTCGTATGGCCCCAGTCTTATATGGTGGAAGTGTGGTTGGTTATAAGAGTCGCTTGCAACTCAAGAAGAAGCCCACCAAATGTTGTGCATCCTCCACTGATTAGACGAGCAACAATACTGAATCATTCAAGAGTGAGCAGAGCAAGAGGGGCCTATTACATTCTTCGCGCACGTAAAAACGCATTAACGCGAAGGGCAAAACTCTTTGCGCTGAACGTCCTATTATGACGTTCGTGCACAAAATGCGCATTAACGTCTAATGCGAGTGACCCTGCGTGAACCCTGTGTGAGCGTAATGTACGTTGCGCATCCTATACTTAACATTGTGAGCGCTAATGCGTTTGTGCGCTGGTACGCGCATGGTATTACAATCTTAGCGCAAAATTTAACGGACAACTTTTGCGCGCATAATTTTCACATCTTTGAAAAGCTGGTGGTGACGGCAAATTGTAACAACCTGATCGTACCAAATTGCGGATTCACAACGGAGAACGTCGATGCGCACTGTTTTTTACTAGATCCGTCAAAAATGACGGCCACTACCTTGCCTTCCATCAGAACGCACGTCTGTTGTGCGCAGTCCGCACAAAATGACAGACTCGCATTAAAAATCACATTGGGCTCACTGATTTCTGCGCGCAACAGTACTTTACGCGCATTGTTGCGCGTCGGTTTTACGAGTGCAATTTCCTGGAGGATGAAAAAATGCGCGCGGAATGTAATTCCAGCGGTGATTTTCGTGCGTTAAAGTTTAACGCTTTGCGCAAAAAAACACGAGTTTAATATGTAAGGGCCGCAAGAGGGGCCTCGGTCATTCAGGAGAAATTTATCAACTCCTCACTGACCCAAATGACCCCCCATTTAGGCTGTTGTTCAGCTCTGACAGTCGTGGCCCACCAGACACTTCCTAGTTTGCTGGAAAAGCTGGTCCTAGACTGTAGAGTACAAATAACACCTACAGATAAAGCAACCGCTATCTGTACTGAAGCATCGTTGGAGACGGGTAGTTCTTGGACACTGAGACATCCCCACTACTCCGAAGGGTAACTGTGTTCGAGGGTATGGATATAAAGCCATCATTTTGTCTCTTGGTTGAGAAAAGCATAAGGCTGTGCATTGTCATTAGGTTAGGACCCACCTTAGGACTTTAATGTGGGAGGTGGACCATGTCAATGAAGCAGGTCTATGAAAACATAGAGGTTTATTCAAAGAGAATCAAAAAGTCACCACACGTTCGGTGACTTTTCGTTCTCTTCAAATCGGTGCGATTTGGCGATCCCATTTCGGCGACCCTGCGGTATATTCAGCAAGCACCACAGGGCCGTCGTAGTGCAGGGAAAAGCCACAGCAAACCCGCTGACACTCGCCGCAATACCCAGGCGAATGCACACCGAAACCGGCAAAAACATCTGGATTAACCCCACCGAACACACCGGAAAAACCCGAGCAGGAGATGATCACAGCGCAGAGCAGCCGCCGGAAAAACCCAACAGCGCAGAGGAATGGAGTGAAGAAAAAAACAAAAACAGTTCGCTTGAATGTTTGAAAAGTGAAACACTGTTTGCAAAGAAACTACTGAACGAAAATGTCTGAAATTTACATATGAGGTCCAAGGAATGATAATAAAAAGCGCTGTTACAGAAAAAAGAAAATACAATTTAAAAAAAAATGGAAAAAAGTGTTTGCAAATAAATCCCAAAAAATACCTAAAAGGTCCTAAAAAATCTATAAGTAAAGAGACTTTTTACTGCAGAATATTATAATCAACGGTTTATTAGATATTGAATTAAAACGGGAATATTTTTAACATTGAACCCTATGGGATTCGCCTGAATAAACTTGTCGAATTAAACCACCGAACGGCAGGGAAATTTGGCAACTTTTCACTGCTGGTTTGTGTTCTCTGAATAGACGAAGCATTGCTTCTCTATGGGGATTTCTCTGCCCTCGAACAGGCACCGTATGTGCAGGCAATTCGCCAGGATTTGGCGAACTGCCTGCTCTCTGAATAGCCGAATGGCCAAACGCTGATTTTCAACGTTCGGTTACTTTTTGGCAGCAATTCGGAGCTCTTTGAATAACCCTTATAGAAGATTCTGAAAGTCTTCTCCAAACAGGTAGCGTTTTGACTAATATTCACAGTGATACAGAGGAAGTCTTAGGCTAGGGTCAGACTAACGCATTATCAACGTGCGTTTAGCAGCACTAAATCACGGCCGTGCTAGCAGCAAATGACGTCCAATGCCAGGCAGCATACGAAGAACGGCCGCACAAAAGTGCGGCTGCGCAACGCAAGTGGCAAACGAACGCATTTTTTCGAGAACGTCAAACCGCTAGTACGGACGTACAGAGTGCGCTGCGTCCGCTAGCGGCGTGTGTGCATGATTAGGAGATGTCAGACGCTGCTCATGTCCGGCCAACATAACGTCCAGATGCAAAAAGTGTTTTATTGATGATCCGTACAAAATCACGGACGAAAATGCGCATCATATGACCGCTATCGCGTATTCCGTGAAAAAATACGTCCATTCGTTCGAACGCACTTTTTCACGGACAACGCGAAAAATGCGTTAGTCTGACCCTAGCCTTATAGTTAGCCATCAAAGGCAGCCTCTGGAATCTTGGGTTCTGGCTTGCTGGTTATCCTGTTCCACCTCGACTGAAGTGTCGAAGTTGAAAAATGTTGACACTTATGTGGCAATAAAATCTCTTTATTGTAGAAATGGAGGAATCGAAAACAGGAGCTTAGCTCCACACTTCACTTACAGCCTAATTGGCCATTGCAAATAAAAACGTGTCTTTACTGCAGCACAATATCTCGCACTTCTGTTTTTACCTTGATAATGTAGTAAATGAGGCTATTGTATCGGTATGATTGCTGTTTCTCCACTCTATAATATGTTATTGCACCTTTTAATGGCTCTGTACATCCGACCTTATTCTGTCTATGTGTGTTCTGCTGGGCGTGTGTCCTCAGACTTGTTATTTACTTGATTCTTCCTGGTATCCGTATGACTAACATAAATGTTGCAGAGATAAATGAAGCAAATCAAATACTACACAGCCATTTTCAGGAAAATAATAAAAACAATAAATATTAATATTGCAGGCTTGCACCATCTCAGTCTTTAACGCAAGATCTCGTTCTGCTACATCGTTATCTAGCAGGCAGCAATTAAACAAAATGAATGAAAATAATGTTGCTTTTTATTACATTAGATTGTTCTGTGTTATGCTTTATGGGAGCAAACCAATACTAAGCAAACCCCTTGTTTTAACCCCTACATACCCAAAATCGAGTTATCTCGGTTTTGCATTGAAATACATTGAAAAGCATGCATTAGCATATCAAAAGACAATTTTCGCACCTTTTTAAAGCAGGATTTGTGTGTCCCCTGTGGAGAATAAAAATTCTTTGTTTTATGGATCTCCAAACACCCTGGATAGAGATAAAACAAGCTGCAAATAGAGACCCAGTCCTCACTGTAACAAAAACTTTATCAAGATTACTGCAGCATTACAGCAGCTAGGGAGATGTTAGAATACAGGGAGAGTTGTGGGGTCACTCAATGCTGTACAGGAATAAGATTCAGGGAGTGATAATTAGGGATGAGCCGAACACTCCCCGAGTTCGGTTCGAAGCCGATCCCGAACTTTCCAAATGTTCGGATCCGAACCCGAACCCGAACTCGAACTCCATACAAGTCAATGGGGCTGAAAATTCGGTTTTTAGAGTGCCCTCAAAGAGGGCATATATGCTAGATATTTGCCATAAAAGGTGTATGGTTGTCCGGGTAGTGCCCTGGGGGACAGGAAACATGGACAAAAAGTAAAAAAAAAACGTTTTTAAAGGGACAGTGAGTTTTCCATGAAATAAGGGTTAAAAATAAAAATGAAAAAATCCTTCAAATATCGTGCCTAGGAGGTCCCCATAACCTGCCCGTGAAGTGGCGGATTTGTAGGATGTATAGAAATATGTAAAAACCAAAAAATGTCATTTCAAATGACGGTAAATGTTTTCCCTTTAATTTATCCATAAACAACTGCTTGGGGCGGCAGTCTGTATGAAAAGAGGAGACATTTTCAGACACGCAGAAAAAGTTTACTGATTTTTTTGCGGTGAAAAGCAGGAGAATGACTGGAGAATGGAAAATTCTAGACCAAATAGCCGATTTGGAAAGTGAGAAAAATGGGAGAATTTTTCTGGTTTGGCTATTTTGACCTAGAATTTTCTCTTCAGTCATTCTCCTGAGTTTCACCTTTCTCTGAATAACCCTGTGAATGTTTAATCCCGAGGTGAAAAATAACATTGCTTAAGGCTGGAGTCAGACGAGCGCAGTTATCACGTCCGTGTTGCCACACATTTGTACGTCCGTGGCAGCATAGCATTCTGACCAATGGAGCCCCACACACGAAGTACGTCCGCACGGAAGTGCGGATGCATGGCGGACGCAGCAAACGGACGCAGGTTAGGCAAGAACGTAATACTGCTAGAACGGACGTGCGGAGTGCGCCACATCCGCAACGTCCGTGTAGCTTTGTATGTGAGTGATGAAACGAGGTCAGATGGACTGCATTTATACGTCCAGCATTTTTGACGGACAGAATGTTTTTTCATTTTAATTTATTTTCCCTGCTACATCCGTCAAAAAATACGTCAGTGAAAAAAACGGACTGTTTGGCCACTACCTTGTTGTCAGTCAGTAAGTACGTCCGTACTGCACGGACGCACAGTCCGTGCAAAATGCGCTCATCTGACCCTAGCCTTAGATGTTATTTTGAATTTTTTTCAAACACCAGTTAACCACTTGGCTGCTATGGACGCGCTGAGCGCGTCCAGCCAAGTGGTTCTCCTGTGCTATGGACGCGCTGAGCGCGTCCATGCACAGGAGGCAGCAATCCGCTGGATTCCGGTGGATTGCTGCGGCCCCCGGTGCGGGCTGACATCTTGGATGTCAGCCCAGCAATCTGGGACCCCGGCGGAGCAATTAGATGTCATTGCGGCGGCGCGCTGACATCTAATTCAGGCGCCCCCCCCCATGTGCGGAGGAAGCGCCTGAAAGGGAGGGGGGGAGGTCCTTCGGACCTCTCTCCCTCCCGATCGCTGGGGGACAGAGGGTTAATCCAGGCACCATTTGGAAGGGCCCAGCCTGCCCTTCCAAACGGTGGCTGTGATTAACCCCTGGGGAGCCGGATCACGAATCGGCGCTGAAAAGCGCCGGATCGTGATCCTCTCCTGGAACTGGCCGACATCTTGGATGTCGGCCAAGCCTCCAGGAACTCCCCCTGAGGACTGGCGTCATCGTGCATAGCACGATGACGTCAGTCCTGGAGTTAACCCCTAGCTGCCACCAATGGTGGAGATAGGGGGTTCCAATGAACCCCCTATTTCCCAATACGTGGCAGCTAGGGGTTAATGTTTGATATCGTTGGATCGGCCAGAGCATGGCCTTTCCAAGGATACCAAACATGATCATGAAAAATGTTTTTAAAAAAAATATTTAAAAAAAAATTCTAAAAAACAAAATAAACAAGTTTCTTTTTGTTTTTGTTTTGTTAATGCAGCAGTATTGTTCCCATTTTAATTATTATGTGAAGAATAATGCTGCACTAACGATTTTTGTATGCGGTGCGTTTGTTAAAAAAAGCTAAATTTTCCCCCAAAAAAATGTAACGAGACCCATTTCTAATTTTTTTAACAAGCGCACCCCATACAAAATATAACCGCAAACGATCGCATGTTAAAATGTGAAAAAAACACTTTACACATAATAAATTATTGAAAATTCAAATTTTATTGCATTTTTGTTATAATATACAGACATGACATAACGTATACATATAATAATGACATATTATGAATCTGCCAAGTCTGCCGGAAAGAACGATATATATAATATGTCTGGGTCATATCAAAAAATGGCTACAAAACGCGGTTAAACATGATGAGCGAAAGCGGTAAAAATGACCTCAGCACAGAGGTGTGTAAAGCCTCAGCAGCGAAAGGGTTGAATGCAGCATATTAGGATGTTTTAGGGAAATTAATTCTCAAATCTCAATCAGAAGCAGACAACACCCCACCCTCAGTTTGGTGTACAATGTATCAAATTGATTACCAGACTAAAAACACCTGGTGTTATGACCGTTTGTGAACAGAGGTCATTTAGAGTTGATAATCTTTCCACGTACACATTAGTTTTTAATTCAATATCTAATAAACCGTTGCTTATAATATTCTGCAGTAAAGAGTCTCTTTATTTCTAGATTTTTTAGTATTTTTTTAAGCATTTTCTATACTTTTTTCAAAATTTCTTTTTTTTTTCGGACTCGAACCGAACACACCCAAAAAGTTCGAAATTCGCGAACTTTCGAACTGCCAAAGTTCGGGTCGAACTCCGAACCGTCCGAACCCGAACAGCTCATCCCTAGTGATAATGACTGAAAATCCCTGTACAGTACAGATACAAGGTATTACTGTAATTTCCATATACAGGCATTATGTCACATACAGATATTATTTTTATATTCTATTGGTATTTTTTTGAAGCCGCATTTCTATAACCTCATTATGGTCACTACAAATTCCCATAAGCAGTATCTAACATAAAGCTCTTTTCTGCCTGTATGATAATAATGCAGACCCCATTTGAAATTGTGCAAGGTAAGGGACACAATATAGAGCTCTGAATCTTACATTTCAACAATATTTCTGGAAAGGATAAACAAATACATGAAAAAAATTAAAATGAGCAAACAAACATTATTATTTTTTAACTATCGTAAAATAACAATTTCTGTGCAAAACGTCTATTTCACCCTATATTTAATTGTTAACTTCTCATCCCATGTTGCAAATAAATGTTATGATAAAATTTTTTCAACAAAAATTGCTTGGCGGTGAATTTCAGTTTGCCAACCCCGGAGTGAATTCAGTATCAGGGTTATTCAGAGAGCGGTGAAAAGCAGGATAATGACTGGAGAATGGAAAATTCTAGGTCAAAAATAAATAGCCAAATCAGAAAAATTCTCCCTTTCATCTCACTTTCCAAATCGGCTATTTTGACCTAGAATTTTCCATTCTCCAGTCATTCTCCTGCTTTTCACCGCTCTCTGAATAACCCTGTATATTATTAATTATTATTAATCTTTATTTATAAAGCGCCAGCATATTCCGCAGCACTGGGTCCCCAATGTTTGCCGAATGGGATCCTCCACACGCCGCCGAACTAGTAAAACAAAAATATCCAATTCTGCTATTTAAAAAAAAGGTGTTTAAAACAATAATAATTGCATGAAAATGCATGGTAATAATAAAAAACGTCCTCTAAAAAATAATAAAATGGTCTGTTACAGAATAAGAATTTCGCTGAACAAAAACCAGAAAAATCCAGATAAAATAATCAAATAAATAAATAAGCTTTTTGTTGCAAATGAAAAGAATAGACGGTTAAATAAACAATTTATAAAAGCACAAATATTTTAAAAATTTAAACCTATGGGATTTGCCTGTTTAAATCTGTTGAACTGAACCACCGAAAATCTGGGCATTTCGCCAACATTTCGGTGCAGTTCGGTGTTCTCTGAACACATTAACCGTTACTTCTCTATGGGACAATTTCACTGCCACCGAATTGTAGCAATCTGAGGCGAACTGCACCGTATTTCGCTGGCAGTTCGCCAATATTTGCCTGCTTTCTGAATAGTTACACTGCCACAAAATTGCACCATATGGTGAATTTCACCATTCGGTGCAATTCGGTGGAAAATTCGACTTTTATTGAATAACCCTTTAAGTTAGTTGTAGACATGTGCACAGCACAAAATTTCGTTTTGAACTAATGGATTAGTCCTAAAATGCAATTTATTTAGTTGCTAAAGAAATTCGTTTTCAGTTCTTTGGTATGAAAACTAATTTCATTCATCCAAAAACCAGTGGATACAATTACTATTGTCGTGGCTCCTCAGAGGGCTGAGATCGCTGCTTGTTACAGTATCACTCACTCTCAGCACAATGTGACAGGCAAAGCTGTTTCAGTAACTGACTGCTGCTCATCACAGTGCTCAGAGTTTCAGTAAAACTAGTAAATAATAGTTTTATATATAAGAGGTTAGATCAATATTATTTCCTTGTTTTACTGAAACTCTGAGCGCTGTTATAGTCAGTTACTGTAACAGCTGAGCCTGATACATTGTACTGAGAGATAATATAACAAGCAGCCGATCTCAGCGCTCACAGCCACTGGATTTAAAGGGCTAAAAAAAAAGGCTCCTCTCTGTATAATGTATAGAACATCCTCCTGCATTAATTAATACCCAACTCTGTATAATGTATACAAATCCACCTGCATGAATTAATGTCCCTCTCTGTATAGAACATCCTACTGCATTGGCATGTGGAGGGTGCAGAACTTCGGAATGCAATGCTTATCCAGCACAGGAGAGGGAACTTTTTCTTAAACTTTGTATCTCTGTGGGGGAGACACAGAAATATAAAAGCAGGGGAGAGGAAAATATTAACGTAAATCGGTCTGAAAGCTCAGAAGAGATGACTGGTGCAAATAGATTTTTATAATAAAATAAAGCACTTTAATATAGGGAAAACATTCAAATAAATCACACTGAAGGCTCATAATGACAGAGTAACTGTGAGAGCTGGATACTAAATGTATCAGACATAAAAAAAAACTTTATAACAAGCAGCACTGGGAGAGGAGAGGGACTTTATATAAAACGTGTATTATAGATGAGGAAAGGAGGATAGTGCTCCTGGATAATATAAAATGTATCAGACCTAAGCCCCTATTATGCAGAGCGGGAGGGGAGATAACACACGTTTTATAAAGTCCTCTCTTCTCCCAGCGCTGCTTGTTATAAAGGGGTTTTTACTATCCAGCCCTCCTCTGTCATTAGCTTTCAGTGTGATTTATTTGAATGTTTTCCTTCTCCAGCTGCTTTTATCATCTTGTCTGCCTCATAGACATGCAAGGGTTAAGTAAAGGTTTCCTCTCCTGTGCTGGCTGTCTGTGCTGCGAGTGAGTATTCTGGAGCTCTATCACTGTCAGATTTTCGGGTAGGGGTCGGGAAGGATTACACATACAAACCTTTTCTGTAGCTTTGCGATGTTGCGTTCATTACTGGTCTCCTTCACTCATTGTAATATCACAAAAAGGACTGAAACTAAAATGTAGTGCATTTTATTTTAGTTTCTTTCATTTTTTGTACTGAGCAGTTTAGTATCTCTTGAGTCATACGAAAACTAAATTATCCCAAAATTCGGACTAAATCGTTTTAGTACTAAAACGAATGCACATGTCTAGTTAGTTGAACTATACCAGAATAATGTCTTACAATTAAATATTAAGTATGATTCCCATGTTCCAATGTTTAGATAAACCTTTGAGCTCTTTCTTTTCTTCAACGAAAAGCACTTTGCACTGAAAGGATTAATAGGCAGCAGTTTGGGAAACATAACCTGTCGCATAAGGATTTGGGTTAGAGAGTGCGGGACACATTTTTTTGGGGGTTTATTTTAGCTTACTTGCTGACTGTTGCTTAAATGCTAGGCTTCTGCAGATAAAGCACATTTAATGCTATTGTCCTCAGAGCCAGAAAAACCTGATTTCGCAAAGAAGTTTCCTTTTTTTCTTCTTTTTACTATAATTCTGTTATTTTCTCTTGATTTTGCTGCTTTATGTATAGAAATGTTCCCTTTTCTGCAACGGTTTGCCAAGAAAATACAATGTTCTGTTTGTGTTAAGGGTTTCTTAATGTTTTCGTTAAGATGATGACCTTTTTTCTTTATATATTTTTATGACCTCTTTTTCTCCAAAGCACGGTTGCTCGGAGTAACAGCTTCTAAATGAGTCTCCTAGTGGTGAATCCATCTTTATTTTAGTAGAAGTTCTACAATATATATAATTGTAATGCCTGTGCCATTATCTCTGCATTAAAACATTTTTTTGTTATTATTTTTGCGAAACGCAGCGGCATGGAAAACCAAAAAGAGCTTGTTGAGGGATTTTTCTTTATTTGATATGTTTTGTGGAATAAGCACAATGCGAGAACATCTGCAAGGAAAAACAAGGCATGTAAATCTTGCTCTGCTTGCGCTACGTTGTCATTTTCCTTGGAACAATAAAACTGTTTGAATCTAATACATTCTTTATACTATAAATAAATCTTTCTATTTCTGCTATTATAGAGCTGATATCATCCATGTGGCACAGAATAATGAAATATAAAAGAAGAATAAAATAGGATGATGGGGGGCACGAAACATTGGCCTTGATTCAATAAGCATTGAAATTGTTCTGATGACTGAATTGCAAGTTGATTCGAGTAAATTATTGCTCTAAAGAACTTAACTACTTCACTACCAGGTGCTTTTCCAAAAAAAACACTGTCAGGAACCAGTGGTGTTTCCCTACAGCAAATTCTCTCACCGGATGTACCTTTTACCAGGCAGAAACTGCCATCTGCTGGCCTAATAGCAATACTGCAGCTGGGGCTTCATCTACAGTCAGCTGTGGCTTCGTGTATCAAACACAGAGTTGATCGAACTGATTCAGCACCTCAGGTGATGCGCTTGAGGTATCGAAACTTTAGGGGCACAATCTGGAGGTGCTTTGTAAATGAATTCATTTGCAATATCTAAATTCATTTTTCATTGCTCCAGAATATGACCATATCGACTTAACTCAATCTCGGGGCCCTGCAGGAGATTCTGAAGAACTAGTTAAGAGGATCTTAGAAGTAAATGGGTTAAAGAATCTCTGAAGAGTGAACTCCTCATCATTATAAATATAGGAACCCACAGTCGTCATCGGGTGCGAGTTGACTTAATTGAAACCACAGTGGATTCTTCTAGGCCAAAACTCCATAATGGAACTGACCTACATTGGCCAAATCCAAAGTGGTGAGCATTGATTGCCAGGCTGGGCCCATAGCAACACCAAAGCAGTGGATATCAATACTGGTCAGACCAACACTGTGAGAAAAATAAGTCTCATCCATGTAAAGCCTACATTCTGGTCATTTAAGGATCAACAAGGAGAGTGATCCTGTGACGGCACTCCAGATCAAGACACCCAAAGCAAGAGAATCGGATGCATGCAAAACTGACAATTGCGTCCTGAACAAGCTGAAAATGCCTAGCAAGTCACCAAAGTCACAAAATGAAATGTTTGTAGGAACATACAAGTAACATAGCATAATGCTAGCAAAATAATAGTGGTTTCCTGGGCAGGAAATCATCAAAACCCTAAGGCAATTGTGAGGCTATACTGTCCGCCCTAGCTGTATCATAAACACAATGATGAAGGCTTGCAAGTACATACACATATCTGGGATGAAAAATTTGTCACCTTACTGGAAGTATATAGCTTATGTAAAAATCTGATAAAGTCTTTGCCAAGCCAAATTTTGTTCGTTCGAAAATGTTATCGCCTGCGTTGGTGCAGTCACATCCTATAGCGCGGTTACCCTATTATTCTAATGTGGGAGATTCACTCTTAGGAGGGTCCTCTTTTGCTCACATCTACTTCTTCCCAGCATGCACTGCTCATCTGTAGGCATACCATTGGAAGGACAGCATATGCTGGGGAATATATCGAGTATACTCGATCTTCAAAAGTATCTGCAGATTCCCCCAAAGAATGAGAAAACTCCTTCTGTTCCTATTCTGGAGCAATGCAAAGGGATTTTCCTTATTGCGAAGAAATTAGTTTGCAAAGAAGCTCAAGAACAAGCCCCTAAAGTTGAAACAAGTCGGACATGAGAGGGAATGTGTTAAAATTGTCTAGAAACCTTTGCCTTCTACCTTTTTCCTCCAGAAAAATACACAGTCCAAGCTGAAATGCACATGTACTGACACAATTGCCCAGTAGAGGGAACCCCCTGCCTTTTACATAGGCTTACCTACAGTTAACATATACAACAGAGATGCTTCTTTATACATTTACCCTGTGGATAATGGAAAGTGATTTATCATTAACCTCATTCACTACCATGATTGTGTGTACACTATCAGCAGTAGCAAACATAGCAGCCAGAGGTCGTGTTAACATATTAAAATGAGCAGGGTCTATGTTGTATCATTGCAAATTAAATTCACTTGTTGAAAACAAATTTAATTTGCCTTTAGACTCCAGGACATGCCCCTAAAATGTTAGCACCGTGGACATGATGCCTGAGGTGCTAACAATTTTTAAACACAGCTGGGGAGTGTCTCTACTCGACTTTTCCCCAGCTGATCCAGCACGTAGCTCAGAACTGCAGTAACTCCATTTGGCCAGTAGATGGCAACATCCGTCTGCCAAATAGGTTATTACAGTATGGAATACACTGTATGGAATAGTCCTGAATATACAGTATGGAATAGTCCTGAATATTCCCTACTGTATAATTGATTAAAAAATAATAAAAAAAAATTTAAAAAATGGCTTCTGACAGTGTTTTTTTATTTTTTTAAAGAAAATTACTTTATAGTAAAGTGGTTAAAACAAATGGGTCCTAACGGTGATTTTATAGAAAATCACTTGCTAGTGAAGGGGGTGGACAATCTACAGACTGATGTTAACGCTTTTTCCAAAAGAGATACAGGGTTATCCAAAGAGATTCGAAAAGTCACCGCACGTTCGGTGACTTTTCGTTCTCTTCAATTCGGTTCCTTTTGCCGATCCCATTTCGGTGACCCTGCAGTGTATTCAGCACCGCAGGGAAAGGCTGCCGCAAACCTGACGAAAACTAACCGCAAAACTCACCGAATGCACGCAGAAAAGCCACAAAAACATCTGGATTAACCTGCGAAAATCACAGAAAAAGCCCGAGCAGGAGCCGATCGCACACAGCCGAAGCAGCCGAAGCAGCCGAGACCGCAGACGAGGGAGGTGAATAAATTAGCAAAACCATTTGTATGAATCTGTGAAAATGAAACGCTGTTTGCAAAGAAACTACTGAGCGAAAATGGCTGAAATTTGCACAGGAGGTCCAGGGAATGATAATAAAAAGGGCTGTTACAGAAAAAATAAGTAAACTTAAATTTTTTTTAAAAAAAATCGGACTTTTAAAAAAAATAAAAAAAAATTAAGAAAAATGCTTAAAGTATCCTAAAAAATCTATAAATAAAGAGACTTTTTGCTGCAGAATTTTATAATGAACGGTTTATTAGATATTGAATTAAAACGGGAATATTTTTAACATTGAATCCTATGGGATTCGCCTGAATAAACCTGCCGAATTAAACCACCGAATGGCAGGGCATTAGGGGAACCTTTCACTGCTGGTTTGTGTTCTCTGAATAGCCGAAGCAGTCCTTTTTCATGGGGATTTCACTGCCCTCGAACAGGCACCGAACAGGCACCGTATGTGCAGGCAATTCGCCAGGATTTGGCGTATTGCCTGCTCTCTGGATAGCCGAATGGCCAGGAAAGGTAACCGAACGCTGATTTTCAGCGTTCGCTTACCTTTCTCAAGCAATTCGGATCTCTTTGGATAACCCTGATAGCGGTTTTTTTTGGGGTCAGAAAGGGTCACATTAAAGACAACTGACCACTTGAACTTCAGTGTTCTTGGTCCCGGAGGTACTGAAATGTGTTAAAGGTCATCTGGAAGAGGACTTAAGGAGAGCTTTCCTTTCTGTATTATCTCAGCACTAGTGACTAGTTGAAGCAATTCCATCGATGTCATAAATACACATATATCTTTGTTTTGCTTGGCTTTCTCATTTATATTTGATGATTTTAGAAAATGTTTTAAATCCCACAGTTCTAAACAAATGCAGATACCTTTTGTAATACATTCCAAATAAGTCTCTAAGCAGTAAACACCGGGAAAAAGCTCAATATAACATAATTGTCTTGACATTTGCAATTCTCACAGCGTTATCACATTTTTAAACAAAGACTACGGGAAATAAAAGTGGAGGCAGGTAAAAATGTATTAAGAATTTAACAATGCAAGACATCAACAAATAAATATGTGTTCAGGGTTATTTAAACTTTTTATTGATAAACACTTTCTTGCCCTTCTCTTTTCCATTGTTTTAAAAAGTTGTATAGTAAAGCAAAATAAATTTGAAAGCTTGAGTTATTTAGTATAAAGCTTAACTTTCCAGAGCTACCCGATTGTTTATTCTAAATCTATTAGTGCTGTGACATAGGGGGTTATTCAGAGAGATCCGAAACGTGCCCGAAATGCACTGAAATTCAGCGAACGGGGACATTTCGGGGCCATTCGGCTATTCAGAGAGCAGGCAATTCACCAAATTCTGGCGGATTGCCTGCACGTATGGTGCCTGTTCGAGGGCAGTGAAATCCCCCATAGAGAAGCAATGGTTTGTCCATTCAGAGAACACCGAACACCTGAGGAATGTCAGTGAAGTGCCCTGCTCATTCGTCAGGTTTATTCAGGAGAATCCCATAGGCTTCAATGTTAAAAATATTCCCATTTTAATCCAATAAACCGTTTATCATTATATTCTGCAGAAAAAAAGTCTCTTTATTTTTAGATTTTTTTAAGATCTTTTAGGCATTTTTTGGTTTTTTTGTCAAATCTTTTTTTTTAATTGTTTTTATTTTTTTTCATTTTTCAGTAACAGACCTTTTTATTATCATTTATTGGATCTTATATGTAAATTCCAGACATTTTAGTTCAGTAGTTTTTCTGCAAACAGCGTTTCAAATTTCAAACTGTTTTTCTTTATTTTCACCCCGTTTGTCTGCGTGTCGGCTTTTTCCGGCAGTTGCTCTGCGCTATGGTCGGCGGCTGCTCGAATTTTTCCAGCGTGTTCGGCTTGGTTTTTGCGAGTTTTCGGTGGGTGTTCGGTGAGTATTCGGTGAGTGTTCTGCGGGATTGCGGCGGCTTTTCCCTGCACTACGGGGGCCCTGCGGTGCTTGCTGAATACACCGCAGGGTCGGCGAACTACGAATCGCTGACTCGCTCCGAAGTGCAGGGAATGGAAAGTCACTGAACTTGCGGTGACTTTTCGGATCTCTCTGAATAACCCTGATAGTGCATTGATGGGTCTGCATTCCCCTTGTATTTTTGTTTAGGCATTAACCCCCCAGGAGGGAATGTGTTTTGTTTTGCTACAGGTGTCCCTGCAATTAAGGCTGGATTCACACCTAGCCGTTTTAACGCGCGTTCGTGAGCGCTTTAAAACGCAGGAACGGGAAATCCCATGCTTTGCTATGGGACCCATTCAGACCTAAGCGTTTTACAGCGCGCAGGAACGCACTTTAAAACGGCCAACGCAAAAAGAAGTTCGGGAGCTTGTTTTCGGGCATACAGCAGCGCGTTCGCGGCCATATCATAGCCGCGAACGCGCTGCAACACGCGTTCGCGCATTTTTTTGTATGCGCGAATGCGCGTAAAAAAAAGCGCGCATTGCGCGACGCAGCGCTACGCCCGGGTGTGAACCCAGCCTAAGGGAATTTAGTGTAACGTTTGTGTAGGGTCCCTGATAGAGAGCGAGATAGAGACTTTAAGTGAGTCAGTTGCTGTTCAGGTGAACCAGGATTTTGTTTTTGTGTTATGTTTTATTTGTTGCTGCAATAAAGTGAGGAAAATATCACCCGTTAAAGAGACTGTGTGTGCGCCATATATATGTTACAGCGCCCCCTGTGACATGCTGGGTCACAGTGCTTAACTGTAACTCTTCTCTTAGCAACAATTTACGTAGCGGAGCGAAAATATTCCGTTTCCTACTATGGATAAAGCGGAAAAGGTTGAGTGAGAAACCAAGATTTCCTTTACAGATATAAATATATGTATAGAATTATTTCTGTTTTTAACATTAATAAAGGCTCATGTTTGAGCCGAAACGTCTGTCCTTTTAAATGATTTTCTAATAAAATATGGATTTTTAAAAAGAAGCCCGCGAGTGCATTCCATGTTGGATGCACTCGGGGCAGTGGAAAACTGAACATATTAAAGGCGTGAGTGCAGTATAGCTGGGAAAATATATATATATATATATATAATATATATATATATATATATATATAGTTCATTATTGCAGAAGCCATCTTCACATCACAGCAATTCAAAGAACTGCATCCCCGAGCTCCTGTGCTACATTCCCCATATGCAGCAAGGAACTCTGGGTAAGATATGCAAATGACATCTGTCTCACTTTTTTGCATCCTGTGTCTGCTTTCACACAGAGCCCTCTAATCAATGCCACGCTATACTAGATGGCTTTTTTAGCAGAGATCATGTTTATGCAACTGGTCAAAGCCACCTCTGGACAGCTCTGTTTTGGGTTTATTGGACCCTCTTCAGCAGGAACTAGGCATGACCAGTTGCAGTGGATGCTTGGATCCAAAACAGCGATGTCCAGAGGTGGCTTTGACCAGTTGCATAAACATGATCTCTGCTAAAAAAGCCATCTAGTAGAGTATATATATATATATATATATCTCCCCGAAACAGCTGTACAGGAGTGACTGTGACTGGTTGCATAACTTGACCTTTGCTAAAAAGGTCATCTAGTATGCATGGTAATGATGCACTGGCATGGAGAGTTCTGTGTTATTACAGATCCTAGATGCAAAAAAGTGATAGGTTGGGGACTTTATTTACATGTCCTTTCCAGAGTTCCTTGCTGCATATGGGGAATGTAGCACAAGAGCTCCGTAAGCGGTTCTCTGAATTGCTGGGATGTGGAAATGTACTCTGCAACTATAAACTTTATTATTTGCTTTGTGGAGGCTTTTAATCTCATATTTTTGCCCTCCACCGCAACTTAAATGCGTATTGGTTTGCCCTAGGGGGTAACGCATCAAATAGCAACTATTATTATTATTATTATTATTATTTATAAAGCGCCAGCATATTCCGCAGCGCTGTACAATAGGCACAGTATAGACAGGGTTACAATACATTGAACAACATTTGACAAACAGTACAGGAGGAGATGAGGGCCCTATTCCTGTAGGAACTCACAATCTGGGAGGGTTGGGGTTGGAAACAGGAGGAGAGGACTGTAAGGTGAGAGTGATTGATGGTTGCGTCAGTGAGTTGGGTGGTAGGCTTCCCTAAATAGGAATGTTTTCAGGGAGCGTTTGAAGGAAGAGAAGTTAGGAGAAAGTCTGACAGTACGAGGGAGAGCGTTCCAGAGAGTGGGGGCTGCGCGTGAGAAATCCTGCAGTCTATCATGGGAAGAGGTGATGCAGGGAGAAGCTAGTCGCAGGTCACTGTTTGACCTTAGGGAGCGGGCTGGGGTGTATTTGGTGATTAGTGAGGACAGGTAGTGGGGCGCTGAGTTAGTGAGGGTTTTGTAGGTAAGGATAAGGATTTGGAACTTAATTCTGCAGTGGATGGGGAGCCAGTGAAGGGACTCGCAGAGGGGAGTGGCAGAGACAGAACGGCGGGTGAGGTGAATTAGCCTGGCAGAGGCGTTCAGGATGGATTGTAGGGGGGAGAGGCGGGACAGAGGGAGGCCAGATAAGAGATTATTGCAGTAGTCGAGTCGGGAGATTACCAGGGCGTGTATGAGTTGTTTTGTGGTGACAGCGGTAAGAAATGGCCGAATTCTGGAAATATTACGCAGTTGGTATCGGCAGGAGGAGGAAAGAGACTTGATGTGGGGGATGAAGGAAAGAGCAGAGTCAAGTGTAACTCCAAGACAGCGAACTTGGTTTGATGGGGAAATGGTGATACCCTCCACCGTGATAGAGAAGTCAGGAGGTGGGGAGGCATTGGAGGGAGGAATAAGTAGGAGTTCAGTCTTTGACATGTTGATCTTTAGGTGGTGGGAGGCCATCCAGGAGGAGATGCCAGATAAACAGTCACTGACTTTTGAAAGGACAGGGGGAGAGAGATCAGGGGTAGAGAGGTAGATCTGAGTGTCATCAGCGTAGAGGTGTTAATTGAAGCCAAAGCTGTTGATGATTTTGCCCAGGGAGGAGGTGTAGATGGAAAAGAGCAGAGGACCAAGGACAGAGCCTTGAGGTACACCAACAGATAGAGGCAATGAGGATGAGGAGTTACCAGCAAAGGACACACAGAAGGACCTGTTGGATAAATAGGATTCGACCCAAGCGAGTGCAGTATCACCGAGGCCCAGAGAGTTGAGGGTCTGTAGAAGGAGGGGGTGGTCAACAGTGTCAAAAGCAGCCGAGTGTCACGATGGGGGTCAGGGACCTGACCTGACAGAGAGGGGTGTGAGCCTAATGAGCAGTGAAAATAGACCATGAGCCTGAACTAGAAAAATAAATATATATCATTTATTCTAGGAACCAAGAACTTAAACCAAGAGCAGGGAATACAGAACATAAATACAATAAACAGAGCCTTTAACCTCACGGCAAGAAATATAAAGAAAACCAGATATAAACAAAATAGGCAACTAAACATGGGAGGCAGAACTAAACATGATACAAGAAGGCAAGAAAAACAGGGCAAACCAGACATGAGCCTGTAAACAGAAATGACCAGGTAGACAGGCTTAACAGGATAAATCTAGACCAGGGAAAGACCAGACATGAGCTGGAAGACAGACAGACTGAACAGGATTAAATTAGACCAAGGCAAACCAGACAGGAGCTTGAAGACAGACAGACTGAACTGAACTGAATAGATGATTCAGGATGAATCTAGAGCAAGGCAAACCAGACATGAGCTGAATGACTGATCCAGGATGAATGAGACCGCACCCTACTAAGGGAGTGGTCTCCATTTATACAAAATGGTCCAGGGTGAACCAATGGAATCCAGGTACTAATCAGGCTTGGAATCCAAGAAATGAACGAAATAAAAATAAACCAAAAGCAGCAATGTCCACTACTGCCAGAGGGGGCGCCAGAGACCCAGAACGTCACACCGAGAGGTCGAGCAGGATGAGAATAGAATAGTGGCCGTGTTTTTTAGAAGTTAGGAGGTCGTTGGTGACTTTGGTGAGGGCAGTTTCAGTTGAGTGTAGGGGACGGAAGCCAGATTGCAGGGGGTCAAGTAGTGAATTGGAGGACAGGAAGAGGGAGAGGCGGTTGAAGACTAGTTTTTCTAAGAGCTTTGATGTGAAGGGAAGCAGGGATACAGGGCGGTAGTTGGATGGAGAGTTGGGATCGAGGGATGGTTTCTTTAGTAAAGGGGTAACTAGCGCGTGTTTGAAGGCGGATGGAAAGGAGCCAGTGGAGAGAGATAGGTTGAAGATGTGTGTGAGAGCAGGGGTGAGGGAGGAGGAGAGGGGAGGAATTAGATGTGAGGGAATGGGGTCGAGCGGGCACGTGTGAGATGTGAGGAGGACAATAAGGAATTGACTTCCTCCTCAGTGGCTGTAAGGAAGCGGCAGAGGGTGGCAGAGGGGACCTCTGGAGTGGAGGTGGCAGATAACTATCTTGTGTTGGGATGTTGCTTCTGATAGTAAGAGTTTTACTGAGGAAGTAGTCTGCCAGGTCTTGAGCGCTGAAGGCAGCTGTGGGGGAGGTGCAGGTGGGTAGAGGAGGGTGTTGAAGGTGGACCAGAGCCGTTTAGGGTTGAGAGGACAGCGTAGATATAAGAGATGAGAAGAAGGATTGTTTGGCCAAGTGGAGGGCAGAGGTGTATGACCGGAGAATAAACTTGAAGTGAACAAAATCAGCTTCAGAGCGGGATTTCCTCAAGGCACGCTCTGCAGTGCGGGAGCATCTTTGCAGGTAGCGTGTCTGGAGGGTGTGCCAGGGCTGAAGCTGGCGGCGTGGGGCCTTACAGAGTCGAAGAGGAGCAAGAGTGTCTAGAGCAGAGATAAGAGTAGTGTTGTAGTGATTAGTGGCAGCATCAGGGCAGGTGAAGGATGAGGTATGAGGGAGGTGTGTGAAGTAGGTTGGAGAATTGATGGGGGTCCACCGCATGTACATTTCTGCGAGTGTGTGTGCAGGGTGGGGGAGCAGGGTGTTTAGGAAGTCCAGATAGGTTGAAAGAGAGAAGGTGGTGGTCAGAGATGGGGAAAGGGCGACAGTTGAACTCAGAAATGGAGCAGAGGTTGGAAAAGACAAGGTCAATAGCGTGACCATCGCGGTGGGTAGGGAGGAGGAGGATTGTGTGAGTCCAAGGGAGGACGTGAGTGAAAGAAGTTTGGAGGCAGCAGGGGTGGAAGGATCATCAATGGGAATGTTGAAGTCCCCGAGAATTAGGCATGGAAGATTAGAAGACAGGAAGTGAGAAAGCCAGGTAGCAAAGTGGTCAAAGAACTGGGAGGTTGGTCCCGGTGGGCGGTAGATGACTGCCACCCTGAGAGCCAGAGAGGAGAAAACAGGCGGATGCAGTGTGTCTCAAAGGAGGAGAAGGAGAGGGATGGGGGTGGAGGGAGATGCTGGTAGGTGCAGGTGGGAGAGAGCAGGATTCCGACCCCGCCACCATTTCTCTCACCCGGTCTGGGGGTATGGCTCAAGTGTAGACCGCCATGTGAGAGAGCAGCAACGGAGGCCGTGTCAGAGTGAGTTAGCCAGGTTTCAGTTAAAGCTAGGAGGTTGAAGGAGTTTGAAAGGAAGAGGTCATGGACGGCTGTGAGTTTGTTGCACACAGAGCGAGCGTTCCAGAGGGCGCAGGAGAAAGAGGACAGGCGCTGAGGGATTATAGGAATGAGGTTGCTGGGCTTGCAGGAGGTGATTTATGTGCGATGGAGATAGGATGAGAGGGAAGTATTGGATGTGTTGTGGGGCCAGGGTTAGGGGATATGTCACCTGAATAGAGTAACAGCAGGAGGGTGAGAAAGAGAAGGTGGGAATGGGATTTGTGGGAGTGATTGGCAGCACGAGAGTTAGAGGGAGACCATGTTCTGAGGAAACAAAGGAGCTCATGTGAGGCCATCATGTGGGACGAGAGGAGGGAGGGAGAGATGCAGATTGTGTAGGGGTCGGTGGTAGAGGGGCAGGAGTTCCATTTAAGGAGAAAGGTAGAAGTATAGAGTAGAAGCGTGAGAGAAGCATGATATAGACGTGCGTTTACCCAGAGTAAAATTGGGCCTTGCAGTTCCTTCCTCCAGTCCCGCAACTCCAGAATCAACTCTGAGCGTCCACTTAAGAATGCCACTTACATGGCACTGGAGCCTGGCTCAAATGGAGCCTGGTATAGTTGTTATATAGGGCGAACTGATTGCATTCAGGCAGTTAAAAAGTCAACAGCTGAAGCTAGATGGGCTGTGTCAATAGGGCAGGAGATTCACATGCTAATTAGCAAAGCAAATGGTGGAGAAAAACAAAAAGAAATAAAAAAAAAAAACAAAAAAAAAACAAGGTAACGTTATAATGTGGGTGCCTGCGAATACTGGGTGATGGGGGTCCTACCAGCAAAAGTATGCAGGGGTTCAGTTGAGATGTGGGTGTCTGTGGATAATGGGTGATAATGCCTACCAGCAAAAGTATGCAGGGGTTCAGTTGAGATGTGGGTGTCTGTGGATGATGGGTGATAATGCCTACCAGCAAAAGTATGCAGGGGTTCAGTTGAGATGTGGGTGTCTGTGGATGATGGGTGATAATGCCTACCTGTGGAGAGAGGAGACACAGGAATTAGGGATCGTGATGGCGTAGGGGATCTTGGATAAAACTCCAGGAATCAACTCTGAGCGTCCACTTAAGAATGCCACTTAAATGGCACTGGAGCCTGGCTCAAATGGAGCCTGGTATAGTTGTTATATAGGGCGAACTGATTGCATTCAGGCAGTTAAAAAGTCAACAGCTGAAGCTAGATGGGCTGTGTCAATAGGGCGGGAGATTCACATGCTAATTAGCAAAGCAAATGGTGGAGAAAAACAATAATAAATAAAAAAAAAACAGAAAAAAAACAAGGTAACGTTATAATGTGGGTGCCTGCGAATACTGGGCGATGGGGGTCCTACCAGCAAAAGTATGCAGGGGTTCAGTTGAGATGTGGGTGTCTGTGGATGATGGGTGATAATGCCTACCAGCAATAGTATGCAGGGGTTCAGTTGAGATGTGGGTGTCTATCTCCTGCTGATGAGGGCATAGTAAGCCTGAAACAGCTGTACAGGAGAGGCTGGGACTGGTTGCATAACCTGACCTTTGGTAAAAAAAAAAAGGACATGGCATTGGCAAGGGGGGTTCGGAGTTATTGAACCCTAGGTTCAAAAAAAGTGAGATGTTAGGGGCTTCATTTGCATGTCCTCCCCAGAGTTCTTTGCTGCATATGGGGAAAGTAGCAAATGATCTCTGTAAGCAGTTCTCTGAATTGCTGGGATGTGTAAATGTACTCTGCAACTAGAAACATATATACTGTATATATAGTGTGCTCAAAGCCTCTGCTTTCATGCATCACAAAACTTGTTGGAATTTTCTGGAATCCATGGGGGTTTTAGGTTGTAGCGGAGAGTTTGAGGCACATGCATGATGTACTTTATGTGATCTCTACTAACTCCAGTGATAAAGGACTTAATATATATTCATTACACCATGCCAGTCCAGGCACAGACCCATCATAGGGATGAAAGTGTATCTTGAAGTGGAATCTTTCTTCTTCACATTTGTGTTTTTGTAGGCGAATAGAGCTCTCTTTGTAAGTTCTGCCGCAAACATAATACACACAAAATTCTTTTTTTTTTCTATTCAATGAATGATGTTCAACATTTCAGAAGAAGAAAAAAAACTTGTTGACCAAGTAGTTAATAGCGCAATTAAACGCTTGTCAAATCTATCATTTATTTGTCTTTCACAAAAGAACATTTACTAAACATCGGAGTCGTGTATCAATTTGCTTTGTTCAGAGTGCACTCTCACTTTTCATCAAAATAGCTCAATCTAGAAGATATGGGTAACATAATTAGACAAGATAATGCCGGCGAATAAATGGCGATTATCCTTTTCTTCTTTCGTGACTGCTGAAAGAATTCAGACTTTGAATTTAGATGGAAACAGCAGTGATACTCACTTTGTCCTTTGTCTAGCCACACTTTTGTTTATGTTGCTGAACGAAAGAAGCTAAATCAAAATGATCCCTTTAATGAAGAATGGTTTAAGAATAAAAGTTTCATGTTGCTACTAAAAAGACACAAAAAAGTAGAGAACAAGAACAAGTCTCCAACAGAAACGATCACAAAAAAGGCATTTTAAGAGAAAAGAGTTTCAATTCATTTGAATTGTTTTTATATAATTTGTTTCGTAATTTTAGCTTTAACAATTTGTACTTTGTGTATTTATTCTTAGATTTAAATATTTTCAATTTCAAGGACCATAGTAAAATTACTAGTAGGGGTTTTGCTAGTGACACAGTCTTTGGGGATTTCGATGCAAACTGGCTGGGTGGAGTAGAGGTATCATCACTGCTCTGCGTGGAGAGAGCCTGTGAAGACATGGGTCTGATCCCAGCAAGAGCATCTATCCAGTAAGTGTCCATGGGCAAGACACGTAATGATATATTCTCGCCACCCAGGACATACTTGAAAATGAGAGAAATCTCAATGTATCCTTCCTGGTAAAATCTTTCCAAAAAAAAAAATTGTAGACTTGTGCAAGGCGAAAAGTTTTGGTTCAGTCAAATTGGCAAATTTCTGAAATCAAATACTTTGGATTTGGAAATTTGTTGGTTTCAGAAATTTTGTGTTCGTCCCATTCTGAAAATCAGGGCAGTTTATGTTCAGAAAATATAGTTACTTTTAGGGTTAGGGTTACTTTTAGAGATAGGATTACTTTTAGGCTAGGGTCAGACGAGCGCATTCTTTGCGGACTGTGCGTTCGTGCACAACGGACGTACTTTCTGACTGACGACAAGGTAGTGGCCACACGGTCCGTGTTTGTGACTGACTTTTTTTTGACTGATGTAGATGGGAAATAAAATAATATGAAAAACATTTTGTCCGTCAAAAATGCTGGACGTCAAAAATGCAGTCCGTCTGACTACGTTCCATCACTCACACACAATGCTATGCGGACGTTGCGGACGCAGCGCACTCTGTGCGTCCCTTCTAGCGGATTTACGTTCTTGCCTAACTTGCGTCCGTTTGCCACGTCTGTTGTGTGTCCGAACTTCTGTGTGGACGTACTTCGTGTGTGGTCTCTATTGATCATATTTGTATGCTACCACGGACGTTAAAATGTGTGGCAACACGGACATTATCAGTGCGCTCGTCTGACCCAAGCCTTAGAGCTAGGGTTACTTTTAGGGTTAGGATAACTTTTAGAGCTAGGGTTACTTTTAGGATTGCTTTTAGAGCTAGGGTTACTTTTAGGGTTAGGGTTGCTTTTAAAGCTAGTGTTACTTTTAGTGTTACTTTTCAGGTTAGATTTACTTGTAGGATTAGGGTTACTTTTAGAGCTAGGGTTACTTTTAGGATTACTTTTAGAGCTAGGGTTACTTTTAGTGTTACTTTTCAGGTTAGCCTTACTTGTAGGATTAGGGTTACTTTTAGAGCTAGGGTTAGTTTTAGGATTACTTTTAGAGCTAGGGTTACTTTTGGTGAGGACAGCCTTCTCCCCTCTACAAAAGGTGACATTCGCCGCATGATGGAGGACATGTTGGGAGAAATGAGGGCAATTTGGCGCGCCGATTTTTCCGCAATGCGAGCCGAGGTGTCGGCGGTTCAGACTCGCCTGGAGGCGGTCGAATCGCGGGCAGAAGATACTGCATTGGCACAGACTCTTCTCGGTCCTCGGGTGGACACTCTGCAAACTCAGGTGGCCTTACTCACTGGCGCAGTGGAGGCTGCTGAAGCGCGCCACCGTCGGCGTAATGTTCGGATCCGTGGAGTACAGGAAACGGTCTCTCCGGATGCTCTGCTGGCCTACGTGAACAGACTTGCGCTTCATGTACTGGACTCCCCTCCCGAGGCCCCCCCCATTTTTTGTTCTGTCACCCGTCTTAGGAAGGCCGCTACGGCCCCTGTAGATGCCCCTCGCGATGTTTTGGCCGTTGCTGGCACAGAGGCTGGCAAGCGGCGCCTCATGTCCTCCCCTCCTGCCCGGGCGGCCTTGATTTTTGAAAACCTCACCCTACAACTTTTTAATGACTTGCCCTTTGTGACATTACTGGCCCGGAGACGCTTTCGGGAGGTGGCCTCTTATATGCGCGTTGGTGGGATCCGTTACCGATGGGGGGTGGCAGGTTCCATGACCATCTCTCATGAAAACTTGACTCACACAGTAACCTCTCCCGAAGAGGTGTGGCGCTTACTGCGCTCACTGGGTCTGGCACCCGCTACCGAGCTATGTCCTGGTGACCGTTCTGGAGCATCTGATCCGGGCTGAACGGACTCCCCCCCCCCCTCTAGGTGCGGTCCTTATTCCTGTATTTCTTGTTATTCTTTGCGCCCTTTAACTGACATGTTTTTTCCCCTTAGTTGTTAGCTATTTTTTGCGCCATTTAACTGACATGTTTTTCCCTCCTAGTTGTTAGAAATTTTTTGGGTACCCCTTGAGGCCTTTTTTTTGAGAAACTACCTATTGAAAGAACACACCCCCCTTGTCTGGGTCATTTGCAGAGACTACTTTGGTTGTTTTGCTCCTTTATCGTTTTATTTCTGTTAGCTCTCTGTGAATTCTGTGTAATTCTCTGTAAATTTTTCTCTTATTTACTTTATTCATAACTTTGAAGTCTCTCTATACTATTCCAAGATGACAAAGTACGGCCCTGCGAGGCCATTTTCTTTATGATTGTTATGAAGACTCTGTTTCAAAATAAAAAACTTAAATATTAAAAAAAAAAAACTAAATCAATAAGCTGGTAGACCTGGCAATAAATTTACTAAATTTATTAAATAGCTCACAGTGGCTCATATTATGTTTAAATTGTGATAATATGTTATAAAAAAAAGGTAAATATTGATTAAGAGATTGAAGAAAAAGAGAAGAGGTTGGAGAAACCTACTGTCAGGATACATTTTGAGATGTAAACCCGTCACATGAGATCAGAGCTCAAAACATTATTTTGATTGGTAAATTCACAGATAGATTGGAGTGACCTCCACAAATGACAAAATGTATGACATAAAAAGCAAAAATAGGAAAAAGACTTAAGAGCATGGAGAATACAAGAACACCGCCTCCCGTGTCATTATCTGCACTGATTCATGTTTTCTACATGTTTTTCAAAATAATAAAGAGTTATTCATGACTAGATGACCTGATGTAGGAATCTATACCACCCTACAAGTCTTTTCTGTATTCGATGACGCCCCGTTGCTGTCTCCATTCATTTGTTACAAAAATCTAATCTAATATACATGACATGGTAGGTGTTCACTACAAGCTTATTAACCTTCACCGCTGTGACACAACATTGTATCTATGTGCTATGGAAATAAAGAGCCTGTACACATCTATTCTGTATGATAAGTGTGCTCGCTGCTGAACAGTTCATTATTGACACTAATCCGGTGATTCAACAGAAGGAATTTAATTTACTATGACTTCTTTCGCATGAGGATTCCTTCGGCTAATGGAGGCAACGCAAGAAACAAGCTGCAGGTGGAAAGAATTGAGTCAACCAAAACCCGTTTACCCTGTGAGATCTACTGATGGAATTTTAAGAAACACACATTGTAAAGTATATAGACATGTCTCTCCTTTATATACCAAAGTGATATGTATTTATAACTATATCTTATTTGCTATGGAAAGGGTATATGAATAAATGTCGGTGAAATTTCGGTGCTCTCTGAATATTAGGGATGTGTATGGCTGAAAAATTTGTTTTGTTTAGTTTTGGTTCGTTACGTTTTTAAATAATTTAGTTTTCGGAAATTCGTGACTAATTTTGTTTCGTATTTCGTCTCGAAATTTCAAATCGATTCGAATTTCATATATCAATTCGATAGTTGACATAAATTCGAATTTTGGATCACTAGATAAAACCCCAATTAATCAAATTTTGCCGTTAATATAAAAGCTAGGGTTAAATTTTAAGTTGTGTCACAGATTTAGTATGTGAATCAAATTAAACAGTGAAACTAAATTAATTTGTTTCATAAAGTCCTTTGTTTACTATTACTTGTATTTTAAGTTAAGATCAATTCGATAGTTGATATCAATTTGATAGTTCAGTTCAAATTCGATAGTTGATATCAATTTGGTAGTTCATTTCAAATTCAATAATTGATATCAGTTATTCAAATTTTTATTTTATGATGATGACACAGTGTAAAACAAAATAAATTTGTTATATACCATTTCGTTTTGAATTCATATCATATCGATTCGTTATTCGAAAGTACTTCCGAATACAAATTATTTAGTTCCAAATTCTGATTTTTTCCGAAACGAATGCACATCTCTACTGAATAGCCCCAATAGTGTTTTGTATCACATGAGACTCTGCCTACCCTCAGTGCTTTATCTTGGTCTAGGCCAACAAGGCCTAGGCCTATGGTGGCAGTTTCCAGTGGGGCGGCAAAAACAGCAGCTACTGTGTGTCAGTCTGGCCAAAGCAGAGGAATTCAGCAGTGGATTGTTAACCCTTTAAGGACCTAGAGTCTTTAAAGTCAATGCATTTATGACGAACAGTTCTGTCATTCCTCCTTAAGGGTTAATAGGCAGCAGAGGCCTTGTTATCTTTTGTCTGGCTATCCATCATGAGTCTGACACTTCCTGGTGTCTCATTGCAGTGTCTGGTCAGCTTATTAACCCATTCAGTTAAATGGAGAGAGTTTTTCATTCTTACTAAAAATATTTTCTTAAACTCCATTAATGAAAAAACATCTTTAAAAAAAGGGTTATAAAAGAAGGGGGAGAGGGCTATTAAACTAGATCTTAATTAATACTTCACCTTATAACAGTTACAGTTACAAGCAATTATAAAGTGCTAACAAATTACTTAGTGCTGTACAGTGGGAGAGACAGAATAACAAATATACATACATGTTACACACACTGAACAGAAGCAGGAAGGACCCTTAAGGAAGCTTACAATCTAAGAGGAGAGAGGAGACACACTAGATGAGGCAACACAACACAAGAGAAATCTACATGAGGATCCATAACCCGTTCTTTAAAAATACTTCCAAATTGTATGGCCATTTTATGAGTGCAAAAAATAGCTGTATACATGTCTCCTGCACTATCCAAAAATTGCTGGTTTCAAAACCTAATAATATCTAACCTATCGCCTAGTATCCTAGTATATTAATATTACCATAGCCTTAAATTCCACAGCTAATAGATATATAATAGAGATACTAGGCGACAGTGCAGGAGACCCGTATACAGGTATTTTTGCAAAAAGTTTTTAGTAAAAATGCAAAATTCTCTCGCATGGAGGGGGGGCATGGAGCCCTTCATGGATTCTTGCACTGGGGCCCTGAGGTTTCTAGTTACGCCTCTGCTATAAAAGCAAGCAGCAGCCAGGTCTTCACTAGCTGCTGGCATACTGCACTACTTGCCCAACGATTGCAAAGCTGCTAGGGTAGAGACAAAGCTTCTCACCAGCCCTGCAGCGGTGCCAGGTCTCAGTGAGGGCAGGCTGGCTTCGATGCGTAGCAATCACTGCCTGACACCACGCCCCTGTCAGCTGACATCAGCCAGGGAGGAGCCGACTGTCCGCGTGCAGAAATGACTGGCTGTGGACTAGGGAAGCAGGGTCCCCAGAGATACTGCTGGCCTCCAGCCCTTCCCAGCATGCCCAGCCAGCCCCTATGGCCCATCTATTACACTGCCACCAGATGATGCCACCTGACAGGCATTCTGTGGCATCATGATCTGATAAGAGGTGCCTCCTTTAATATTTGAGCTTAGGGCATTTCTTCTAAGTGGTGAGTGACTAACACACACATCACACACACCCTCCATATATACTGTCACCATACTGCTTCCCTCCATATATACTGTCACCATACTGCTTCCGTCCATATATATACTGTCATCATACTGCCTCTCTCTATACTGTCACCATACTGCCTCTCTCCATATATACGTCCACAGTACATGTTAAGTAGTCCTGATTTAATAATTCCTTTTTATTTTTTAACTAAAAATAAAATATAATGATTTTGGTGATATCAGTGTGTTGCTTGTTATTCAGTTTTAGTTAAACTTTATGTATCCTATATACTAAGGGCAGCCCCAATTTTGGCAGCAAATCTTTCTGTCCCGGTTTTGCCCTAATCTCCCTCTTTTTAGGGGCTCCTCCATATACTGGGTTTGGGTTGTCTTTAAGGAATCCTCTGTAGGTTGTTTCTGGATGTCTTTAGACCCTCCTCCATATTCGGGGTGTTTAGATGTTTATAAGGGCTCCTCCATATGTGTGTGCGTGTCTCTGCCAATGAGTTATGCAATCATATCTTTTACTATTCTAGTTGTTTTTTTGCGGTTTTACTCAATATGTGTAACACAGACATAAGTAAATCCCAGACTCCTTGTATTGTGTCCTCTATGTGTATAATGCGAGTAATGCAGTAAGTGTCCTCGGGCAAGACACCTAACGGTACATACTCGCCACCCAGGACATACTTGAAAACGAGAGAAATCTCAATGTATCCTTTCAGGTAAAATACTTTCTCAAAACAGTAATTGAATTTTATCAGGCATGGGATAGGCATAAGGCTATTCTAAACAAAAGATAAATCCAGGTAAAGTATCCATGTAATTGGGCAGACTAGATGGGCCGAAAGGTTCTTATCTGCCGACATTTTTCTATGTTTCAAAAAAATAAAAAATATCGATAAATCCCAGACCCCCTGTATTGTGTCCTCTCTGTGTATTATTATGTATAATACAGAAGTCATCTGTAAATTTGGAGGGGACCCAAAAGTTTCCTAAACTTGTTGGCAGGCCTCCCCATGCAGCCTGTACTGCACTAACTGGATGATGGCCACTGCATTATAGCAACAGCCATCTTTAAAACCAGAAAGTGTCTGGCTGTTTAAACAGGTGGTGCGGCCTTGAAAGGAAGGAGTGTGTCCAATTTAATTTAGGGGGTGCACGAGTTTAGTCAGGCCTAGGGCAGCACAAAACCTGGTGCTGCCTACCCTGACTGTATGTCACTGGTGATGGCTGCATCAGAGATCTGCACAACCTTGCTTTGCTTCCCAGAAGCATGTGGTCCTCCTATGCAAAAGCCTGCCATTTACGATGGAATCCAGTCAGAGGTTCTCTAGTGCTTGCAGGTATGCACTGGCACACAGGGGAAGCGAAGGTAGAGTTGTGGTGCCTGAGGAGGATGAGTTGTGCTGAGGATTTCATTTCAAGCCAGGGGATTTAGTGATTTCTTGTTTTTCAAGCTGGGATGTTCTCGGGAGAATTCGGCGCTCTCTCGCAGAGCTGCAAGTGAATACTATTGAACGTAGATCCTTGCCAATATCTTGGAAACACATTAACTTAATTAGATCGCAATTTCTAGTGATTGTCCATTGTTTAATGACGCATTTGCATCTGTTTTATCAATTTCACACTATATCGCCGATATTCATTCATTCATTCATTTTAGACCATTAATGAGAAATGTAAACGATCAGTTTGTTTGGAACAAACTGTTTTCACTTTGCACATTTTGTAAATGTTATTTAAACAAACGTAATTAATCGCACCGAGACAGATATTAAGGTTGTATCGATATGAAGGCTCCGCGAAAAATGTGTTACTGCATCATAAATCGAGGTCTACCTGCGTAGAAGAAGGTCAAAGGTTAAGAAATAAGAAGATTTAACCTGTGAAATCTGCTTCTTCCATTGAAGGGCTTAGCAAAGTCAAACACTAATCTTATACCGTCTTCTAAGACCATGTCCCAGTAGAGTTTGGAAACTACTGCTGGAACACATTTAATGAGAGTTGCACTAAAGACCTTTAGGGGAAGATTACCTGACTCTTGCAATATTGCTCTGGTCTGAAGTCATACCGCGCCCGTCTTATACTGCTGTAACAATGTCTATTCGCTCTGGAGTTTTTATGCTAGACATTGGGCAAGAAAACAAAATAGCTCTATGCACCCAAGTCACAGACCATAGGGACTTACTATATGATTTCATAGACAGGGAAAAGGGCAAGCAAGCTGTAAATAAGCCACTATATATGTATACATATAGATATATATATACACAGGGTGTCCATAAAGTCTCTTTACAATTTCAATAATTTATTCCAAAGGCAAATGAAAAGAAAGATAAGTGAAAATTATTACAAAACGAGACGTATATATATTTAAGGATTTTTTGCCTCATTTAATACACCTCTATATGGGCACCATTAGTTGCACGAAGCACATCAAGACGGTGCTGGATTTCTTGCCATGTTGGCTGTAGCTTCCCCTCATCTATGGTGACAATGGCATCAGTGATCCTCTGCTTTAGATTAGTGATGTCCCTTTGTTCCATACACCATGGGCCCTATTACATTCTTCGCGCACAATTGTGCGTGCGCGCAAAAACGCATTAAAGCAAGGGGCAAAACCCTTTGTGCGGAACGTTGTATTACGACGTTCGTGCACAAAATGCGCATCAACGTCTAACGCGAGTGACCCTGCGCGAACCCTTTGCGAGCGCAATTTAGTGCGCGCATCCTATACTTAACATTGTGAGCGCAAATGTGTTTGTGCGCTGGTGCGCGCATGGTATTACAATCTTAGCGCAAAATTTAACGGACAACGTTTGTGCGAATAATTTTAACGTCTTTGAAAATCTGGTGGTAACGGCAAATTGTAACAACCTGACTGTACCAAACTGCGGATACACAACGGAGAACGTCGATGCGCACGTTATTTTTTTTTACAAGATCCATCAAAAATGACGGCCACTACCTTGTCTTCCGTCAGAACGTGCGTCTGTTGTGCGCAGTCCGCACAAAATGACGGACTTGCGTTAAAAATGACATTGCGCTCACTGATTTCTGCGCGCAACGGGACTTTACGTGTATTTTTGCGCGTCGGTTTTATAAGCGCAATTTCCCGACGGATGAAAAAATGCACGAGGAATGTAATTCCAGCGGTGATTTTCGTGCGGTAAGGTTTGACGCTTCGCACAAAAAAACACGGGTTTAGCGTGCGTTTTGCGTTGAGAATGTAATAGGGCCCCATATCTTTAACATAACCCCATAGAAAGAAGTGGAGGGGAGTTATATCTGGTGAACGAGGTGGCCAGGGAATTGGGTCACCCCTTCCAATCCACCGCTCTGGAAATGTTTCATTTAGGAAGCCACGAACATGCAGTCCCCAATGTGGCGGTGCAGCATCTTGCTGGAAAATGATGGTTGGTTGAAGGTCGTGTAGTTGTGGTGCCACGTATTCAGTCATAAAGTCAAGGTAAACATTTAAACAAACAACAGAAAAAGGGGGCAATCAGAAGGCACGCAGATAGGGCTTAACCCAAAACAATCATCAAGAAACCAATTTGCGCAAAAGTGCAACAAGAGTGCCAGCAACAAAATAACTTTAATCAGCACACACGAATATACTGTACATATAATGATAAGTGACACGTACAAAGTTGGTTATAACAGGTCCTAGAATAGCCAATACTGGCAAGTTGGAAACAATTCACCCCATGGAAGACACAGCATATCCAGCATAAGAGGGGATAATCGGAGGTATGGGTAAATAATCCCTATCTAATACCTCGGTACCTCGGTATGGACATGTACAAGGTTTTTCTATTCAGCATGTTAATCAAAAATACCAAGTTATCCAGAGGAAAGAGACCTTCCTAAACCTGCTGATATAATGGCCAAGAGGTTCCCTCCAAAGTATTTTAGGCACAGTCAGTATCCAGTCAATCGGCAGATTCTCCTTTAAAGCCTCATCACTTTTTTCAGCAATCTTATCTCTTGGCCCCTCTGTTTCCCACCCATTGCATGTTTCATTGAGTGATTTATGTTCCCTGATATAGAATTCTTCTAAATGAGATCTCACTGAGAATTTTGTTTCTCCGCAGGGAGAACACTAATCTTGTGTTAAAAACATATGCAAATTGGGTTTTATTTGCTGATTTTCATTTTTCATTGTATTTCAATGGGAAAACGTGTATACGCAGGCTTTAGATAGTGACAGCCTGGGTAAAGTCCTTGCTGGCAGAACACGAGTAAAGGATTTAAATCGCTTAAATGCTTATTTTTTCCAGAACTAAGGCTAACTAATAACACTAGATTGCTCCTTTTAACTCTCGTTTTAAGAGACACGCGTTTCGACACTTTACACTGTGGCACCATGGAACAAAAGAGTGCTGCCATACATTCAGGGCCCTATTACATAATGCACAAAAATGCATTATCGGGACAAAACCCTTTGCGCTGAACGTCGTATTACGGCGTTCGCGCAGAAAATGCGCGTTAACGTCTAACGCGAGTGACCCTGCGCGAACCCTTTGCAAGTGCAATTTAGTGCGCGCGTCCTATACTTAACATTGTTAGCGCAAATGCATTTGTGCGCTGGTGCGCGCATGGTGTTCCAATCATAGCCCAAAATTTAACGGCCAATGTTTGCACGCATAATTTTAACGTGTTTGACAAGCTGGTGGTAACGGGAAATTGTAACAACTTGACCGTACCAACCTGCGGATTCACAACGGAGAACGTCGATGCGCACGTTATTTTTTACTAGATCCGTCAAAAATGACGGCCACTACCTTGTCTTCCGTCAGAACGTACGTCTGTTGTGCGCAGTCGTCACAAAAATGCGTTCGTCTGACGGACTTGCGTTAAAAATTACATTGCGCTCACTGATTTCTGTTCGCAACGGTACTTTGCGCGCTTTTTGCGCGTCGGTTTTACGAGGGCAATTTCCCGAGGGATGAAAAAATTCGCGAGGAATGTAATTCCAGTGGTGATTTTCGCGCATTAACGTTTAAAGCTTCGCGCAAAAATACACTCGTTTAGCGTGCGTTTTTGCGTTAAGAATGTAATAGGGCCCTCAGACTACACACAAACAGTCAAACATTTAAGTAGAAATAGCTACAAAACATAAACGTAAGACACCGTAGAATATTTTACACATGGATGTTGAATCACCAATTTTATTTAAGGGGTTATTCAGAGAGCACCGACATTTCGATGCTCTCTCATTCCCCGCGCTTCCCTGTTCTTAGAGAAATCAAAGTTCGCCACCCAGAGTGGAATTCAGCATTCACGGCAGGGTCCCCATAGTGCAGGGAAAACCCGCCGCAAACCGAACACCCGCCGTAACAGCCACTTCGAACACGCCGATCACAGCAAAGACCAGCCACTGGAAAAAGCTGACAAGCTGACGAACAGGGTAAAGAAAAAGAACAGTATTCTTGAAAGTTTCAAAATAGAAAATCTGTTTCCAAAAAACTACTGAACGAAAATGCCTGAAATTTACAAGATCCTATGAATGATAATAAAAAGGGCTGTTACAGAAAAAAGAAAAAACGATTTAAAGAAAAAAAGGAAAAAAAAATCCCCAAAAAAATACCAAAAATGCCTAAAAGATCCTAAAAAAATCTATAAATAAATAGCTGAATGGCCCCGAAAAGGCACCGTACGCTGAATTTAAGTGTCCGGTTACATTTCAGATCTCTCTGACTAACGCCTATCATGTTAATTTAATGCAGCGGTACACGGGGTATTTCTTCATATAGTCGGCAGCTTTGTTAGTCCTTTGTAAAAACCTTATGAGCAACTGTACACAAGTGGGAAATGGATACGAGAGTTATGCAAATCATTTCCAAAAAAGTTGCAAAATTCGTCTGACTTTTTGGTAATTTGTTACCTCGGAAGAAGATGGTGGCACCAAATGACAAAGAATTAGGCTTGTGCACCGATTTTTTTTTCCGTTCGATTCGGTTCGATTTTTCGGATTTTTAAACTTTTCAATTCGGCTCGTTTCGACCGATTTCTGTTTCGATTCGGTTCGGCTCGACTCGTTTTTCGTGTACATTTTTTTCGGAATATCGACCATTTTTCGTATTTTCGTGTCACTTTGCTCGTTTTCTGTATCGACTTTTCGTAATTTCGGAAATTTTCGTTTTTCGGAATTGTACATGTTTTCGGAATATCGACCGTTTTTCGTATTTTCGTGTCACTTTGCTCGTTTTTTGTATAGACTTTTTGTAATTTCGGAAATTTGCGTTTTTTCGGAATGTCTGTTCTCCTCGTTTCAAAGCAATTAATTTCGATTTGACACATTTCAAGTCCATTCGAAAATTCCGAAAATATTTCGTTTCGGCTCGGAAAACTTTTCGGATCTGCCATTTTCGGATCTAAAAATTTTCGGAAATTCGGCCGCATCCGAAAACACGAATCGGGAAATTTCATGAAAATTCCGAAATTCCGAAACCCGAAACATACATCCCTACAAAGAATTGGAGATGAATGTATCAATATTATCCCCACCGTACCTGATAACAAATACCATCACCAAGTCCACTCTCCGATGGAACTCGTTTGGGCGAAGAATGAATTATGCCTTGTGCAACATATCCCTTTGCAGTGTAAACATTTTATACAGTTACCTGCAGTTATTATGTCTGCAAATCAAATAAATCCACCTCACACAGTGTTAATAATAAAGGAGAAATAGTTACACTGCATTCAACCTTATTTTGGCATAATACCACCCAGAGTACAAGATGTGTACAGAAATGATACAGTGATGCTAATGATTCTATTTGTATCAACTTGATGTTGATGTTTGCAGGTAAAAGAAAAGCAGACCATTAATAAATAATTGTAGCCAGTGGCATAATTCGTTCTCACTGGTTGCAGCGATGCGTTTGCCAGGATGTAATGCTAACAACTCAACTACTGAAACTCTGTATGGGGAATATATATAGATATATATTGTGGGTATAGCTCAAATGGAGGTTACCTTCCCTGGGAAAAAGGGTAGTCCAGGCAGCAAAAGCTCTTTTTCAATCTGTGCAGCTGTCACTTTTTATTTAAAAGGTCGCAATAAAACAAAAATAAGACAGAAAATAATCCTTGCTATCCAGGCTCTGATCAAACAGGCAGGTTTCCTCTCTAGCAAGTGGTGAGCTTATCTCAGCCACCTCCCGAAACAAAAGCACTTTCAGCAACCTTTTCTACTCACGCACATCCAACTTGCTCTCTCAGAATGCTGTCTGAGTCCCAGGCCAGAGCAACCTCATGTTTCAGCCCTTTTATCTCACCTGGATAGGCCACAATTAAGCAATTAACTATCCAGGGGAGAGACACAACACCCAGATTATTCAGACGCAAAATCAGCCCGAAAACCCGTTCTGGGTTCCCCTAGTTCTGCACATAGGACAGAAAACGAGGGGAAATATATCACCCCTCAATGACTTTCCCTTTCCTTATGTCACAATATATATATATATAAATATATATCACAGACCAGGAGGCGAACTCACCAGCTAACATATTCAAAGACTTCAACAGTAGTATATATAGTTAAACATTCAAAGTAGAGATGTGCATTCGTTTCGGAAAAATTCGGAATTTAGAACGAAATTTGATAATTCGTATTTCGGAAGTACTTCCGAATAACGAATCGATACAATACAAATTTGAAACGAAATGAAACGGTATATTACAAATCTATTTCATTTTACACTGTGCTTCATCATAAAAGAAAAATGTGAATAATTGATATCAACGATCGAATTTGAAATGAACTATCAAAAGGATATCAACGACTATCGAATCGATTAAAAATTTCAAATCAATCCGAAACTAAACGAAATACAAAACAAATTAGTTACTAAATTCCGAAAACGAAATTATTTAAAAACGTAACGAAACTAAACTAAATGAAACAAATTTTCAGCCGTGCACATACCTAATTCAAAAATGTCACCAAACTTTAACCCTTTAAAGATTCTTTCAGGATTTCAACAGTTCTTAAGTCATTCAAGATATATATATACATACAGTCATGGCTGAAATTGTTGGCACCCCAGACATTTTTCCAGAAAATCAAGTATTTCTCACAGAAAAGTATTGCAGTAACACATGTTTTGCTATACACATGTTTATTCCCTTTGTGTGTATTGGAACAAAACCAAAAAAAGGGAGAAAAAAAGCAAATTGGACATAATGTCACACAAAACTCCAAAAATGGGCTGGACAAAATTCTTGGCACCCTTTCAAAATTGTGGATAAATAAGATTGTTTCAAGCATGTGATGCTCCTGTAAACTCACCTGGGGCAAGTAACAGGTGTGGGCAATATAAAAATCACACCTGAAAGCAGATAGAAAGGAGAGAAGTTCACTTAGTCTTTGCATTGTGTGTCTGTGTGTGCCACACTAAGCATGGACCACAGAAAGAGGAGAAGAGAACTGTCTGAGGACTTGAGAACCAAAATTGTGGAAAAATATCAACAATCTCAAGGTTACAAGTCCATCTCCAGAGATCTAGATTTGCCTTTGTCCACAGTGCGCAACATTATCAAGAAGTTTGCAACCCATGGCACTGTAGCTAATCTCTCTGGGCTTGGACGGAAGAGAAAAATTGATGAAAGGTTGCAACGCAGGATAGTCCGGATGGTGGATAAGCAGCCCCAAACAAGTTCCAAAGAAATTCAAGCTGTCCTGCAGGCTCAGGGAGCATCAGTGTCAGCGCGAACTATCCGTCGACAGTTAAATGAAATGAAATGCTATGGCAGGAGACCCAGGAGGACCCCACTGCTGACACAGAGACATAAAAAAGCAAGACTACAGTTTGCCAAAATGTACTTGAGTAAGCCAAAATCCTTCTGGGAAAACGTCTTGTGGACAGATGAGACCAAGATAGAGCTTTTTGGTAAAGCACATCATTCTACTGTGTACCAAAAACGGAATGAGGCCTGCAAAGAAAAGAACACAGTACCTACAGTGAAATATGGTGGAGGTTCAATGATGTTTTGGGGTTGTTTTGCTGCCTCTGGCACTGGGTGCCTTGAGTGTGTGCAAGGCATCACGAAATCTGAGGATTACCAAAGGATTTTGGGTCACACTGTAGAGCCCAGTGTCAGAAAGGTGGGTTTGCGTCCGAGATCTTGGGTCTTCCAGCAGGACAATGACCCCAAACATACGTCAAAAAGCACCCAGAAATGGATGGCAACAAAGCGCTGGAGAGTTCTGAAGTAGCCAACAAGGAGTCCAGATCTAAATCCCATTGAACACCTGTGGAGAGATCTTAAAATTGCTGTCGGGAAAAGGCGCCCTTCCAATAAGAGAGACCTGGAGTAGTTTGCAAAGGAAGAGTGGTCCAAAATTCCAGGTGAGAGGTGTAAGAAGCTTATTGATGGTTATAGGAAGCCACTGATTTCAGTTATTTTTTCCAAAGGGTGTGCAACCAAATATTAAGTTAAGGGTGCCAAGAATTTTGTCCAGCCCATTTTTGGAGTTTTGTGTGACATTATGTCCAATTTGCTTTTTTTCCTCCCTTTTTTGTTTTGTTCCAATACACACAAAGGGAATAAACATGTGTATAGAAAAACATGTGTTACTGCAATAATTTTCTGTGAGAAATACTCGATTTTCTGGAAAAATGTCTGGGGTGCCAACAATTTCGGCCATGACTGTAGCTTCTGCAATAATACAATTAATTAATAATTGCATGGAGGCTTTTTATCTCACTTTTTGTCCTCCACCACAACCCTTGTAAGTAAATATATATATATATATATATATATTATATATTCACACATGTAGGAATGATTGCCACTCATGGTGCAGATTTGAGTATTTGAGCTGTACCAGTGCTATTTTTTTGGATACGAGTGCCCACTCAACTCTCTCTCTCAGCAAAACATTTGATTAAAAGCCTCCATGCTGCAAATTATAAAGTTTATTATTGCAGAAGCCATTTACACATTCCAGCAATTCAAAGAACTGCATCACATAGCTCATGTGCCACATTCCCCATATGCAGCACAGAACTCTGGGTAAGACATGCAAATGATGTCATATATACAAACCAGGAGTGACAACTCCAACTCCCAACCCTTTTAAAATTTTAAAATTTTTTAACCCATTGAAGAATATTCACGATTTTAAACCCATTGACAAATTTTCACAAACGTGTAACCCTAAGGTCTGATGGTAACTTAGTCCACAAAATATGGTCATAAATTACTTAAGCCTGTCACAACGCCAATGTAATAAAGGTTGAGTGCTGCCCTCCTGGTGTATTATTAATATATATATATAAATATTACTCAGCTAGGTGTTTTTAAAGTATTTTATACAGGGTTATTCAGAGAGAGGGGAAAAGCAGGAGAGTGGCTGGAGAATGGAAAATTCTAGGTCAATATAGCCAAACCGGAAAAATTCTCGCATTTATCACACTTTCCAAATCGACTATTTTGACCTAGAATTTTCCATTCTCCAGCCATTCTCCTGCTTTTCACCTCTCTCTGAATAACCCTGACAGTAAATTTAAGCAGAGTGCACTATATATGTCTCTGTATTGACAATTATCTCTTTATATGGAAATTATTGCTGTCAATAACACTGACTAACTCAGCCTAAAAAACAGGGTACATTTTCGAGACATCACAGTTAAACTGGATCGCCAAGGAGTTACAGGTTTCCAAAGTCCTTAATAAATAAGAGGAAAAGAGATTCACTTGAGATGTTGGATTGCATTATCAATACACATAGACCGGTCAGGCTTTCAACCGGCATGACACCAGCACCAGTCTATTATGGGCCAGCTAGGGAGATCTATGTCCCCCTATAGCTTTCTTCATATACACTTATATGCTCCTAATGTCGTCCTGACCCATTCCACCTATCACTACGTTATCTCCCTGGATTTTTTAAAAATATTTACCTCTCAGTATGTTTGAACTGTATTTGCGATATAAAACCCTAATCCGAGGGTCACTTCCAATTCTACATCCCGATGAGAGGACATAGACTTTCCCTAGGTAAAAGAGAAGTTATGTCTTGTCATGCAGTGTTTATATGTTGCTATTCGTGAAAGAGATATCGAAATCACAGTTGGGCGGCTGCCCAGACTGGTTTTACATTACATTTGAAAACTACTTTATTTTCATGATTTGTTTTCTTTCAGGTGATTCTGTTTTTAGTTCTACGTTCAGCACACGTCTATTGTGTTACAAACGTTTCTGTCTCAGAAGAAAGCACTTAAACGAAATGCCTACACAGCCGTCACAGTGTATCAGTAAGGAACACGCACACATTAACCTTATAGGAAACAGAATGCTATATTATCTTACAGGGTTATTCAAAGAGATCCGAATTGTAGGCTTGTGCACCGATTTTTTTTTCGGTTCGATTCGGTTCGATTTTTCGGATTTTTAAACTTTTTGATTCGGCTCGTTTCGACCGATTTCTGTTTCGATTCGGTTCGGCTCGACTCGTTTTTCGTGTACATATTTTTTTTCCGAATATCGACCATTTTTCGTATTTTCGTGTCACTTTGCTCGTTTTTTGTATCGACTTTTCGTAACTTCGGGAATTTTCGTTTTTTCGGAACGTCTGTTCTCCTCGTTTCAAAGCAATAAATTTCGATTTGACACATTTCAAGTCCATTCGAAAATTCCGAAAATATTTAGTTTCGGCTCGGAAGACTTTTCGGATCTGCCATTTTCGGATCTAAAAATTTTCGGAAATTCGGCCGCATCCGAAAACACGAATCGGGAAATTTCGTGAAAATTCCGAAATTCCGAAACCCGAAACGCACATCCCTACCGAATTGTGGCCGAAAGGTAAACGAAGAGTGAAATTCAGCATACGCTTACCTTTCCTGGCCATTCAGCTATTCAGAATTGACTGCACATACGGTGCCTGTTCGGTGCCTGTTCGAGGGCAGTGAAATCCCCATAGAGAAGCAATGCTTTGTCTATTCAGAGAACACAAACCAGCAGTGAAATGTTGCCGAATTGCCCTGCTGTTCGGTGGTTTCATTCAACAGGTTTATTAAGGGGAATCCCATAGACTTCAATGATAAAAATATTATCGTTTTAATGCAATATCTAATAAACCATTGATTATAATATTCTGCAGTAAAGAGTCTCTTTATTTATAGATTTTTTAGGATCTTCTAGGTATTTTCCAGGATTTTTTTGTGAATTTTTTTTCCGTTTATTTTTTTTAATCGTTTTTTCTCTTTTCTGTAACAGCCCTTTTTATTATCATTCATTGGATCTTATATGTAAATTTCAGACATTTTCGTTCAGTAGTTTCTTTGCAAACAGCGTTTCACTTTTCAAACATTCCAGCGTACTTTTTTTTGTTCACTCCATTCGTCTGCGGTGTTGGCTTTTCCGGCGGCTGCTCTGCGCTGTGATCGGTGGCTGCTTAGGTGTCTCTGGCATGTTCGGCGGGGTTAATCCAGATGTTTTGCAGGTTTCGGTGTGCGTCCATCGGGTTTTCCGGTGAGTGTTCGGCGGGTTTGCGGCGACTTTTCCCTGCACTACGAGTTCCCTGTAGTGCTTGCTGAATATACCGCAGGGTCGCCGAAATGGGATCGCCAAATCGCACCGAATTGAAGAGAACGAAAAGTCACCGAAAGTGCGGTGACTTTTCGATTCTCTTTGAATAACCCTGTTAGAAAACTATAAAACATCAAAGAGACTAGGGGCTATATTACATAGTTGGTGCTAACTTAACCAGAGCGGCTGTTAATTTACCAGAGCCATTATAGCCTATGGAGCTGTTAAGTTAACAACAGCTCTGGTTAAGTTAGCACCAAGTATGTAATATGGCCCTAGATATTTTAATTCTTTCTGTAACATTTGTTAATGTGCTGTCATGTTCAATCTGGCACAAGTTGTGGACAAGCATATGAGAATTATGTGCCTCTAAATGTCAACGTAAATATTCATCAAGGGGGATTAACTATTCAAACACACTTTTAGTAGTTGAAAAAAAATATTTTTTTCCATATAAACGTTCTTAATAGATAACCTTCAAAGTGCAAAAATAAGTAGATAGCTATTATCTACTATCAGTTGGTCAGGACTCAGGAATAGGTTCAGCAACATTAAGTTCCAAAATTTAAGGTCATGTGACTCCCTGAATATACTGAATGAGCAGGTTTTTCCATCAATGGGTTTTTTCTCCCCTGATGGCACAGCGGGCATATTCCAAGATGGCAATGCCAGGATTCACCTGCTCAAATTGTGCATGAGTGGTTAAGGGAGCATGAGACATCATTTCCACACATGGATTGGCCACCGCACAGTCCAGACCTTAACCCCATTGAGGTTAATCTTTGGGATAATGTGCTGGAGAAGACTTTACTCAGCGCTGCGACTCTCCCGTCATCAATACAAGATCTTGGCCACAAATTAATGCCACTCTGGATGCAGATAAATGCTGTGACACTGCATGAGCTTATCGACGCGACGCCACAGCGAATGCATGCCGCAATCACAGCAAAAGACGACCCAAGGAAATAGTAGAGTGTGTGACTTTTTTTTGTTCAGACATTGTGTTTGTAAATATATATATATATATATAAATATGTGTGTGTAGAGATGAGACTTTTGAAAGCTTGTGTTATTGCCTTGTTGTTCCCATAAACAAAGTGGAAACAAGAGTGAGACAGAAGCAGGTGATTTCGGCGTGACAGGGAAAGTGCTGGACACAGGTAAGTAGACGGGACAGGAGTAGGGTTGGACAGAGGTCGAAGACAGAGATGCAGGGAGAGAATACACAGGGCAGAAGGAAACTACAGGATTACACAGGAAAGACAGTGAATAATAGACACAGGAGTACACGAGGAGAGGCACTAGCTAACAATACAGGAACTGGGGTGCATAACAATGGCACTGGAACTGAGGAGGGTAGCAATTATACAGGAACTGGGGAGCGTAGCAATGTCAAAGGAACTGGGGAGCACAGCATTGGCACAGGGACTGGGGAGCCTAGCATAGGCGCAGGGACTGGGGAGTCTAGCAATGATATAGGAATGGGGGAGCATAGCAATGCCACGGGAACTGGGGAGCGTAGCAATGACAGAGAAACTTGGGTGTGTAGCAATGCCACAGGAACTGGGAAGCGATACAATGAAACAGAAACTGGGGAGCCTAGCATTGGCACAGGGACTGGGGAGCATAGCAATGACATAGGAATGGGGGAGCATAGCAATGAAACAGGAACTGGGGAGCGTAGCAATGGCAGAGAAACTGGGGTGTGTTGCAATGGCACAGGAACTGGGGAGTGATACAATGACACAGGAACTGGGGAGCAATACAATGACACAGGAACTGGGGAGCAATACAATGACACAGGAACTGGGGAGCGTAGCAATGACAGAAACTGTTGTGTCTAGCAATGGCACAGGAACTGGGGAGCGATACAATGAAACAGGAAGTGGGGAGCATAGCAATGGCAGAGAAGCTGGTGTGTGTAGCAATGGCACAGGAACTGGGAGCGATACAATGAAACAGGAACTGGGGAGCATAGCAATGGCAGAGAAGCTGGGGTGTGTTGCAATGGCACAGGAACTGGGGAGCGATACAATGAAACAGAAACTGGGGAGCGTAGCAATGGCAGAGTAGGCTAGGCAGGCTGTCAGCACAGGTCACACTGGAGGATGCGCAAAGACTGGTGGTAATTAAACCACACAATGGTGGAGCATTGGTTGAGGGATGTGGTTCTTTTAAGAAAAGAGCTCATTAATGTGTCCATTAATGATACCTGTGGCTGTAACAGAGGTATTGGAGAACCTGGGATGGAGCAATGGATCAGATAGCTGTGAGCAGAGGAGTGATAAATCCAGAAATGCATCTCACAGGTATGAGAGGAAGGCACCGCCGATCATCAGGTCACGGTGTCACGGGCCTTCTTGCGGTGGAACCAGACTTTCAGTCACGGAACGTGTCAGATACTTTGAGCTTCCAAGTCAGGCCCTGGCCCATTTACATCAAGGCCCACCCACGTTTGCCCAGTGTCTCCAGTGGCCAGACTGGCCACCAGACAAAGCATCTGAAACATCTGAAGCTTTGGGAGTGAATATATTTGTTTTAATAAATATGTTTGTTGTACATTTAAACATTTACACAAAATGTCTGATAAATGGAAAATACAATTGGAAGAGAATCCGGTGGCTTATCTTGCCAGTCATATTGCTCATTATGCAATAACAAGATGCCACCCACAGTGACAATCCATTTATATCCACGTCTCATTAAGTAATTAATTCAAATAGCAGCAGTTGATTTAATTGCTTAAAATACACCTCTCACTTCATATGGAACAGACTAAAATAGATGACTTTACATATTGACAGGAGAAGACTAAAGAGATCAGATGCTTGTCATGACATGTAGTGTCCCTCTAATAGAGACAAACATCTAAGAAGATTTCTAATATAAGTTTTCTTTTTAATATCAACCACAAACATGGTAATCGATTTCTATCAGAAATGTTTGCTATTGTTGAGTTCTTTGTATCTCTTCCATCTCAGCTTACTAAATATTTATTTAGAAAATAATTGGAAAAGGGTTACACAGAACAAGACATTCTGGTTATTTTGTGACCAATCTAAATAAAAAAGTCGTAAAACTACATTGGCAAGTGGGTCAAGAGTTTTAATTTCCACATGTTTGTAGCAACATGTAAGTCGGGCTAAAATGTTTGTGAGATGCAAGTGTAGCGCTGCTTTAAAAACACTATATTCTGGTGCATTGAACTATTGCTGCCACCAGAGGGAGACAGAGACATTGTTAGACTATGCTGGACAAAACCGAACTACATGTACATCTACATCCTTTGCGTGAGGACAGGAAGGAGATGGTACAGGAAGAGGAAAGAGATCAGCAGCCTCGTACAAGGGAGAAGCAGAGTGAGTGGAGCAGTGAAAGGTGGAGGACGCACGTTGGAGCTGTCAGGGATCTCAACCAGGCCGGAGTACAGACGCTGTCTTACGGGTGCTGGAGATCGGGACAGTAACCGCATTGAGACCTACCTGCGCAGCGCTGAGAGGTCTGGAGGAAAAGCTAGTTCCGGCAGGACCCCGTGTTAGGAGGCTGCGCTGATCGATTGGGAGTGCACGCAGCGGATCGATGTTCCAGTTGCGGAGATTGGGCAAGCTGAGAGCAGATTCAGTAGCACGGAGTCCCAGTACACAGCGGAGAAGATCTTGTGGTCAAGGCATCAAGAGCTGGACAGTTTCGTTCATTGGATTGGTGAGAGGCCTCCAGGCCGCAGATCCAATACAGAAACGCACGCTGCAATATTGTTTAAATTCACAGGGCCCCAACGGTGACTAGTCGAAGATTGTTTTGTTTTCATTCACTGGCCAGTTGAACACAGTACCTGGGTACCGGAGACAACACACATATATATATTTTTGAGCTATTATTCACTTACACTCCAGAACTGAGGGGGTTAACTGTTTCTTTTACCGCCACGTGTTTTTTCCCGCGTTAGGAATTCTTGTCATTCAAATACCGTATATGCATAATATATGCTGCTTTATTGGGATCAGTAAAGTATATAATATATAAAAATCCACAACAGTGCTGGTGTATAGTTATTTCCTAGTGTGGTGAGACTAACCCGAGGTTTCCTTATCCACTGCAGAATTAAGTTCAAAATCCTTATCCTTACCTACAAAACCCTCACTAACTCAGCGCCCCACTACCTGTCCTCACTAATCACCAAATACACCCCAGCCCGCTCCCTAAGGTCAAACAGTGACCTGCGCCTAGCTTCTCCCCGCATCACCTCTTCCCATGATAGACTGCAGGATTTCTCACGAGCAGCCCCCACTCTCTGGAACGCTCTCCCTCGTACTGTCAGACTTTCCCCTAACTTCTCTTCCTTCAAACGCTCCCTTAAAACATTCCTATTTAGGGAAGCCTACCACCCAACTCACTGACACAACCATCAATCACTCTCACCTTACAGTCCTCTCCTCCTGTTTCCAACCCCAACCCTCCTAGATTGTGAGTTCCTACGGGAATAGGGCCCTCATCTCCTCCTGTACTGTTTGTCAAATGTTGTTCAATGTATTGTAACCCTGTCTATACTGTGCTTATTGTACAGCGCTGCGGAATATGCTGGCGCTTTATAAATAAAGAATAATAATAATAATAATATTCAGCGGCTCCTCCGGGAGTGAGCGCTACAGGTGGGGGCTCGTTCTGGGATTCCGCGCTACACAAGCTTGGAATGGCCATTGGGGCACACCAAGCAAATGGCTATTGGGCCACATGGGCCATGGGTTGGGTGTTGCAACACATCAGGACAAGAACCAACCATAAATAAGACAAAATCCTGCCTGTGTCTACCCAGCACTCCCCAAGATAGCCCCAACCCGACCTGTGACTTCCCCAACCCCAAATAAATGAATGGTTCCTGTCCTTTGGGCTTCACATTTGCCTTTGTTTACCATGTCCCTTCACAAGCAGGTTTTTGCCACCCAGTCTGTCCCTGGTGATACGTTTTAGTTGTCGACACAAAGATATTTATCAAAGCATTGCCCAGACTTCAAATATGGCACAAAGTTACCATTAAACAGAGAAATCATGGCTTATAATGTCCTTTAAGCTCAGTCGCAGTTCTCAGAATTATCTTAACACACAGATATTTATCTATTATGGAAACTTTAGGCTAAAACAGTTAAGCTTGAGGGTTACAGAGCTGGAAATGTAAATTTCGGTTATTTTGACTTCAGAGTTAATGTTTGATTCCAATTGTCTTACAATTCACTGATTAGTGATAACTAATATTTTTATTAAGTGATTAAATAAAATTTTCTGTGTTTTTAAAATTATCAATAATCAAACAGAAGTCTGAGCACGCCAAAGTCCAATATATTAAAAAAATTCGAATCTTTATTATGACATCATAAAATCACTGGACACGTATAGAACATTACATGTTATAATATCAAATAGCGAACATATATAAGGTCAGCAATATATAAGTAACATCAAGACATTATAGTAGTTTACCAATATAACACTGGCACACAAAGTTTACACGCAGCTGAACTCAATCCAGAACATGCATAGAATGTGTTATACAGCATAACAAGATATGCATCCTGGGGGGCGTGGCTGGCTCTGTGCATCTTTCCTGGTATCGGCGATTTTTACTGGAATTTCTACCCTGAAAACCCACTATTGGGGTTCTTGCTAAGCTGACCACAACGTGGATTGCTCCGGGGCCCATTTTTGTCCCCCTCGGGGCACAGCTGAGTTTTTCTTTGTGTTCTCCCGATGGATCTATATGGCCACCAGCCATTTTGAGGCCTACCCTTCGGCTCGTTTGTATCGCCCATCGCAGCTCCTGTCTCCCCCTGTGCATTTGTTGGGTGACCGCTTGTCACAGGCTGCGGGGATGGAGGGCCCCCGTCCTCCGGCCGTACCTGTGGTCCCCTTGCTGAAGACGGTGGAGGAGTGTGCAGTGTGGCATGGAAAGGGAGCGCCCCTCTTCCCCTGAAGAAGGTATGGAGGCTCTGTTTGCTGCACTTGAAAACTGCTTGAAACAGTTACCGGAGGATGATGGAGACCCTCTCACTTGTGGCTGTTAGCGTCGGCTGCTGGAAGCGATAGGAGTTAGCTGGGAGGCTGCGGACCCGGAGGTCGAGGAGGAGAGGGCTGCGGTACCTGTCTCGCAGATGGCCAGTATAACTGCTTCTGCTGTGGATGAACCACGAAGTGCTGACCCGAGAGATCCGACTCCTGAGCTGCACTCGCACTGCCTTGCATCGGGGGGGACCCCTGTGACGCAAGAAAACGCCGGGTGCACTACCTACATGAGACCCGCTGGGCTGGGGGTCGCTGAACGGGCGGCCGCAGCTCCTATGAGGCCTGTGCCGGGGCGACGCTTAGGCCTGGAGGCCTAGATGCTGAAGGGAAGATGAGCTGGTCTTGGTCCGGGCTGATGGCCTGTATGGCCCAGGATGAACCATGGAGGCTGGGCGCACGACGTGCCCTGGGTTTTGCCCGATGGGTCCTCCATGCACCTGACAGTCCCACGGGGGTGGCCCAGGCTGTTCCCTGGTGGGATACAGGATGAGGAGGTCCGCGGACTCCTTTTTTCTCCTCCCGGCTCTTGGCCTGGACCAGTGCTGATCTCCCCCACCTTGATGACACCTTTTGCCGACTCTCCCCCTTCCTTTGCCTCTATGTTGAGACTTTTTAGATTTTATTGCCGTCACTTGGATGTCTCGTTGCTGATTTTTCAATCTATTTTATTTTCCTTTTTATTGCTGATGCCCGGATGACTCGCTTTGCATTTTGCTGTGTTACTTTTTGCTGAGAGCCCCCATTCGGGATATTTTTGTCCCCCCACCCTTTGATTTTTCTGAGACCCCCCCGATTGCTCCCCCTTTTTGATTTCTCAGAGACACCTTTTTGGATAACTTTTGTTATTTACTTTTGTTTCATACCATTTCATTTTTATGTTGTCTATCCATGACCTGTATGACGCGGTTGGGGACATCCTATCAGAGACTTTTTGTTCTATTTTTGTTTTGTCAGATTTTTCTTTGTCTTTATTATTCCCCCCTTTTTGATATTTTGACGCTCTCTTATTGTGAACATCCCCCTTCATGTTTTATGTGTTTTTATGTACGTGTGACATTTGGCCCTGCGAGGCCAATTTTGCTGGTCGATATATGACCTTTTGTCTGCAAAATAAAAATCTTAAATAATAGAAAAAGCACAGATTGGTGCGTCATTTGTGAAAAGAAAAAAAAAAAGATATGCATCCCGATAGCTAAACAAAATAAATATAATGCCATAGTGAATCAAGACCAGAAGAACGAGCAGTTCCATGGTAAATCATTCTTGTATCTTGGAGCAGGCATTGCTCAAAGAAGTATTGACCCCTCAAAGCTGGTGTTAAGTGATTCTGCATTTGCAAAATCACTTAACACACTAAAATAACACCCTCAATAAATCCATTACCTACATCTCATCTCACATTGGGGAGGGCAATGTGAGTCACCACTTTCTCCCTCAGAGAGTAGTGGGAGACTGGGAGCAAATATTGGAGACTCTTCCTCAACAATACATTTGATTTTTTTGCACAATTCCATGCGTGCAAGCTCATGCAGAGCTCACGGCTGGGATGCATTGAGCTCCATGGACTCCAGAAGCTGATACAAGCAGAGGCTGCTGAAACAGTGCTGCTGCAGGCAGGGCAGCCATCAGGGGTTGACAGATATGTCCAGGGGCCCAGCAGCTACAGGGGACCCTTGCCAAATCCTGTGCGGTTTGTCTAAGTACCACTGACATAAGAATACCCCATGCCACCCTGGAGATAAAGATACCAACAAATTTCCAGGTGGGCCGCGGAGTCTTCGACTTGTAAGAGGACTCTGACTCATCACTGAGGGAGCAATTAGCATGGTCTGCACAAGGCTGAGATGCTGACGAATGCTCTCCCACAAAGGAACACATTTTATCCCCAAACTGGAGGGAAAGAGTTTACTGAAATGGGCAATTGATGGAAGGAGGACCCGACCAGTGGTTTAGTAAGGGGCCCTGAGAATTCAGGTGGCACTCCAGGCTGCAGGTATCACTCTGTGCCTCCGTTTCCATCCAGAACCAGGCACTAATGAAGCAATAAAGTATTTTTTTCACTTACCCTCTCGTTTTTTGTGGCAACTGTATAATAGGGCCCAAGAGTGGAATAAGGAGCCAATTTGGGTGTGAACTTTACTAAACCTTTGAGAAATTTAGTAATTCAAAATCTCTGGGAGGTTTCTAGTCTGTGGTGACCTATAGTGTAAGGAGAAAACAGTGGGAGTTTCTACAGTGATATCTGATTTAATTAGCTTTTGTAGCGCTGTGTTTAAATTGTCTTTCTGAATTGAAACAATATTGCCACTAGAGGGAGCCAGATTGTATTTGTGTGAAAGACTATGCTGGATTTAAGGACTATATCTCCCAGAAACCCTTGGGGAGGCAAAGGAAGTGAGTTCACTGGCGCCGGGAAGAGAAGAGCATCATGTGCAGCTTGGGCAGAACGAGCAGAGCAGGGTATGTAGTGAGTCGCATGAGAGACACTGTCCGGGATCAAGGCCAGATTGGAACGTGGAGAGACAGCGTTATCCAGTGCTGGTGATCGTGGAAGGAGTGTGCATCATCTTACATTGCATTCCGCTGAGTGATTCCTGCAACAGGCGTGTTCCAGAAGGACCTCGAGTAAGGAGGCCACGGACGGAGCGGAGTGCGGGTGGCATTCGATTCCTGGCTGAGGAGATTCGGCATCGGGAGTGTGGATTTCGGCAGCACCGGGTTCCAGATGGCAAAGAGAAAGACTTTCTGGCCAAGTCATCAGTTCGGGACAAGTTGTTTCGCCAGATGGGTGAGAGGCCTCAGGCCTACAGCTTCCATAACAGTGCACACTTTTCATCGCTTTAAATTTAAGGGCCCCAACATTGACTAGTCGAAGATATCTTTGTTCATCCACTGGCCAGTGGATTTAGTACCCGGGTACCCTAGGAAATAGTTTAACGAGTATCTTTTTGTGAGCGGGACTTAAGACCAAAAAGGACTGAGGGCCTTATCGATCGTTATCCGCCATTTTATGCAGTTACGCTATGTAATACAGTCCGATTTATTTCATGCTTACAGTATATGTGTACTTATTGCCTTTTATTACTTCAGTAAAGCATAAGTTAGAAAAAATCCTTAACGGTGTGCTGGTGTACTGTGAATTGTTAGTGCGGTGAGACTATCCTGGGTTTATTCAGCGGCTCCTCCGAGGGTGGGCGCTACAATATAAAGAACAATTAAAATTAATTGAAGCAATTAATATTAGGACAGACAACAGCCATAGACAAAATGTTTTTCATTGTTTGTGTGTCTCCTGTAAGATTAACACAAGATTAAATAAAGTAGGGAATTATCAAAGTTGTGGCTATTGATTTTTATAAACTAAATATCTTAGTGGATCCCCGTTGTTTCAACACAGCATTTAATAGGGGAAGACCTCTGTCTGTTTTATGTTACCGCCTGCCTTATAATTTGATTAACTAATCAATTACTGAGGACTCCAAAGTGGTATCCATATTTAGCTAAGTGCTGAACAATGACATTAGAAGAGAGAAACAAGACCTTGGGCCATAATATTCAATTACCAGCAATAACAGTGAAAAATGTTAAATAACTTCCAAACAAAACATTAGAATGCAGAATGGATCGCTAACGGGTTTTGGCCACGTAGAGCAGCGTTTAGTAGGAGGAAGCAACCCTCGGGCTGCATTATGCAGGTGGCCGTCTATACGCAAAACAATAGCATATATTATTGATGTTGGATTCTGTTGATTATTGTAGCATATACACCTTGTCCAGATTAGGGAATCAGGAAAACTCTTTCTAACCAAACAATATATATTTATATGGTAGTAAAATGCCATTAAAATGTGTTATTTGTCCTATTAACTATTATGAAAATATACGCTGTCTAGTCCAAAAAAAAATCACCACCTCCCATACAAGCCTGTTATAATCTGGGGTCGCTTCGGTCAGTCAGGTCTGGGTTCAGCAACATCAAGTGCCCAAAAAATGAAGTCATGTGACTCCCCGAATATACTGAATGAGCAGGTTTTTCCATCAATGGGTTTTTTCTTCCCTGATGGCACAGCGGGCATATTCCAAGATGGCAATGCTAGGATTCATCGGGCTCAAATTGTGCAAGAGTGGTTCAGGGAGCATGAGACATAATTTTCTCACATCGATTGGACACCGCACAGTCCAGACCTTAACCCCATTGAGAATCTTTGGGATAATGAGCTGGAGAAGACTTTACGCAGGGCCGCGACTCTCCCATCACCAATACAAGATCTTGGCCACAAATTAATGCAACTCTGGACGCAAATAAATGCTGTGACTTTGCATGAGTTTATCCAAACGATGCCGCGGTGAATGTGTACGGGAATTACAGCAAAAGTTGGTCCAAAGAAATATTAGAGTATACACTAGGGATGTGCGTTTCGGGTTTCGGTGTTTTTGGGTTTCCGGTGTTTTCGGATGCAGCCGATTTTCCGAAAATTTTTAGATCCGAAAATGGCAGATCCGAAAAGTTTTCCGAGCCGAAACGAAATATTTTCGGAATTTTCGAATGGACTTGAAATGTGTCAAATCGAAATTTATTTTTGCTCTATTCATGATTTGATCTTTATTTAATAAAAAAAACACGATAGAATCGCCAGAATTATCGTAGACACTATGAAACGAGGAGAACAGAAGTTCCGAAAAAACGAAAATTTCCGAAATTTCCGAAAAGTCGATACAAAAAACGAGCAAAGTGACACGAAAATACGAAAAATGGTCGATATTCCGAAAATAAAATGCACACGAAAAATGAACCGAACCGAAACAGAAATCAGTCGAAACGAGCCAAATCAAAAAATTTAAACATCCGAACAAATCGAACCGAATCGAAAAAAAAAATCGGTGCACAAGTCTAGTATACACTTGTTTTTGCCAGGCTGTGTATACGGATATTTAGTGCTACAAGTTGGATGACTTAAGAAAACCTGATGCAACATAAGAAAAGGCACTGAATTTTTTTTCTATTTTAATATGCAGGAAACTAGTTTCCGGTTATCACGTGATCATTTATTTTCCAACCAAAATATTAGAGCGTGCAACTTTTTTTAGGCATGGCAGTGTACTTATTCCACATGAAGTAACATTTTGTATGGTTCTTTTTGAGTCGATCCTGAAAACCAAACCATGCAGAATGCATAAAATGTTTTTCTGAAGAACAGAGGAATAGTAGAGTCTTGATCATCCTGGTATTGTGAGGGTTATTTTCCAAATGTGAACAAGAGGACAACCTGGTAAAAAGGACAGTGGTTATTGGATCTGGAATAGTATTTCGACATGGATCTGGTTCCTAGAGGGGAACAAACCCTAACGGTGAATTGACTGAAAGACGGAAAGTCCTACCTATGAAAACAAGTGCTAGGATACGGAGGACAACCTGCTTTCATCTTCATGACATGTTTCATGATAATTAAATACCGTGGAAAGCAGAGCACTTTGTATCTAAGGGTCAAGTCAAGCAGGAACACATGCGAATGTGGTTCCTCCACTGTTTTTTCAGTGTTGGCTATGGGGACAATTGAAGTGATTGCTTGGTGTCAGTGTTCCTGTGGGTGGATGGGGAGTACTCCAATATATATTTCTAGAGGTAGTAGTTGGAGCCAAAGAGGGATAACAGATTGGCATACCAGAGACATAGTCGAAAAGCAATCTATAGTCAAGGCAGGCAACAATAAATAAGGTTGGAGATACGGTTCCAAGGCGATACACAAATAGTAAAACTAGGAATAAGAGAACTTAGAGGCCTTAGAGGACCGTCCCCTGTGTTGCAAGACTCTGGTGATTTCATTTGAGCAGGACGCATGCCAACTGCCATATTGGTGGGGTCTGACCACGAGATCCCATACTGGGACCTAACCAGGGACTGAAACCTTGGGCTCTGTTTGACTCTTGCAGCTTGGTGCAAATAAAGGGGCACCGGGCCTCCCTGGAGGTTGTCGTCACGCCTGGTTTGGGGACTGGGAGCACAGATAGGACACACTATTCATAGGTAAGTGAGAGCGGCGACTGGGCGGACCAACCTCAATCGATCCCCTTGGGCAGGGCACTTGCCATTTGGAGGTGTGTTTACGTCCAATGCTGGTGGGCGAGCGGCCATGACACTTGGAGAAAGGGGGATAGGCAGAAATCCCAGTGAGTTCTGACACTTCTCAATGTTGGACCTGACTCGTGTTTTATTAACTCTCGGGTTTTTAAGTGCTTGGAGTTCACTGTTAAAGGTTATGTGATCACCGTACGCTCCTGGTGGATCTTCTTTCCTATTATAGCTCTGTTATGACTATGGAGATTTTATTCTCATGCCTTCCAATATTTCCTTTACTTCTCCTGCAGATGCAAGTTACTGCGCCTTTTGATTAACAACTTCAATAAGTTCAAGAAACTCTCATTTCAAGGTATGCCTGATGATGTTTAACTAGAGCACAGGTTTGCAAACAAGTGGCGATGCAGGCGCCGCATAAATAAGCCACAGAATACTAATACACCAGGTTCCGTTGCTAGGAATCATTTTAAAGCTAAATAGAATCTTTTCGTTTCACTGCAGGCGACGACACAGAACAGCAGGACGTCTGTTTCTTCCCTGTAACTGAGTTTGTAAGGCCCTAAGGGCTCTCTGAGCAATTGAATAACAATGTGTCTGTTTGGTACAGTATATATCTAATAACACAAATATTGTGAAAGATAGATTACTGTCCTACTGCTCCGTGTACTGTGGCATTGTTTTATGTTTTCCTTAAATGTAATCTTGCAAATTGTTATGATTGCCAACATTTTAGTCTCTATCTGTCACATTTCTCATATTGTGACGGAATATCTGCATTTGGCTTCGCTGAGCACTTTTGTACTTTGTTGGTTTACTACATACAGTACTTTCTGCATTAACTGGATGGAAACATACAGTAAAAACGTTATTCTTTCAGACATATTCATTGCATATTATCACATTTTCTTTGTAGTAGAGATGTGCATTCGTTTCGGAAAAATTCCGAATTTGTAACGAAATTTGATAATTCGTATTTCGGAAATACTTCCAAATAACGAATCGATACAATGCGAATTCGAAACGAAACGGTATATTACAAATTTATTTCGTTTACACTGTGTCATCATCATAAAAAAAATTTGAATAATTGATATCAACTATAGAATTTGAAATGAACTATCAAATTGATATCAACAACTTTCGAATTTGCAATGAACTATCAAATGGATATCAATAACTATCGAATCGATTCGAAATTTCAAATCAATCCGAAACTAAAGTAAATACGAAATGAAATTAGTTACGAAATTTCCGAAAACAAAATTATTTAAAAACGTAATGAAACGAAACTAAACATTACAAATTTTTCAGCCATGCACATCCCTACTTTGTAGCTCAATGCTAGTTTCAATCTTTTATTGTGGGTTTTAACACTTTTCTTTTTTCTCTCATTACTGCGAGTATTAGATGCTGCTGGGTATGTGACACTGGGCACTGCTGGGTATGTGATGCTGGGCACTGCTGGGTATGTGATGCTGGGCACTGCTGGGTATGTGACACTGGGCTCTGCTGGGTATGTGATGCTGGGCACTGCTGGGTATGTGACACTGGGCACTGCTGGGTATGTGATGCTGGGCACTGCTGGGTATGTGACACTGGGCACTGCGTGGGTATGTGACACTGGGCTCTGCTGGGTATGTGATGCTGGGCACTGCTGGGTATGTGACACTGGGCACTGCTGGGTATGTGATGCTGGGCACTGCTGGGTATGTGACACTGGGCACTGCGCGGGTATGTGATGCTGGGCTCTGCTGGGTATGTGATGCTGGGCACTGCTGGATATGTGACACTGGGCTCTGCTGGGTATGTGATGCTGGGCACTGCTGGGTATGTGACACTGGGCACTGCTGGGTATGTGATGCTGGGCTCTGCTGGGTATGTGATGCTGGGCACTGCTGGATATGTGACACTGGGCTCTGCTGGGTATGTGATGCTGGGCTCTGCTGGGTATGTGATGCTGGGCACTGCTGGGTATGTGATGCTGGGCACTACTGGGTATGTGACACTGGGCTCTGCTGGGTATGTGATGCTGGGCACTGCTGGGCATGTGACACTGGGCACTTCTGGGTATGTGATGCTGGGCTCTGCTGGGTATGTGATGCTGGGCACTGCTGGGTATGTGACGCTGGGTTCTGCTGAGTATAATGTGACGCTGGGCACTGCTGGGTATGTGACGCTGGGCTCAGTTATATAAACCTCACATTACTGTATCACAGAGCTCCACAGCAAGAAAATTCTAATGTACGGTGTGTATGAGTATTTGAATTTTATTGCAGTGGCGCACTGTGATACGCTCATACACGCTGCGTGTTTTTTTTTTTGGTGGGGGCAGCATTTCATCCTTCGCTCCAGGTGGGACAATGTCTTGGGCCGGCCCTGGCAACACAATAGATCTCCTTCAGTCTTACCTAAACATTCCCATCTCCACTCATTGACTGTTAAAGACTGTAGAAGATAAAGCACAGTCACAAAGGTGCCCATTGTTCAGTCCTGCAGCATATGCTTGTGGTATATAAATAAAAAACAACAACAATAATAATAATTAACAGGGTTATTCAAAGAGCGGTGAAAAGCAGGAGAATGACTGGAGAATGGAAAATTCTAGGTCAAAATAGCTGATTTGGAAAGTGAGATGAATGGTAGAATTTTTCTGGTTTGGCTATTTTGACCTAGAATTTTCCATTCTCCAGTCATTCTCCTGCTTTTCACTGCTCTCTGAATAACCCTGAAAGTAAAAGTTTAGCACTGATTTTGGTAAATGTTGCATCATGGCAAAATTTCACAAAATGGAAACAGGAGATAAAAAAGACTAACTTATTTTTTTTCTTTTTACATGCAATTACTTCCAACAAAGAAAAAAAAAAACAGCGGCATGTTTTTTTTTTTGTAATGCACAAGTAATCTAGTTACAGTTTATGTACGGGGAGCTGTCCCTTTAATAAGACAATCCAACCTTTATAACAAGTGATAAGTATATAAATTAATACATTTAACTAAATATATAATTAATAGTATTATTAGTAGTAGAGTCAAATTTATGGTATTTCATTTTTTAAATTGAAATAATTAATATGTAGAGATATTTGTCTTAATTTTTTTTAAACTCTGCTCTAACTTAAAAGGAAATTGCTATTGCAATTGAAGGTTTCTGTTATTCTCTCATATGGGCGTTCTGTGAATAGATTAACCACTACTTCTCTTTCAGGGTAATTCAAAGAGAATCGAAAAGTCTCCGCATGTTCGGTGACTTTTCGTTCTCTTCAATTCGGGCTGATTCGGCAATCCCATTTCGGCGACCCTGCGGTGTATTCAGCAAGAGCCACAGGGCCTTCGAAGTGCAGGGAAAAGCGGCCGCAAACACGACGAAAAGTCACCGCAAAAACCCGGCGAATGCACACCGAAACATCTGGATTAACCGCCGAAGACGCCAGAAAAACCGGAGCAGGAGCCGAGAAGCCTCCGGAAAAAGCCGACACCACAGACCTGTGCAGTGAATAAATTAGGAAAACAGTACGCTTGAATGTTTGAAAAGTGAAACGCTGTTTGCAAAGAAACTACTGAACGAAAATGTCTGAAATTTACATATAAGATCCAGGGAATGATAATAAAAAGGGCTGTTACAGAAAAAATAAGGAAACTTTAAAAAAAAAGGACTTTTTAGAAAAAAAATCCAGAAAAATGCTTAAAATATCCTAAAAATCTATAAATAAAGAGACTCTTTACTGCAGCATTTTATAATGAACGGTTTATTAGATATTTAATTAAAACGGGAATATTTTTAACATTGAAGCCTATGGGATTCTCCTGAATAAACCTGCCGAATTAAACCACCGAATGGCAGGGCATTAGGGGAACCTTTCACTGCTGGTTTTTGTTCTCTGAATAGCCGAAGCAGTGCTTCTCTATGGGGATTTCACTGCCCTCGAACAGGCACCGAACAGGCACCGTATGTGCAGGCAATTCGGCAGGATTTGGCAAATTGCCTGGTCTCTGGATAGCCGAATGGCCAAGAAAGGTAACCGAACGCTGATTTTCAGTGTTCGGTTACCTTTCTCCAGCCATTCGGATCTCTTTGAATAACCCTATATGAAATAATTTCATGAAGATCGCTGAATTGTGACGAACTGAACCATATTTCATTGCTAATTCACCAATATTTGGCAAACTGACAGCTTTCCGATTAGCCGAACTGCCACAAAACTGCACCGTACGTGAAAGTCAACGTTCGGTGCCCTTTGGTGGCAAGTTTGGCACTCTTTGATTAACCCTTTTGGTACTGAAAGGGTTAATCTGCTATTTAGTTCAATAAAAAGAGATAAATCTAATCGTTACCCAGCCCTCTGTGAATTGTGCTTAAAATAGAGGCTAATAGAGTGAAATTCTCCAACCGTATCCTACATACAAATAATGTGGCTTATTGACACTCATATCATAGGGTTATTTTCGATAACAAATCAGTAATGGGCATTGCCCGTTGCTCAAAGTTAGTTAATTTGGAGTTTCAATGCAAATTAAATTTTGTGCTAATCTCATTTATATACTGCATTTAATAGCAATTGTTTTCAGAAATTTGCAGTAAGTAGTGATACAAAATCTAATCTGAACGTGTTTTGCAATCAACAATGAAGTAAATAAACATATGGTGACAGGGTGCATTGTAATTACTTTAGGGAAAACTTTAATCATATTTTATTATGATTGAAAATAAATGATTACATGCAAAATGGAAATTGTTTTGTAGCATATTAAAATATTTAACTTTTTCAGTGCTTTTCTCTCTGTGGCAGCTAGGGATGTGCGTTTCGGGTTTCGGAATTTCGTAATCTTCACGAAATTTCCGAATTCGTGCATTCGGATTCGGACGATTTTCCGAAAATTTTTAGATCCGAAAACAGCAGATCCGAAAAAATTTACGAAACAAAACGAAAATTTGTTCGGAATTTTCGAATGGACTAGAAATGTGTAAAATCGAAAATCATTTTCGTCCCATTCGTAATTTCGGCTCCATTCCTGATTTCGGTTCCATTTCAGTAATTTCAGACAACGTATTTTTTGGTTATATCCCTGATTCTGTAATTTTGTATCATTTCCATCTCAATGTATCCTTCTTGTAAAACCAGAGAAATCTCAATGTATCCTTCTTGTAAAACCAGAGAAATCTCAATGTATCCTTCCCGGGAAACCAGAGAAATCTCAATGTATCCTTCCCGGGAAACCAGAGAAATCTCAATGTATCCTTCTTGTAAAACCAGAGAAATCTCAATGTATCCTTCCCAGGAAACCAGAGAAATCTCAATGTATCCTTCCTGGAAAACTAGAGAAATCTCAATGTATCCTTCCCGGGAAACCAGAGAACTCTCAATGTATCCTTCCTGGAAAACTAGAGAAATCTCAATGTATCCTTCTTGTAAAACCAGAGAAATCTCAATGTATCCTTCTTGTAAAACATGAGAAATCTCAATGGCAGAATTATCGTATCGACAGAATTATCGTATCGACAGAAATATCGTATCGACAGAAATATCGGATCCGAAAAACCATTAGTTTACGTCAAAACGAATAGACACTTTGAAACGAGGAGAACAGACGTTCCGAAAAACACGAAAAAATTTCCGAAATTACAAAAAAAAGTAGATACGAAAAACGAACCGAAAACGAAACGAACCGAAACGGAAATCGGCCGAAACGAGCCGAAACGAAAATCTACAAAATACGAACGAACCGAACCGAACCGAAAAAAATCGGTGCACAAGTCTAGTGGCAGCTGCTATTCTTAAGTCTGAGCAAAACAAGGGTGTATGAGATTGCTGTGAATGGGCAACAGCATAAGTGGCCTCCTATGGTGGGTCCTCGCACAGGTCTCATAAAAGGTTTTTAGCTTGATGGTCCCACTACAGAGCAGAAATCACGACTTTATAACAATATCCACAGAGAATACAATCACACTATGGCCCCTATTACATTCCTCGCGCATTTGTTTTTGCGTGCGCAAATGCGCATTTGCACGAGGGACAAAACCATTTGCGCACAACGTCGTATTCCAATCTATGCGCAACGAATGCGCGTTTTCGTCTACCGCGGGTCAAGCTGCGCGAGCGTACGACACTTTGCATGTCCTATACTTAACATTGTAAGCGCAAACACGTTTGTGCGCAGAAACGGTATTACAATCGATGCGCAAATTCGTACGAACGATATTTGCGCGCATAATTTTAAAGTCTTTGAAAAGCTGGTGTTAAGGTCAAAACCGAACGTCCTGTTCGAAAAGAAATACACCAGCACAAAAAAAAATACAGCGCAGTATAGTTACACATTCTACACATACCCAAACAATAAAATTGTGAATTTGTGCGTTTTTTTTTTTATTGCTGCAGCATGTATACTCAGATTAACTTTGACAGGCGCAAAAACTTTAGTGAGTCAATTAAGGTAAATTGATGTCAATTAAGGTTCTTAAATATGATTGGCTGAATCCAGCGAAAAAACAGTCCGCACACTGATTTACGTGTGCTACGTTACTGCGCGCGTGTTTCTCTTCGTTTTGCGCATATTTCTCTTCGTTTTGCGCGTCGGGTTTACGAACGTTATTTCTTGACGGATGGAAAAATGCGCGAGGATTGACATACCACCATTAATTTCCGCGCGATAATGCATTTTGCGGTGCGGAAAAGAATTGCGCGAAGAATTCAATAGGGCCCTATTTGTACCACAGGAACTATTAGTTTTTGGAATGACTTTTCACTAGTAAGGATTTCTTATCATTTCTATTTCAAAAATGCAATTCAAGAAAGGGTGAGAGTAATTATCACTGAGAGACAATGTAATACAGATGGTTTAGAATAGTCTGATGTTAAAAGCTGTAAGCTGTACTCCTCTGGCATTTTGGGCTGTTTTGTTGGCATTACACTTACCCTGGATGAGCTTTGTTTGTTTTGCCAAGAAATTGTTTTCGTTTGTTTGTTTTGTCTATTTACATTTTTAAAAGCAAATACAGGGTAATTGAAAGAGATTCGAAAAGTCACAGCACGTTCGGTGACTTTTTCGTTCTCTTCAATTCGGTTCCTTTTGCCGATCCCATTTCGGTGACCCTGCGGTGTATTCAGCAAGCACCACAGGGTCCCCGAATTGCAGGGAAAAGCTGCCGCAAACCTGACGAAAACTAACCGCAAAACCCACCGAATGCACCCCGAAAACCCGCAAAAACATCTGGATTAACCTGCCGAAAACCACAGAAAAACCCGAGCAGGAGCCGATCACACACAGCGAAGCCGCCGGAAAAAGCCGACAGCGCAGACGAGTGAAGTGAATAAATTAGGAAAACAGTTCGCTTGAATGTGTGTAAAGTGAAATGCTGAAATATGAAATTTACATATGATCCAATGAATGATAATAAAAAGGGCTGTTACAGAAAAAATAAGAAAAAAATAAAAATAAAAATCGGACTTTTAAAAAAAAAAAAAAATCCTTAAAATGCTTAAAATCTATAAATAAAGAGACTCTTTACTGTAGAATTTTATAATGAACGGTTTATTAGATATTGAATTAAAACGGGAATATTTTTAACATTGAAGCCTATGGGATTCGCCTGAATAAATCTGTCGAATTAAACCACCGAATGGCAGGGCATTTCGGGAACCTTTCACTGCTGGTTTGTGTTCTCAGAATAGACGAAGCATTGCTTTTTATGGGGATTTCACTGCCCTCGAACAGGCACCGAACAGGCACCGTATGTGCAGGCAATTCGCCAGGATTTGGCGAATTGCCTGCTCTCTGAATAGCCGAATGGACAAGAAAGGTAACCGAACGCTGATTTTCAGCATTCGGTTACCTTTCTCAAGCAATTCGGATCTCTTTGAATTACCCTGAGAGTTTACACTAAAACTCCAACCGTTCTGTAAATAATATGTTCATAGGGTATTTTGTTTGGTTTTGCTCTTTGTGTCCACAATTTACCATATGTGTTTAAAGGAAATTTAATATTAACAAATCAACAACAGACATTTCATCGACTCAAAGCTCGCCCTTCTATTGGAATCGAAAACCTAATCCAAAAGCTAAACCACTTATTCAGTTCGTCATGTTCTTGAAGATTAGGGTTGAGTTTTCATTTATGTTTTATCCTTGAATTAAATATTATTAAAGGAACACTCCACTCAAAAATCCCCCCCCTGTTTTTTATCCTAATCTATCCCTATTCCCTTAATAAATCGTGGTTTTTTTTTTTTTTGTAACTGTAATACTTACCCTAAAATCCACTTGTTTCCAGCGGCGTCTTTTTTTTTTTTATACTCACCTCCCTCCTCTTCCGCTCCCGTCCTTCTTGCTTCTACTTGCCTTCTGGTTTACGTGAGAAGCGCGCATGCGCGCCTCTCATGTAAGCCAGCCAATCGGCAGGCTTCCTCCCGGCTCCCTCTGAGGATTAGTGTTGCGCGCAAGAGGATGCGCGCAACACTAACCCTCAGCCGCTGCCGCCAGCTACTGCGGTGAGTTGGAGACGTCATCGCGCTGAAAGCGCGATGACGTCTCCTACTCGGCAAAAGTCGGCAGAAGCGGGAAATATGAATCCCGCTCTGTTGACTGACAGCTGGGAGGGCGGAGTAAACTTCTCCGCCTCTCTCAGCTGTTTTCAGCATTTTCTGCCGATCGGCTGAGCGGAGGGAGGGGGGACAGAGGGTGGCATACTCTGGGCATCATGACCACCTAAAAAAAGCTTAGGTGGTGATGTTGCCTAGAGTGTCCCTTTAAGGCACTGCATTTGTCCTTTTTCATATGATCTCTACTGGATAACACTCACCTGGAAAAATGTGATCTTCAGTCCGTCATGTTCTTGAAGACTAGGGTTGAGTTTGGATCTAAGCTTTGTTGTTGAGCAAAATATTAATGTGCTGCATTTTCCCCTTTTCATATTATCTCTATTGGAAAAACAAGCCTATAAAAAATATTGGACCCTATTACATTCTTCACGCAATTTCGCTCGCGCAGCGCATTTTTTTTTGCGCACAGCAAAATGCGTTATCACGTGAAAATTAACGCTGGTATTACAATCCTTGCGCCTTTTGTCATCCGTCAAAAAATAATGTTCGGAAAAGTGACGCGCAAAAAGTACGTTTGCGTGCACAAATCTGTGCCCACACTGTAATTATTGACGCAAGTCCATCATTTTTTGATGCGCGTCCATCATTTTTTGACGCGCGTCCGTCATTTTTGTGCGAACTGTGCACAACAGACGTACGTTTTGACGGAAGACAAGGTAGTGGCCGTCATTTTTGACAGATCTAGTTAAAAAAACGTGCGCATCGACGTTCTCCGTTGTGAATCCGCAGTTTGGTACGGTCAGGTTGTTACAATTTGCCGTTACCACCAGCTTTTCAAAGACGTTAAAATCATGTGCGCGAACCTTGTGCATAAAATTTTGCGTGAAGATTGTAATACATGCGCGCACCAGCGCACAAACGCATTTGCGCTCACAATGTTAAGTATAGGACGCGCACAGTTCATCACGCTCGCGCATGTCCATCCACATTAAACGCTAACGTGCATTTTTTGCACGAACGTTGTAATACGATGTTCAGCGCAAAGGGTTTTGCCCCTCGCGTTAATGTGTTTTTGCACATGTGCAAAATTGTGCGGGAAGAATGTAATAGGGCCCATTATCTTTTGTAAGAAACAGAATGAAATCTGGAATTATTGCACGAGCATAGAGTCACATATCTTATTTCAGTGGAAAGTTTCACTGGAGCACATAGTTGACTTCCGACATATTTTTAATTGCAATGTAGTATTTTATATTTAGTGCATTGTAGTATTACAATATTTCTACAGATATTTAAACTTATTTTCTACATTATCCACATTAGTGTCTGCACCAGTTTAATAGCTAAGCTCCTGTTCTTTTTAATTATGATGTTATGATTATTATTCTTTATTTATACAGCTCCACAGATTCTGCAGCACTTTAGGCTAGGGTCAGACGAAAGCATTTTTCCCCGCGAACGTGAAAAAGTGTGTCCGAACGCATTGACGTATTTTTTCACGGAATGCGCAAAAACGGTCAGACGACGCGCATTTTCAGGCGTGATTTTGTACGGATCGTCAATAAAACTCTTTTTGCGTCTAGACGTTATGTAGGCTGGACATTAGCAGTGTCTGACGTCTCCTAATCACACAAACACGCCGCTATGCCGCAGCTGCGCACTCAGTACGTCAGTACTAGCGGTTCAGCGTTCTCAAAAAAATGCGTTCAAATTCCACTTGCGTTGCACGGCCGGACTTTTGTGCGGCCGTACATCGTATATTGGCCGTCATTGCCCGTCATCTGCTGCTAGTGCGGCCGTAATTATGTGCGCCAGAACACACGTTAAAAGTGCGCTGGTCTGACCCCAGCCTTACATGGGGTTGATACATTAGAACACCACACCTGGATGATATGGCCTGATTCAGGGGACCCTGTTCCAGAGGAACTTGGAATCTAGATGAGAATTTTACAAGTATTGTGAGGTAGGCATATCCATATCGGTAGATGTCTTGCCCATGGACACCAGAGTTCTTCTGAGTGGGATATGAGTCTGTCAGGGTAATTCAAAGAGATTCGAAAAGTCACCGCACGTTCGGTAACTTTTCGTTCTCTTCAATTCGGTTCCTTTTGCCGATCCCATTTCGGTGACCCTGCGGTGTATTCAGCAAGCACCACAGGGTCCCCGAATTGCAGGGAAAAGCTGCCGCAAACCTGACGAAAACTAACCGCAAAACCCGGCGAATGCACGCCGAAAACCCGCAAAAACATCTGGATTAACCTGCCGAAAACAACAGAAAAACCGGAACAGGAGCCGATCACACGCAGCGAAGCCGCCGGAAAAAGCCGACACCGCAGACAGAGTGAAGTAAATAAATTAGGAAAACAGTTTGCTTGAATGTTTGAAAAGTGAAACGCTGTTTGCAAAGAAACAACTGAGCGAAAATGTCTGGAATTTATATTATGAGGTCCAGGGAGCGATAATAAAAAGGGCTGTTACAGAAAAAATAAGTAAACAAAAAAAAAAAAAAAAATCGGACTTTAAAAAAAAAAAAAATTCAGAAAAATGCTTAAAATATCCTAAAAAATCTATAAATAAAGAGACTCTTTACTGCAGAATTTTATAATGAACGGTTTATTAGATATTTTATTAAAACCGGAATATTTTTAACATTGAAGCCTATGGTATTCTCCTGAATAAACCTGCCGAATTAAACCACCGAATGGCAGGGCATTTCGGGAACCTTTCACTGCTGGTTTGTGTTTTCTGAATAGCCGAAGCAGTGCTTTTTCATGGGGATTTCACTGCCCTCGAACAGGCACCGAACAGGCACCGTATGTGCAGGCAATTCGCCAGGATTTGGCAAATTGCCTGCTCTCTGGATAGCCGGATGGCCAGGAAAGGTAACCCAATGCTGAATTTCAGCATTCGGTTACCTTTCTCAAGCAATTTGGATCTCTTTGAATTACCCTGTGTATTCCATGATTGTAGAGCACTGACATGGTGGTGAGGTTAGATCCACTTTTCCATTGTTGTAAAGTAGATTTGCTTCTCCATAGTTGTAGAGTAGTGATGTGCTGGTCAGAAAGTCCAATAAGGATATGAACTTCCTTCTCCACGGTTGTAGTGCAGTGATGTTCTAGTAAGACAGTCCAACAAGGATTTGAACTTGGTTCTTCATGGTTGAAGAAGAGCAGAGGCATTGCCGCTAGACTACACAGGTGACATTGCATGGTATATATATATTGAAAGTATGTACCGTTAGGTGTCTTGCCTGAGGACACTTACTGGAAAGGTGCTCTGACCGGGAATTGAACCTTGGTCTCCACAGTCCATTTTAAAAATTTCCAAGCTTTTCAAAAGTGTTCATCCAGACTTAGGGAACAAACAAAGGGAATTTAGTTCCCAAAATATGATATCTTGCTTAAGCCTGTAACAACATCAATGTATCCCATCTTGACAGGTTCATACCTTGTTAGAAGTATCTGCCAGCACTGCTTGTTTTGTTTGGGATGAGGTAACCTTTCCCACTGCTTTGTGGGTGGGTGTGTCTTATACAGTTGTGTTCAAAATTATTCAACCCCCACTGAAATTGAGTGTTTTGGCCAGTTTGACATTGACATTTGACAAATATAACATAACATTTATAATGAAATAACCACAAATGTCTTTTCTGTGCTCACATCATTATCAGTTTTATTCAACCCCCAAGTGACATTCAATCTTAGTACTTAGTACAACATCCTTTTACAGTTATAACAGCTTTTAAACATGAAGCATAGCTTGACACAAGTGTCTTGCAGCGATCTACGGGTATCTTCGCCCATTCGTCATGGGCAAAAGCCTCCAGTTCAGTCACATTCTTAGGCTTGCGCACTGCAACTGCTTTCTTTAAGTCCCACCAGAGGTTCTCAATCGGATTTAAGTCAGGTGACTGCGATGGCCACTCCAAAATGTTCCAGCCTTTAATCTGCAACCATGATCTAGTGGACTTGGAGGTATGCTTGGGATCATTGTCCTGTTGAAAGATCCAACGTCTCCAAGCCTCAGGTTTGTGACGGACTGCATCACATTGTCATCCAATATGTCCTGGTACTGAAGATAATTCATGGTACCTTGCACACGCTGAAGCTTCCCTGTACCTGCAGAAGCAAAACAGCCCCAAAGCATGATTGACCCCCCGCCATGCTTCACAGTAGGCAAGGTGTTCTTTCCTTCATAGGCCTTGTTCTTCCTCCTCCAAACATAGCATTGATCCATGGGCCCAAACAGTTCTAATTTTGTTTCATCAGTCCACAGAACACTATCCCAAAACTTCTGTGGTTTGTCCACATGACTTTTGGCATACTGCAGACGACTCTTCTTATTCTTTGGAGACAGCAAGGGGGTGCGCCTGGGAGTTCTGGCATGGAGGCCTTCATTACGCAGTGTGTGCCGTATTGTCTGAGCTGAAACCTCAGTACCTACATCTGACAAATCTTTTCTCAGTTCCTCAGCAGTCACACGGGGACTTTTCTCCACTCTACGCTTCAGGTAGCGCACAGCAGTCGAAGTCAGCATCTTCTTTCTGCCACGACCAGGTAGCGTTTCAACAGTGCCCTTTGCCTTCAATTTGCGAATGATGCTTCCTATGGTCTCTCTTGGTATGTTTAACATCTTTGCAATCTTCTTATAGCCATTGCCCTTCCTTTGAAGAGTAATCACCTCTTCTCTTGTCTTCCTGGACCATTCTCTTGACTTCACCATGTTTGTAACCACACCAGTAAATGTCTAGAAGGAGCTGAGTATCACAGTCATTTTAAAGCTGCCTAATTGGTGCTTATTATGCTTTATTGCTGCTCCGTGACATCCACAGGTGTTTTCAATACCTGATTGAAACCACTGGAATGAACCTCTGTTCTTCAGAGTGGTAGTCTTTAAGGGGTTGAATAATTGTGTCAATGAAGAATTCACAAAATAAACATTTACTACTGTATTACAAAACCAATTGATGTCATTTTAGTTGCATATGGTTCTTTAAAAAGTCCTTGTAGGATTTCATTCTGAATACAATTACAAATGTACACTAAATTCCCTAAAACCCTTTACAGCATTGGGGGTTGAATAATTTTGAACACAACTGTATATATTCACAATATTTATATCAAGACATTTTTATTTTACTTTACTCTACAAGCACTGAGATTGAAATCAAAATGTATCAGTTTGTTGAATTTAGCAGCGGTAAATGTTTATACAAAAAATAAAATAGTTCCGTTTCTCTAAACTCTTAGGCTACGGTCAGACGAACGCATTTTTCACGTTGTCCGTGAAAAAGTGCGTTCGAACGAATGGACGTACTTTTTCATGGAATACGCGATAGCGGTCATACGATGCGCATTTCCGTCCGTGATTTTGTACGGAACATCAATAAAACACTTTTTGTGTCTGGACGTTATGTTAGCCGGACATTAGCAGCATCTGACGTCTCCCAATCACGCAAACACGCCGCTATGCGGACGCAGCGCACTCTGTACGTCAGTAGTAGCGGTTTGACGTTCTAGAAAAAATGCGTTCGTTTGCCACTTGCGTTGCGCGGACGAACTTTCGTGCGGCCGTTCGTCGTATGTTCCCCGGCATTGGACGTCATTTGCTGCTAGCACGGCTGTGATTTCGTGCGGCTAAACGCACGTTAAAACTGCTTTCGCCTGACCTTAGCCTAAACCACTTTCAATCTGGGAAAAAAAAAACTATAACTTCTACGATATAGAGTTCCGTGGTATTATTAATCAATGTCACCTGGAGAACTGAGAAAATGTGATAATAATGAAATGTCACGCTTGTATATATTTCCCCTTTTTCAAACCAGTGGTGAGTTGTTAATCAATGATACATCCTTCCCATTCTTTTACAATACCTTTAGATTCCCATCGCACCTTTGTAATGCAAAAAAATGATATATTTAAACCATATTATTCTAGATCGATAAAGCAGGAAGAAAGATGACTATTCTGAAATTAAGTATTAAAGAAGCTGATTTTATATGTTTAGGAGAACAAAACTACCCATTTCCAAATCATGCAAATATCCTTTGCAAGATACTCACACCCTTTACTATTGAATGCAGTGTTAATATTTCCAGTGGTTTTATTTGCTGATCACCCTAACATTTATTAATTGGTAAATAAATTGACTACGGAATACCCTATAAGAAGATTGTGTCGGCCATATGGATGTGGGCTAATGCCACTGGTACTGGGACTAGTTTGTAAGAGCTGGTGTTAAACCCTACCTCTCCTTGATGTAAGTCGATGTGATCAGGATGGAGCAGAGGATGCCCACTCAAAAGTGGAACCATGTAAACCAAAGATGTGTGAACAGCATCAGTACCACAGCATCCTCTAAGAGAGTGACAGGGGTCAGCATAAAGACATGATACTGAAACCATGTGAGATATCATCTCCAGTGGTGCAAGGAAGTATGGAGGGCCTTCGGTGCAGACCTGGAGATCAGAAGTGAACAACGTGCAGTGCATTAGGAGCACAGTCGAGTCCGAACAGCAAAGAAGCTCCAAACATATATGCACGATATGTATAGGTGTGCATTATGCCTGCATAAGTGTTTCGCTGACCAGGAAACCCAGCAAGCAGACCCACAGAGGACTAAAAGAGTTAAGGAAAATGCCTAAGGAACCAGTTCTACACGTGGCCGGTTTGACTATTAGAAGAGTGATCAGGACTAGCCAAGGTCTGGGACAGGAGACAACCACAATAACAAGCTGAGAGTTGAGGGCAGGAGATAGTCAGCCGGTTGAGAGAGTGTCGTGCTGAGCGACTGAAACCACAATAGGGCAACACTGTATGTAAGGAGCCACGTTACAAAGCCCCAGGCTACTGCTGATTGGACAAGGCCGTCTGCGTGCGCCAGAATGACACCTAAGAGAATAACACCAGGTAAGCGAGCATCTTCTAAATGGCATTCGGGCAAGAGACCAAAACGACGCACAAGCTTGGAGGTGCATTCAGAATGATGCAAGCATAACGGAGCTTCAACAGAATGACGTGGCAACGGATGAGGAGCAACCTACGTCAATTGGACATGCATGATGTTAGCCAAGTAATAGTGTAAAAATCTACAGCGGTCGAACTCGTAACAACCTGTTTCTTATTTCTGTGTAGCAGTAACTAACAGCAGAGCTCTCCCTCCAGTCCTTCCTTTCTGATACTTTGGTAATTCGTCAATATTTAATTAATTTATTTATTTAGGGTTGATTACATAGTTTTACATGGCGTTAACAAGACGGCAAAACCAGGTATCTTGTGGCTTTGCCAAAATTCATGTCTCTTCGCAATTAATGAAATGGAGTCTTTAATTGGGACTGATTTTATTTTTTGTATTTTTACTACACAGAAAAATGAGTACACAATCACATTGTTTTTTTGTGGTTTGGTGTTTAATAGGTGAATCAGCTAATAATGGAATAGTCTAATTAGTGATGTATTAAAACACTGTTTGATGCAATCGGCGCATGTAGTATGAGCTGCAGGGATTGCTCTTTGCCAGAACCTGTCAGTTTCATGAAATGATGCACAGCTTATAAAATTTAAATATTTAATCCATATCAAATGTGAAACCACAATCAAACTGACAATTCGTGGACAAATCTCAGTAGAAATCTACCTGCCAAATCCTTATTGAACGTAACCCAGAATAAGCCAAAAAATCATTTATTCTTCCGACTGGTTTCACTTTCCACAGATGCCACTGTGAGAAAAAAAAATGGAAAATGTGTCCAAAACCAATCAATGGAGTGTTTTCCACATCCATCCAAAGTGCATAGGAGATTGCATGCAAATATAGATAATGAATAATGCATTTTAGTTTAAGCAAATGAGGTATTTTTACTTGTTAAACTGGTCCTGTCATTTGAAACATTCTTTCCATATATAATTTATAGAATAAAAAAAATACAATCTGATACTAGTTTCCCCTAAATAATGTAATTAGGTGAAATCGTCATTTCTTCCAATATGGCCAATGGACGATCATTTTTATTTTACAAATGCTTTATCTAAACACACAAGATTAATTGATGTTTTATTCCCAGAAAACACAATCAGGGTTATTCAAAGAGAATCAAAAAGTCACCGCACATTCGGTGACTTTTCATTCTCTTCAATTCGGTGCGATTTGGTGATCCCATTTCGGCGACCCTGTGGTATATTCAGCAAGCACCACAGGGCCGTCGTAGTGCAGGGAAAAGCCGCCGCAAACCCGCCGAACACTCACCGCAAAACGAGGGCGAATGCAAACCAAAATCCACAAAACATCTGGATTAACCATGCCGAACATGCCAGAGAAACCCGAGAAGCCACCGATCACAGCGCAGCGCAGCTGCCGGAAAAACCCGACACCGCAGACGAATAGAGTGAACAAAAACAAAATAGTACGCATGAATGTTTAAAAAGTGAAACGCTGTTTGCAAAGAAACTACAGAACGAAAATGTCTGAAATTTACAAATAAAATCCAATAAATGATAGTAAACGATAAAAAAAAAAGCGGAAATGTTTTGTTTGGCAAAAAAATACCGAAAAATGCCTAAAAGCTCCTAAAAAATCTATAAATAAAGAGAATTTTTACTGCAGAATAAAATAATAAACGGTTTATTAGATATTGGATTAAAACGGGAATATTTTTAACATTGAAGTCTATGGGATTCGCCTGAATAAACCTGTTGAACGAAACCACCGAATGGCAGGGCATTTCGGGAACCTTTCCCTGCTGGTTTGTGTTCTCTGAATAGCCAAAGCATTGCTTCTCTATGGGGATTTCACTGCCCTCGAACAGGCGCCGAACAGGCACCGTATGTGCAGGCAATTCACCTTTCACATTTGGCAAACTGCCTGCTCTCTGAATGCCGAATGGCCAGGAAAGGTGACCGAACGCTGAATTTCACTGTTCGGTTACCTTTCAGCCACAATTCTGAGCTCTTTGAATAACCCTGAAAATGTGAACATTTTCTTCAAATGTAATTCTTGATATAATGTGACCCTCCGCTTCAGTATCAAGTAAGCCCTGCAGGATAAATCTTTTATTAAAAAAGCAGCGTAACATTCATCTGAAGCGCAAGATACATTGTGTAGTTAGTGCAAGATATGCTGTTTCATCATGTTCTGGTTTTCATTCAGTGATTCAGCTGAATTATATTTACGTTAATGTATATGTATGCCTATCGTACAGCGCTGCGGAATATGTCGGCGCTTTATAAATAAAGAAAGAATAATAATAATAATACGTATACACATAAATGTATAGGGGAAAAAAATTAAGACAATACAATTCTTGGTTCATTATACAGAATGTTTTATCTGTAACCCGTTCACTTCCAAGCAATTTTCCAAAGAACACTTTCAAGAACCAGTGATCTTTTGCAAAATAATTTTTAATTGTTTATACAGTAATGAATATATTATGCCAGAATCTGAAGATTAAATGGACACAACCAGACCAGTTGCATAAGCTGTAATTAGATTTTGTGTATTGGAAATAAAAATACATTTTAAAACACATGCTGCTGGCTCTTTTCTTTGCTTAAAGTAATTGCATGTAAAAATGAAAAATATATATATTTTTTTTTATCTCCTGTTTCCATTTTTTGATTTTTTCCCGTGTTGCAACATTTACCAAAATCTGCACAAAAGCTTTCGATATTGTTATAGATAGAACTTGCTGTGGTGGAGTACTTTGACGTTTTGTAAGACTTATGCAATGTTTAAACACTTCTGATAACAACATCCCCATCTATTTAATAATTTCTTTACTGTGATCGTGTTAACACGATCAGCAGCAACAACAGACACAGCAGCCCAAGATCATGTTAGCACAATCTGGAGCCGTGCAGTATATAGCAAATTAAATTTGTTTGTTGTAAACAAATTTAATTTGAATTTAAACTCCAGAATATGTCCCTGTAGTTTTAGCAGCGTGGGCGTTACACTCGAGGTGCTCACACATTTTAAAACCAACCGGGAATATTTTTAACTGACATCTCCCCAGCTGATATTGCACAGAGCTGAGAGCTGCAGTAACTTCATTTGGCCAGCAGATGGCAATATCTGCCTGCCAAATAGGTTATTACAGATATATCACAAGAAATTTGGGGAGCTCCATTGGTTCTACGAAAGAGAGATACACCACAATGTTGTGACTTTGAAAGATAAATCACTCGGTCTAATACATATCACTCACAGGATAGATTTGTGTCACCGTCACGTCCCGATATTCGATTTTCCCCAGGAAATCCTGGAATTTTCACCATCAAAAGAAACTCGGGACAGTGGTTATCCAGATAAAATAATTTATTACCAAAATATAAAATGATTAAAATGCCAGACGCGTTTCGTCACTAGGACTTTTTCAAGGGCTCAATACAAATAAAATACAAGATACAAACAATGTGCATAACCCCACTTCCATCTTGGAGTTCGTTATACAGTCCCTCCTATCTTCTCATTGGCCCTTCTGGATACTCAGTGTTTTCCATATATGGTCCGGTGTTCATGATTAGGGATGAGCTGTTCGGGTTCGGACGGTTCGGAGTTCGACCCGAACTTTGGCAGTTCGAAAGTTCGCGAACTTCGAACTTTTTGGGTGTGTTCGGTTCGAGTTTGAAAAAAAAAGAAATTTTGAAAGAAGTATAGAAAATGCTTAAAAAAAATACTAAAAAATCTAGAAATAAAGAGACTCTTTACTGCAGAATATTATAAGCAATGGTTTATTAGATATTGAATTAAAAACTAATGTGTACGTGGAAAGATTATCAACTCTAAATGACCTCTGTTCACAAACGGTCATAACACCAGGTGTTTTTAGTCTGGTAATCAATTTGATACATTGTACACTATACTGAGGGGGTGTGGTGGTGTCTGCTTCTGATTGAGATTTGAGAATTAATTTCCCTCCTAAAACATCCTAATATGCTGCATTTAACCCTTTTGCTGCTGAGGCTTTTCACACCTCTGTGCTGAGGTAATTTTTACCGCTTTCGCTCATCAAGTTTAACCGCGTTTTGTAGCCATATTTTGAATTATGACCAAGACATATTATATATCGTTCTTTCCGGCAGACTTGGCAGATTCATAATATGTCATTATTATATGTATACGTTATGTCATGTCTGTATATTATAACAAAAAATGCAATAAAATTAGAATTTTCAATAATTTATTATGTGTAAAGTGTTTTTTTTTCACATTTTAACATGCAATCGTTTGCGGTTATATTTTGTATGGGGTGCGCTTGTTAAAAAAATTAGAAATGGGGTCTCGTTACATTTTTTTTTGAGGAAAATATTGCTTTTTTTAACAAACGCACCGCATACAAAAATCGTTAGTGCAGCATTATTGTTCACATTATAATTGCTGCATTAACAAAACAAAAAACAAAAAACTTGTTTATTTTTTTTAGAATTTTTTTTTAAATACTTTTATTTTTTTATTTGTATTTTTTAATTTTTTTAAAAAACATTTTTCATGCTCATGTTTGGTATCCTTGGAAAGGCCATGCTCTGGCCGATCCAACGATATCAAACATTAACCCCTAGCTGCCACGGATCGGGAGATAGGGGTTCATTGGAACCCCCTATCTCCACCATTGGTGGCAGCTAGGGGTTAACTCCAGGACTGGCATCATCGTGCTATGCACGATGACGCCAGTCCTCAGGGGGAGTTCCTGGAGGCTTGGTCGACATCCAAGATGTCGGCCAGCTCCAGGAGAGGATCACGATCCGGCGCTTTTCAGCACCGATTCGTGATCCGCATATCCCAGGGGTTAATCACAGCCACCATTTGGAAGGTTCTTGCAGTATTACATTCTTGCCTAACCTGCGTCCGTTTGCTGCGTCCGCCATGCATCCGCACTTCCGTGCGGACGTACTTTGTGTGTGGGGCTCCATTGGTCAGAATGCTATGCTGCCACGGAGGTACAAATGTGCGGCAACACGGACGTGATAACTGTGCTCGCTTGACTCCAGCCTTAAGCAATGTTATTTTTCACCTCGGGATTAAACATTCACAGGGTTATTCAGAGAGCGGTGAAAAGCAGGAGAATAACTGGAGAAGTGAAAATTCTAGGTCAAAATAGCCAAACCAGAAAAATTCTCCCATTTAACTCACTTTCCAAATTGGCTATTTGGTCTAGATTGTTCTCTTCTCCTGCCAGTTCTCCTGGCTTTCACCTCTCTCTCAGGGTTGTTCAGAGAAAGGTGAAAACCAGGAGAATGGCAGGAAAAGAGAACTATCTGGACCAAATAGCCGATTTTTAAAGTGAGATAAGGCTAGGTTCAGACTAACGCATTTTTCACAGTGACCGAAAGTGCGTCCGAACGCATTGCCGTATTTTTTCACGGAATGCGCGAAAACGGTCATACGATGCACATTTTTGTGCGTGATTTTTTACGGATCCAAACCAGGAAACTTTGGGTGTCTGGACGTTATGTTGGCCGGACATGAGCAGGGTCTGACGTCTTTGTCCTAGACCTAGAATTTTCCATTCTCCATTTATTCTCCTGCTCTTCACCGCCTGACAGGGTTATTCAGAGAAAGGTGAAACTCAGGAGAATGACTGAAGAGAAAATTCTAGGTCAAAATAGCTGAACCAGAAAAATTCTCCCATTTATCTCACTTTCCAAATCGGCTATTTGGTCTAGAATTTTCCATTCTCCAGTCATTCTCCTGCTTTTCGCCACCAAAAAATCAGTAAACTTTTTCTGCGTGTCCGAAAATGTCTCCTCTTTTCATACAGACTGCCGCCCCAAGCAGTTGTTTATGGATAGATTAAAGGAAAAGCATTTACCGTAATTTGAAATGTCATTTTTGGTTTTTACATATTTCTATACATCCTACAAATCCGCCACTTCACGGGCAGGTTATGGGGACCTCCTAGGCACGATATTTGAAGGAATTTTTCGTTTTTATTTTTAAGCCTTATTTCATGGAAAACTCACTGTCCCTTTAAAAACGTTTTTTTTTTAACTTTTTGTCCTTGTTTCCTGTCCCCCAGGGCACTACCCGGATCCCCATACACCTTTTATGGCAAATATCTAGCATATATGCCTCTTGGAGGGCACTCTAAAAACCGAATTTTCAGCCCCATTGACTTGTATGGAGTTCGAGTTCGGGTTCAGATCCGAACATTTGGAAAGTTCGGGTTCGGCTTCGAACCGAACTCAGGGAGTGTTCGGCTCATCCCTATTCATGATCCCCAGTTGCCACAGTACTTCCAGTTTCCTGTCAATGGTGCCCACGGTGCTACAACATTAGGGGCATGTTCTGGAGCTCAAATGCAAATTCATTTAATTTGTGATAAACAAAACTCCTTTGCATTGCTCCTGTGGAACACTATGTCGACTATACTCGATGGGCTAAATTACAATCTTCGCGTTAAGATGCGGGCGCAAGGGAGGAAAAACTGCGCCCGCAGTTTTCCCCCAAGCGCCCGCGTTTTAACGCTGGATTACAATGCAGGCATAAAAAAATGCTGCCTGCATTGTTATCGCGCGGTAAAATCAGGGATGCTCACGGCAGCACTGAAGGCAGCCGCGAGCATCCACTCAATGGAGTCCATAGGACTCCATTGAGTTCCCCCCTGCCGGTCACATGACCAGTCGGATCTTGCCTCGCGAGATCCGGCCAGTCGGTGTAGTGGTACGCAGGGAGAGACTGGGGGGACTTTTTCCCCCAGTCTTTCCCTGCTCCCGCCGGATGGAGGAGGAAGTCGGAGGCATGGTCCTCACCGTGGGACAGAGGGTGAGTATGCGATTAATTTTTTTTTATTTTTAGGCTGGTGTTAACGGATTCTGCAGAAGCGGAATCCGTTAACACCAAGTCCTGGCTGTGGTTAACTTTCCGCTAACCAGAGCCAGATGTTAATCAGCGCTGGGACTTTGTAATCCAGCGCTGATTAACACTTTGCGCTCCCCATGTTAAGTATAGGAAGCACAAAGTACAGTTACCATGCGGAGAAGTGCAGGGTACCAAACGCAAACGGGTTTCTAAACCTGTTTGCGTTTGGATTGTAATATGCGGTAAACACCGCAGCAAACGTTAACGCTCACACAAGTGAGCGTTAACGTTTGCGTGAAGATCATAATTTAGCCCAATATCGGGGCACCAGGAGGTGCCTTGCAGATCGAGTATAGGCAATATTGATATAGAGGTTGTTAAAAATAAACGTTAGAAGTGAAGTTCATCATTATTATTATTATTTTAATCTGCAGTCAATTTATTTCACAGGAATAACACATTTTGATGTTGTGCATGTGTTGAGTATGCAAATCTGTTTTCCACTGATGCATAAAACAATGTTTGGCAGCCAGCCCTGAAAACTGTGTATCTGCAAATAGCATTCTGATGTTTAAAAGTGGAAAAAGTCAGAAACAATTAAGTGTGCATTTGCAAATCTCCATGGAACAGTGCACCTGGTGAAATATACAAAATAAATATGAGACTGGACTTAATAGGGTTATACATTAAACTGGGAATTGAGTAGTATCAGCTAGGGATTTACAAATGGAAGGCTTCAACATTTTAAATGTAGCAAAGGTTAAATATCATAATCACCCAGCATTGCATTGTTATTCCAACTCAGTGTCATTCTCCCCCAATAATCTCCAATACATATTGTTTGTTTTCTTGTTTGTGATGATTATGTAAAGGGGAATACAGTCAATGAAGTGATTAACGGGTTAGCTCTTTCTGCTGGGAGAATGCAAGGTTTATTTATTCTACAGATTATGTGGGTAAAAGCAGCTAAACAAACTGGATTCTTCTAAAAAAAGGGCCAATTGAACAAAATGTAAGAGCGCTGATTTAACTTTTTCACTACCAAATCTTTTTTGTCAGGGGACAGGTTAATGGGGAATATGTAGGAACACAGTTCCTCATTTTTTCTGCAGAAGGAACTGAGTTTCATTGGCCCCATACGTTATAAAGCTCGTAGCCCAGTGTTTAACCCCTTAAGGACCAAGGGTCTTTAAAGTCAATGCATTTATGACGTAAACGTTACATATCATTGGTCCTTAAGGGGTTAATCAAAAGTTTCCCTGTTAAATCATACATTTGTTGCCTTTATCATATCGTTTTGCTAAAATGCATATATATATATATATATAGAAAACAAATGGGGGGGGGGTAGCATTCAACCTAAACTAAGCATTCAGTGCGGGTGCATCTCAAAAATAAAATACAAAACAAAACCAGAGAGAGAGCACTCCAGTCAAACACATTCAAAAGACCTGCAACAACAGCTTCAGGCACGGGTACATAATACCAGCTTTTACCACATGTTGAAAAATTCTTAAATCTAAGCTTTGTTGAATAAAATGGTGGAAATTTGGTTCGCAATGAACGGCCGTGAATTGCTTAAGCCTGCCAACAGCGTCAATGTAATCCACCCTCTGGCAGGTCCTACTCTGCAAACCTAATGACTGCCCATCATGGGATAAGCTCACAGAGGAACAGGTCCTTTCTGGAGCTCCCGTAGATGAAGGTTAAATATAACCTGGGGGAGGAGTACCTGTGGCAGGGAGGGGTGCTATACACATTTATCAATTTCCATCTTACCTTACATGTAACATAAACATACACTCTAATCAATATATACAGTGGCAAGAAAAGGTATGTGAACCCTTTGGGCTTACGTGGAGTTTTGCATGAATTGGTCATAAAATGTGCTCTGATCTTCATCTAAATCACAACAATTTGAAAAACACAGTCTGCTTAAAATAATACAACACAAACATTATATGTTTTCATGTTTTTATTGAACAGAACATGTAACCATTCACAGTGCAGGGTGGAAAAAGTATGTGAACCTTTGGACTTAATGACTGGTTGACCCTCCTTTGGCAGCAATAACCTCAACCAAACGTTTCCTGTAGTTGCAGATCTGATCTGGAGTAAATTTGGACCACTCCTCTTCACAAAACTGTTTCAGTGTAGCAATATTCTTGGGATGTCTGGTGTGAATCGCTCTCTTAAGGTCATGCCACAGCATGTCAATCGGGTTGAGGTCAGGACTCTGACTGGGCCACTCCAGAAGGCGTATTTTGTTTTGATGAAGCCATTCTTTTGTTGAATTACTTGTATGCTTTGGGTCATTGTCCTGTTGCATCACCCATCCTCTGTGGAGCTTCAGTTGGCAGACAGATGGTCTTACGTTTTCCTGAAAAATGTCTTGGTAAACTCTGGAATTCATTTTTCCATCAATGACAACAATTCGTCCAGGCCCTGAGGCAGCAAAGCAGCCCCAAACCATGATGCTCCCTCCGCCATGTTTTACAGTGGTGATGAGGTTTTGATGTTGGTGTGCTGTGCCTTTTTTCTCCACACATAGTGTTGTGTGTTTTTTCCAAACAACTCAATTTTGGTTTCATCTGTCCACAGAATATTTTGCAGTAGTGCTGTGGAAAGGTGCTCTTTTGCAAACTTCAAACGTGCTGCAATATTATTTTTGGACAGCAATGGCTTCCTCTGTGGTGTCCTCCCATGTACTCCATTCTTGTCTAATGTTTTCCTTATTGTAGATGTGTCAACAAAAATGTTAGCATGTGCCAGAGATTTCTGTAAGTCTTTAGCTGACACTCTAGGATTCTTCTTTACCTCATTAAGCATTCTGCGCTGTGCTCTTGCAGTCATCTTTACAGGACGACCACGCCTAGGGAGAGTAGCAACAGTGCTGAACTTTCTCCATTTGTAGACAGTCTGTCTTACCGTGGACACATGAACATAAAGGCTTTTGGAGATACTTTTGTAACCCTTTCCAGCTTCATGCAAGTCAACAATTCTTGATCGTAGGTGTTCTGACAGCTCTTTTCTGTGAGGCATGGTTCACATCAGGCAGTGCTTCTTGAAACCAGTAAACCCAAAACTGGTGTGTGTTTTTAAAGGGCAGGACAGCTTTCAGCAACACATCCAATAATATCACATTGATTGGACTCAAGGTTGGCTCACTCCTGGCTCCAATTAGCTCTTGGAGAAGTCATTAGGCTAGGGGTTCACATACTTTTTCCACCCTGCACTGTGAATGTTTACATGTTCTGTTCAATAAAAACATGAAAACATATAATGTTTGTGTTGTATTATTTTAAGCAGACTGTTTTTCAAATTGTTGTGACTTAGATGAAGATCAGAGCACATTTTATGATCAATTCATGCAAAACGCCACGTAATCCCAAAGGGTTCACATACTTTTTCTTGCCACTGTATATATATTATAATTATTTTTATTTTAATGTATATTTATGTTTGGTGTGATAATTGCTAATTGGGGGACAGAAATCTTGTGATTTCCCACATCATTTTTTTTTAGGACTTGAGTCCTGCTTTATGTTGGAAAAAGTATACAGGTATAAAAGCAAAAGTCTTTGGGAAGAAATTTTTTCTTTTTTATTATTTTATAAAATAATTTCTCGCGTGGCGTGATCCGGCAGGTCATGTGACTGGCGCCATCTGCCCCAATGGAGTCCCGTGGACTCCATGGAGAGGATGCGCGCGGCGGCGCTTAGCGCTATCACGCGAATCCTGGGGCTTAGCGCCCGATAACAATGCAGGCAGCTTTTCTAGCGCCTGCATTGCAATATCGCGCTAAAACAAGGGCGCTAGGGAGAAAACTGCAGGCGCAGGTTTTTCTCCCTAGGGTCCCCATTTTAGTGCGATGATTGTAATGTGGTCCCTAAAAATTTAAAGGTTGAGTGAGATAGATAGATAGAAAGAAAGAAACAAATATATTAATATCCTAAGATTGGGCTTTACAAATGAATAGAATGCTAGAATATAAAAATAATACCTATTCTGTATAACGTAATGACGACTGCAGAACAGCTTTTTTGGAGTGTCTTATTGGAGTGTCTTAATGGGTGTAAAATAATATTTTACCCACCAATAGTTTTTGGGGTTTGAAATTGGAGGTATAGAATTAGGATTGAGATTAAATGTTATGTAGGACTAGGGAGGTGTCAGGGATAAAGTTGGCAGATGTGAAGGTTGGGAGGGCTAAAACCTTGGGGGCACCTTCTGCAGCCCAAAAGCAAATTCAATTTTTTGCAGTAAACTAATGTAATTTGCTTTTGGGTTGCAGAGCTGTAGATCGAGATATCTTGATATCGGGCACCGGATGGTGCCTTTGAAGCCCGAGATAGCTCGATCTCAGTAGTGAAGGGGATAAAATACTTGGAACGTCTTGAACTTTGCACTTTGAATGAAACTTGCAATTTCATAAATCAAGGGCGGTAGCACTTAAATGTTAAAGAAATAATTCAGAAAGTGCTAAATATGTTGAGTTTGTAAAATGCGAAATTGCGTTACTTTAAAAAAAAAAATTAATTTTACAAAATGAAATATAATTTTCTTTCTACAAAAAACATTCTAGCTCATAGAATAGGCAAGCACCTCAGTCATTCTACAAGCGTCAGAACATACGAGTCCCCCCAAGGAGAAAACCAGCATTAATTTTCTGTTAAAGCTAGTAAAACTAAATGATTCTCGGACATGACAAAACAGAATGATAACATGCCATGGCCAGTTCAAATAGACTATTTTCAGAAATGTAGCAGAGCAGAAGAATCCACTTAGGAAGGGCAAGGTTTACCAATTAGGCCTGTGTGGTCTCTCATCTCGGAACGGCTTGTCCAATAAAAAGGGAATATAGTTGTACAAGAAGCTGTGGCATGAAACTAAATGGACTTGTGATAAGCCACTGAGTCGGAACCGATATTCCAGGTTGGCTTCAGTCATAGAAGGGCAGCAAGAGTTCATTCGAAGAACTCCTTTTGCAGCTGACATAACAAAATGCACATTTGACTGAATTTTTTAATAGTACCAATGTGATCATCACTGTAACTGTACTTCAGCCTTATGAAAGGATGAGCTACATAGAATTTTGCATTGCACAGCAATGGTGATGGAAAATCTCAATGTAGCTCATATACTCTATTGGGTCTATTCACAAAGCACCGAAATTTAACTCGATTTTGATGTTTTTAATTTCGGCATATTTTGGCTCAGTTCGGCGATTCCATTGTTTTTGAAAACTTTCTGAGTTCGCTATTCATCTAACGTTCACCATATTTTGCCGAAAATTGAGTCACCAAAACAGTTATCAGACATCGGCGAAAAGCACCGATAAGTGCAGAATTGCTCCTAAGTTGTCTCGTATTTAACAGAAAAAGGAAGTGTCTTATTCTAGTATTAGGAACTTACAGTACATCGATAAACCAATAAAAATGTAGTAAAAATGTGTCTAAATAATAAAAAAGGTTATTTAAAAAATAAGAACTTCGGATCGTATCGGCTGCGTTTTTTCGGCAGATTTTCAGCTTTTTTTCAGCGGTTTTGCAGTGGATTATTGGATCCGTTCCCTACACTCCGGGGACCCTGGGGTGAATTCAGCATTCACCGTAGGGTCAGGGAATTTGATTTCCCGAAGAGCGGGGAACAAGAGTGCACCGGAAAGTCGGCGACATTTCGGTGCTCTCTGAATAACCCCTTTTATTTAAATGGAAGCATGTTTCTTAAAGCAGACCATTTAGGGTCATAATAAAATTCATATGCTCCCTACTCCATGAAGAAATCTTATTCATTAGCGCCAATATAAAGTTGTCCCTTCCTTGCAGTAGGATTGGAAAATACCAGAAAATATGGGGTTCTCACTTAATAGTTTTTACTTTTTTTCTCACATATATTATACTAATGGCTTGCTGATCTATTGTTCTAGACTTGTATGTTCATAAAAAACTATTTCAACCCATGAAAATTATCATATATTAATACATTTAGTCAGAATTAATTCCTTCAAAATTCCGTTGGACGTTAAATAAAACAACAGGTGACTGTATATACCCATTGATGTGCCAGCACTGTTGAAGAAGTCATCACATTGCTGGAGGACATGGAATTGATTGGTCTAAATCAAATAGTGTTGAGAACGGAAGAACAAAAGCTGTTTTTATGGACAGATTTAAATCAGAGATATACCCCATCTGCTAGGCATGGACTGTAGATGGAACAATATATGAAGTGAGTTATTCGTTGCCAGAGTAGGTTATCTGAGATGTTTGAACAATTTAGTATATCAACAGAAACTTTGAAATTACAGAGACGGCAATTTTATGAGAGACCAGAGGGCCCAATTATGTCTTTAGATGAATGATCTCAAAAGCTGAAACAAAGTGCTGCAATTCATCCCAAAGGTGAGTAGAGAATAGTTACAAATCAGATGACATGAACTGAGAATGTGTGGAAGAGAATAATAGTAGGAATTCACATACGTGCGGTGCATCACTGAATGCATCATAACTCATTTAGGTATTGTTCTTCATCGAAACTCCCCCTCCTCAATTTCCCGGAAAAATGAGTATGATACGACCGCAAGCAAAAACATGAAGGTAGAAAGTCATCTCAAAGCGTTTAAACTAGTCTATATTGTGTTTTCCTATTATCTTTTCCTTTATAAAACCTGTGCACTAAATCATATAAAATACTGTATATTGCATTCCATATGTAGTTTGTCAATGCTGGTAGAGTAAATGTCAACGACGATCTTTGTTTGTTATGGTGCTTTAAGATCAAATGCCAACAATGTACCTTTTATTCAACCAGCAGCTGTACAGATTAGTGATGGTAAATGTTGTATTTGACCAAAGAACACCGCGATGTTAGTGATGTAGATTAACTTCCGCTCTTCGCTGGTTGGATTTTGATGAGTATAAACAATGATAAAACACGTGCCTATTCATTTTGAATTCTTCTAAGTTCTGCTGCAGAAATATGAACATCGATTTGAGAAATATTTTCACAAAATACTGTAAGTTGTTTTTGTCGAACAGTGTTTCACAATGAATGTGTGTTTCCGAACATCAGCCAAATCCCATTTTTTAGAGTCAATATATAGCTTCCCATCGTTGTTATAAAATTGGAAAACATTCCAAGTTGGCTTTTTAAGTTTATTGTTTTTAGTTGCGTAGAACTCTTTGAAAGCCATGCAAATGTGACAATATAATAATACAATTTGTCAGAATTAATGGCTTCAGAATTCCTTTGTGTTGATTTTCTTGGGACTGTTTGAGGAGTGACCCTTTTCCGGTTAGCACCCACTTGTGTGATCACGTTTCAGTGTGCAGTACAACCTTTTTTCTTGTAGCGTTCAGAATTCCTTTGGCCATTAAATAAAATTGACCGGTGGTTGTTCCTACAACTACTAATGCGACGGCAATGTTGGAAAACGGTACCTTTTAACAAAGGCTCATTAGCTGAAATGTTGGGTACCATTCTCTGCCTTTTAGTCCTATTTTGCATTAAGGACTCCTGTTCTTTCTGCTCTGGCCTCCCTTTCTTGGTGAGAACCATTTAATTTTCATACAGACTTCTCTGTAATTGCACTACCGAGCTAAAACCTTATGAGACCTGAGTTGGGACCCACTATCGTGCAGGCCACTTGCAAAGTTTCCCACTCTTAGTAATCTCATAAATCTTTGTTTTTGTTCGTTTGATTTTTGATTGATTTGTTGACATGTGTTTCGGGTAGTGCTTTTGATGTCAACTAAGGGTTAGTGTTTGATGACCCTCTCGTATATTTGCTCATTCAGTATCTGACCCATGATTACCATCTGTAAAAAGAAGTGTGTGCTTCCATCTATGGACTGATAAAAACAGATAAAGGCTGGGCACTCAAGTTTCCAAAAACTGCATGCTTATTGGAAAATGTTGGCAGTGTTTTGGCTTCACATGGGATTTTCTTAAGCCTCATGATTGAGAATCATGTCCAAACTTGCATGCCTATAATTTTCATGGCAAGTCAAAGGTCTGACACCAAACAAACACTATTGGAAATTTTGATGTTAGGTTCATCTTCTTAGACAAAATTTCTGTACATAGGACTGCTTATAAGTAATGATGATGAAATCATGCTTATCTTATATTGTGCTGTCTGCCTTTTAACCGATTCAGTGATCTACACTAGAAGTCACGAAAAGCAGTTCCAGGGAGACTAGGGATTGTCATGGCACTTCATAAGTTGGACAAATTTTACTTACTATTGGATGCCGAGACTATCAGGGTTATTCAGAGAGAGGTGAAAAGCAGGAGAATGACTGGAGAATGGAAAATTCTAGGTCAAAATAGCCAAACCAGAAAAATTCTCCCATTTATCTCACTTTCCATATCAGCTATTTTGACCTAGAATTTTCCATTCTCCAGTCATACTCTTGCTTTTCACCACTCTCTGAATAACCCTGTATACACTTGTTGCTGACCATCAGTGACGTAAGGTAGATCACTGGCGGTTGATTGACATCTTCACATCTGTGTGGTCAATGTGATTGGCTATCACATCAATCACATGGCATTTTGGGTGCTTCAATCCTCAAGCCATTGTCACAAATTTATGTCCATTAATTTTGAATGAAGAGTGCATATAACATCTAAAAGATGGAAAGAAAAAGGAAGAGAAAACACGGCATGACTCAAAGCAATGGGAATGCAACAGCATTTATTTGACCCTAGCCTGACTGCTTACAAGGATAATATTTTTTCGCTTGTGTCATTGTTAATAAGAGAAGAATCAACAGAACTGCTGAAGTATGTGCTTGTAAGAATTAAGAAATCTACATTTTTATAAGAAATGCATGCTTCACATGTTGTATTGAAATAATGACTTGAAATAAACACAAACGTATGGAAGAATTTAAAGCTGACATTCCAAAATCATTTTGCGGAACATTTCATGAGGTTACACAATGAGCAATCATACACGGACTACTTAATGTCTTGAAAATATTGTTTATTTAAGGCTGACCATCCACTGGGAACGTAGTCGGTCGACTAACAAGCTGACTGTAGTCATCTGTAGTCGTCCGACTAATCCCACAACACAGAGGAGATTTAACCCTTGTCCACTGCCTCCGACTTCCATCGGATAACTTCGAACGACTACAGCAAACTAGCGACCACTCCCATTCAAATGAGATTTGTCGGACGAAGTCGAGCGACCTGGTACAACATACATGAAAAAATGCCCTGATTTTCATTGTTTCAGTACGACAGGTAATAAAGGCGAATATCATAGGATGCAATGTAAATTAATATTTTTGCTTTTATTTCATTTTTTATCAAACTGTTTATTCTTTTCATTTTCAGCAAAACGTTTTTTATCTATTTATTTTTCTGAACATATTTTTGTATTTTTGGTATCTGTTTCGACGAAATTACTGATTCCCAAATTTTTTAAAAAGGTCCTTTTTTAAATTCTGTAACAGACCTTTTCATTTATTTTTAAAGGACCTTTTCTTATTATTTAGACACATTTTAAATGCATTTTTATTGGTTTATACACCTATTAGAAGAATGGCAGAGCATGGATTTTTTTCTTTTTCTGCAGGCCTGCGGTCTTCGGCGGCGTTTGGCGTATATTTTTTTTCTGCAGTCCGGCGGTCTTCAGTGGCATTCGGCAGTCTATCTGTCAGTCGACCTGGGTCGTCCATAGTCACTTCCAGTGAACGATCCAGGTTGTACGATAAAGTTGTCCGTGGTCTGATGACCAAGTTGGTCATCCAACTATAGACCAACTCCAGACTCATCCAGACTCATCCAACCAGACCAGACCAGACTCATCCAACTATAGAGGATGGTCAAGCTAAGTTTTTGGAAATCATTGGGGCAAAAAATACAAATTATATACATACAGTTTTAGTAAGAATGGATAGCTAAGGAAATGCAAAGTAATGAAAAAACAGGGTGATTATGACATGAAAAAAACAAAGGTGGAATATTTACACAGAGGGGATAACCCTAATGATACAGAGTATTTTCAAATTGTAAATAAATTTATTCAAAATTAAACACGTGTTTAATTTTGAATAAAATTTATTTACAATTTGAAAATAATTATGACATGATAATGCACTGTTACTTTTACTTGTTGGTTTCATGCTTTACCTCACTGTCATTAACCTTATGATAATCTCCATTGATGATCAACGTATCTGTCCAAGCAGTCAATCTAAATGTGTTCAATATTTATATTGCCAAGAGAACTGTCACCGCGCTACAATCCATCTGCAGAACAGGGCGTTTCATTGCGTTCCTTTGCATAGAAGGCGAGCACAGTGAATTTTTATTAGATGGGAATGATTTATGACATTCGGACAAATTAAATTCACTGTTTCTCTATTCACTTTAGGGATATAGGGAAACCTGAACAAATATCTTTAATTTTATCCCATGGGTTTAGGATTTTAGCTGATTCTTTGACATTGATTTGAAAATAAGTGGATTGTCTGCATTTCTAAAAAAACACAGTCTGCATCTCACACATAGGAACACGATTCTAAATTTTACGCACTCTGAAAGTAGGTATTATATTGAAAAGATTGAATTTTGCAATTTTACCTTATTGAAAATAGATCAGCTAATATATATATATATTTATATATTTATATTAAATTGAAAGAGGTAAAAAGACCCAATTTTGAAAATGTCGTCAAGTCGAGTATGGCAGTGAATTAAAAATGAAAATGTCAGCAAATGGAGCTTTTGAAAGGAAATTGAGATGAATAGGTGGCTAAAAAAAGAGACGCAGAAGCCACAGAATTCAACGAATTCATAGTAATTGCTGAAAAAATAAGAAATAATGAAAATATAAACGGAAGTGGAAATAATATGAAGATTGTTAATAGAGAATGGGTTAGTTAATTCAGTTTAGGGGTTCTGACCGCTACCCTTTAACTTGTTCAGTTCAGTTCAAATAGGTTTTTCACTTTATAAGATGTCTGTATTATTCCATTAGGATCTAGAGAAAAAGATATTTTCAGGCTCATCTGCCTGTAACACTATTTAATAGGAGAAGCAGGAAAATGTAACCTTGGGATGCGAACAATGCATTTTTTATGTTCTTTTCCTGGACACACCAATGTGACAGAAGGAGTTCATCTCATTCTTATCAAGCTGACAAGTAGCAGGCCGTCCAGTTTCTTGTGCACTTTCTATGCTTAATAGGAACTTGAAAATACAGGGAGAACATACCCAATACCTAAAAAACAAATGCAATTTTGGGGAATAAATCAAGGACAATCAATATAGATACTTGTTAGACGTGTAATTGTGTTCCTATTTCTGTAAAGCCTCTTTTTCGGCCACTTAAATTTGCAACAGTTGTCCTAAAATTCCTGTAAGTATAAAAATTATCCAGTTCAAATACATTGAAAGCAAGATATACATGTACCGGCTGAATGGTGTAGAGGTAACAACACTACTCTATAACCGTGGAGACACAGGTTCGAAACCCAGGCTAGAGCACCTCTCCAGTAAGTGTCCTTGGGCGAGACACCTAATGGTACATACTTGCTTTCCACACATTATCAGTTGTTGAGTTCAGTGGTAACGTCTCTGTCCATCGATAAGCAAGTCAAAATACCATTCAGCGCATCCCTCCAATACAACTGGGGAGAAGTCTCGACTTTACAAGAAGCGGGTTCAACCTAACCACAAGATCATTGGATATTCCCTACCAATCTTGCACTAGATTAGAGGTATGTAGGCGGCTCGAACCGCCGAGGTACTAGTTCAATTGCTCTGGTCCTTTCTTCCACTGTATTGTCCAAGTAGTTTGGTTTTCTATTACATGCCGTTCCGTCCTTGCGGGACCTCCCATTTTTGTCATTTCTCTTTTTAATGTGTTATTGTGGTCTAATAAGTTTCATTGTGTGTATTTGCCACTTTTGTTGCACTTGGTTTGCAATTGGTTTGTGCATCTAGTTTTGGGTTATGCCCATTTGAGTGTCGGATAATTTTCCCCTTTTCTTCCTTTTTGGTAATAATAATAATATGCTCCTCTGGCTGAATGAGTACTGTGATGGTATGCGTTTATAGGCAGTGTGGTATAGCCACTGGACACACGAGTCAGTGCTTCAGTATTTTCTTTATTTGGGCAGCCACAGCACATGCAGAGTAGTCATTTTTTGGGGTAATAACTATAATATTGAAAGGCTAAGCCACTTACCAATTATGCAAAAACAAACCAGAATGTACTTCCCTTTTTAACTTAAGAGTTGTTCCTCCTTTCCTGCTGCACCCAGCACAAAAACTGCCCTCTTAGAGGGAACCACAGCTATAAGGTCAGGGCAGTCCTAATCAGGCATCAGCTAATTATTAACCCTATAGGGGGAAAAGGGTGTTCTCCATCCGCCTGCTAGTAAAACTGTGGTTTATCACCCTGCCCCAATCACAATCTCACAGCAGATATCTGCACTGTGAGTCTCCATCTTTTACTGGAATCTGCAATGCTAATCATCTCATTGTGATCACTACAAATTCTAATAATCATGATATCTGTCTATTTTGATTACACATCTTAATAATATTAACTTTATTTTACACAAAGTTGATTTCATCCTGTATACCAATAATGCAATCTTAGGTTGAATTTGCATAGATAAAATGTGACAATATCTAGTGTCTAGAACAATTCATCCAGATACCATTTCTGTAAAAGAAGAATAAATAAATAAAATATTCAAAACGCAGACATTTATTTTATCCCTATAATGGTTCCAGAATAGCCTATGAATGATTGTCTCTCCTACATTTCAGTGTTGACAATATATCCCACGTATCAAATAAATGGTCTGCTAATACACTAATATTTTTTTCAACCAAAAATATTTTTCCACTGTAGGTGCTCACAGAATGATGTGCCTGCTCTGATAATTTCACCTGGTTTTACCTTTTTAGATTCCCTTCTACAATCGTTGGGTTTTTCTTATTTCGTTAACTCCTTGCCGCCAGGTGGGTGGTGCCCAGGGGATGGGTCTCAAAGCTGACGGGGTGTAACAACACGCCCCATGGCTTTCCAGAGCCTCCTCTGGACCGCCTACACAGCCAACGTGTTGCTGCAGGTGGTCCCGTGGCAGCCAAAGATGCTCACCGGTCAGGGGGTGGGCCAGGTGGCATCTATTGAAAGCCAGCGGGGAGTAGGGATGTGCGTTTCGGGTTTCGGAATTTCGGAATTTTCACGAAATTTCCCGATTCGTGTTTTCGGATCCGGACGATTTTCCGAAAATTTTTAGATCCGAAAATGGCAGATCCGAAAAGTTTTCCGAGCCGAAACGAAATATTTTTGGAATTTTCGAATGTACTTGAAATGTGTCAAATCGAAATTTATTGCTTTGAAACGAGGAGAACAGACGTTCCGAAAAAACAAAAATTTTCGAAAATGCGAAAAGTCGATACAAAAAACGAGCTAAGTGACACGAAAATACGAAAAATGGTCGATATTCCGAAACCATTTACAATTCCGAAAAACGAAAATTTCCGAAAATACGAAAAGTCGATACAAAAAACGAGCTAAGTGACACGAAAATACGAAAAATGGTCGAAATTCCGAAAAAAAATGTACACGAAAAACAAGTCGAGCCGACCCGAATCGAAACAGAAATCGGTCGAAACGAGCCGAATCGAAAAGTTTAAAAATCCGAAAAATCGAATCGAATCGAACCGAAAAAAAAATCGGTGCACAAGCCTAGCGGGGAGTACTATGCCAGCTTTCAGTTCTCCCCCCTCTCCACATTGAGGGAGTCATAGAACATCCCGCGGCGGGAATTGGTTATAAAGTAGAATATGAAAATTAACAATTTGTGATTATTTAGTGTTTGTAAGTAATACATGTAAAAATTTTGGAGGGTTTCTCTAAAGACACCCCTTTAAATCCTTCAAGGAGGGTGTCTTTTTATTAACTTTTTTCCTTTAGCATTTTTATTTCTATTTGTGTCCATATTTTCCGTAGTGGAATCCTACCGAATCCTTGTAGTTAAGAATTAAAACTAGGACAAGTGGAATTTGTTTTGTTACTTTGTTGTTAATGTTTATTTTATTTTTATCTTTATAAACAGCAGAGTTTCAGGATGAGAAATACTAGAGGAAATAATTGCTCAGCGTCAGAATTCTTAAGAAATGTTCTAGAAGACAGATGTGTAATTAAATTTTAATAATCGTCAGTTATGATTATCATTAGATACCATGCATCATTTACTTCATTTTTTCCCTAATTGCTTCTCAGTGTCATAAGACTTCTTTGTCTAATTACATGTTTGCTTCTGAGCTGTCCAGGTTGAATAGTTTATGCATTTACTAAAGCTTGTAAACACTACAACGGTTGTAGAATTTAAAACTCAGGTATTCGAGATAGCAAATGCTAAATATATAAATGTCCTTTTTTATTTTTCTATACCCATTTGTCATCTGTTGGTAATAAAAAAAGGTGTTTGGGTCGAAATCCCTACAACCAGGTTTCCTAATGCCAAAATCCCGACGGCCAACTTCCCTACACAGACAACTCCCTGACGGCCAACTTCCCTACACGGCCAACTTCCCCACACAGACAACTCCCTGATGGCCAACATCCAGACATCCAAAATCCCAGCGACTAACACTAACCCTAACCCTACTCCCTAACCCCCTAAACCTAGCCCTAACCCTAACCCCCCTAAACCTGACCCCATAAACCCAGCCCTAACCCTATCCCCCCTAAATCTAGCCCTAACCCGAACCCCCTAAATCTAGCCCTAACCCCCTAAATCTATCCCTAACTCCCCTAAATCTAGCCCTAACCCTCCTAAACCTAGCCCTAACCCTAACCCCCTAAACCTAGCCCTAACCCCCTAAACCTAGCCCTAACCCCCTAAACCTAGTATTAATGTTAGCCGCTGGGATTATGGATGTCTGGAAGATGGCCGTGTAGGGAAGTTGGGATGTCCGGCACTTGTTCTGTCTGGAAGTTGGCCGTCGGGATGTTGGCATTAGGGAACCTGGCTGTAGGGATTTTGTCCGGCACCCTACAAAAAGCTAAATTAGAGCTTTTTAGTAGGAAAAGGGGTGACTGATCCCTGGCTTTGGGTCCAGGCCGTTCCAGCTGCAGTGTCTGTCTCTATTTCAGACTCTCCAGTGGCTGCTTTTCAACGCCTTCCACCTAGGAAGGCAAATTATCCATAGTGATTAGACTAGCGTGAAATATTTTCCCAAAGTATTTGCCCACGGTGATATAGCTTCTTCTGAGACTAAAGGGGTAGCTGAGACTAAAGGGGTTCTTCAGAAAGCACTAAATCTCAGCGAAATTTCGGTGCTCTGTCCTTCAGTGCCCTTTGGCAAGCTCAATTCGCTGACCCTGCAGTGAATTCAGTGTAGGGCCCCTGAAGTGCACCGAATCGATCCGCTGAATGCAATCGATAAACCTGCCGAACGCAGCTGCAAACCACCGAAAGAACAATGAAAGCTACGAAAAACCACCGAATGCATCTGATACACTGCCAAAAAAAAATCACAGAATCTATTTAATAAACAGACGACCTGCCAAACAGACCGTCAAAAAATACAAAGAGCCGTCGAGCAGGGGTAAAAAAGAAACACAACTTTTAAAAAAGCTTTTTTAAAAAATAAATGCATGAAAATAATTTATAAGGTCCTATGAATAACAATAAAAATGTATGTTACAGAATAATAAAAAATTGCCATGGTGAATAGGCTTCAGCAGCAATGACAGCAGCACCTTGGAGCTCCGGAGACCCGCAGGGCTGCTGTCCTTGGTGCTGAATAGATAAGGCAAAAGAAAAATAGCCTTGTTGCCTTAAAACAATTCGAAATCCAAAAATTTCACCAAAAAAATCATGAAAAAAACACCTAAATAAATAAGTAAATAAAGAGACTTTTTGCCGCAAGTGAAAAGAATACATAGTTGAATAAATATTTAATAAAAACAGGGAATAATTTTTACATTGAAACCTATGGGATTCACCTGCTTAAACCTTCATTCGTTTCACATTCCGAAATAACTAATAAAAATGAAATAACAAATCTATCCGAAATACAAATTACCAATCTCCCAATATAACGAATTGATCCGAAATACAAATCACGGTAACATAACAAAAGTAAACAGGGTGTGAAGATGTATCCCCAAGAGGAAATGAAACTGCAGTTCACAGCACTCTCCACCAACGTGCTAGAATATAGACATACAGAAAAAAATAGAACATGCAGTACAATACAACCTTATAGATGGTCAAATAGGTTTGTGTGTCGATACAGGATCTTCAATGAAGTACAAAGCCTCTAGAATTAGAGCATACACAAGGACATAGCGTAATACTGTCAAAGAATTTAATAAAACATAAAACCACAGAAAGGAAGCCACTCACAAAATTAGTGGCACACAATAGATAAAAGTGTGCAACAGCGCATATTAAACAATTCGTTCGGATAGTCACCACAGCCGGAAAGACATCGTCCTTAAAGCGTAATTTTCTGTAGGAGAGCCTGGCCAGGATACCACTCCGTGCTGAGAAGTCCAAATCACAGGTGAAGCCACAGTCTTTCAGAACAACCAATTGGGGAACCGAAGACCTGGAGACATCCAAAGTGAATGATGGACGATCCGATTCGCGGACGAAAAATGGACGATCCGGCGGGCGAACGAACGAATAATAGAAACGAGCAAGTCAGTTCGACGCGTTTCGTCCTCCGACTTATTCATGAATAAGTCGGAGGACGAAACGCGTCGAACTGACTTGCTCGTTTCTATTATTCGTTCGTTCGCCCGCCGGATCGTCCATTTTTCGTCCGCGAATCGGATCGTCCATCATTCACTTTGGATGTCTCCAGGTCTTCGTTCCCCAATTGGTTGTTCTGAAAGACTGTGGCTTCACCTGTGATTTGGACTTCTCAGCACGGAGTGGTATCCTGGCCAGGCTCTCCTACAGAAAATTACGCTTTAAGGACGATGTCTTTCCGGCTGTGGTGACTATCCGAACGAATTGTTTAATATGCGCTGTTGCACACTTTTATCTATTGTGTGCCACTAATTTTGTGAGTGGCTTCCTTTCTGTGGTTTTATGTTTTATTAAATTCTTTGACAGTATTACGCTATGTCCTTGTGTATGCTCTAATTCTAGAGGCTTTGTACTTCATTGAAGATCTTGTATCGACACACAAACCTAACATAACAAAAGCACCGAAACAAATTGAGAAACGTAACGAATCGATACGAAGCAAAATAAAAAAATTGTTGTGCACATATCTAGACACCTCTTTCTGTACTGTACAGGGCTTTTCATTATTATTATTATAACCACCTGAAGCTTATCCCTCTACAGTAGTTAGTAACCCCAGAGCTCTCCCTTAATTGTCTTCTGTCTGGCTGCTGTAATGCAGCAGTAAGTTTTTTGAACTTTTTGTTACAGTGAGAGTGGGGGCTGCTCCTTGTAGGTTCTACACAGGGGCATGCTGATCACACATTTAAAAGGAATGCAAATGGATTATTATATGTTAATGTTTGGTATACTGCCTGGGGGTAGTGTATGGTTTCGGGACGAGGTGCTGAGACAGTGCCAACCCCAGAATCTCACACTAAAATGGAAATGCTACGGCGAAACCTGCAGGCTCAGGTTTTCCCCGTTAGAGTCCACATTTTAGAGTGAACTACTGCAAAGGGCCCGAAGTCTTCTCAGAAATGCTTCACCGATTTTCACACACCATTTGTTTGATTTAAATGATATTTAATGCACGATTTCTTACATTTAACAGGAAAGTAATCACTAAAGGTCTCACAGTGAGATTTCTGGATTATTCTTGCAAATCTTTGCCGTGAATAAAATTATTCTTTAAGAAAATCATCAATATGTACTGATGAAATGTTGATTAATCAATCTTAGTTCATGGTTACATTTTATGTGCTTTGTTGACGTTTTTGTTATTTTTATGTGAAACAATACAAATAGTAATTAATTGGATTACATTTTTAAAAAAAACTTTTTTCAAGAAGAATTTTAAAATATCTTATCCTGTAGCTTTTAAGCTCATCCAAGAATGTATATCAGTATATTAAACAGTATATTCAATTCTAGTGCACTCTTGTGTTTATTCGTACACATTTTTGGATTTCCATTACATTTTCCTGTTTATCTTTTTCTTTTCTGTGCAGCTTGATGGATAAGGAGAACATGTTCTCCGAATTAGTGTTTATAATACATTGTACAAGTCTGTATTTATTAGATAGTATATTCCTTTCTCGTTGACCTATATCCTCCATTTATATAGGGCCAAAAGAACACACAATGAAAGTGTACGCCGATCCCATGGCAACCTGGCGTAACAGTATCACGGTAAGTACGTCTTGGAGATAGATGACACAGGTCTGGCCTGGAACGATATGTCACTTCCGGTTTCGGATTGGCGTGATCGACGGCAGCGCGACACTAACCCGCCGAGTTACAATGATTGTTTTAGGTATAAATATACATTGATACATTAGTGTTTTTAACCTTGAGAAAGGCTTATGTGCGAGCCGAAACGTCGGTTGTTTTAATGTATCTTTAATAAACTTTATTGTTTTACTCAAGTCCTCGTGTGCATCCTCCAGCACGGAATTTTTTGTATATCATTTTTGGATCTTAGCACCGAGGCTTAAAAGGACTTATCGTCTTAAGGTTGAGTGCAGACTCTTTTGGATTGCACAGTATATATGAAACTGGTTATGAAGCAAGCATGTAAAGTTAGGTGACACAAGTATCTACAACCCACGCCTTGGCCTTGATCTTACTGAGACCTATAGCTGAAATAAGTACTTTTTTTCTGTGTTTTGTGCATTTTCCAGGTCAGGAGATTGGATCAAATATCGGCTCTCGCGGCTATACTTTTTAACAAAAATATCAACTTTATCATTTCAATTCAAATTTATCATTATGCCGATTTCCCAAAAATATCAAAAGTGAAAGGTGTTGATAAATGGATTCTCAGGCAGAAACATAGAGGGAATTTGACTGAAATATTTGTGTAAATATCAGATTTATTGAATAATCATATTTCTAGGCACAAATCTGTATAATTCTGGCAGAAAATAAGCTTTTTGTGTGTTTTATCGGCCACCTTTTTTTGGACCAGCTACATTTTACAAAAATCTGCTCATGACAAATTTTTTCAACTGGATTAGCCGGTATTGCAAAAAGATAATACTGGCTACAAGCAGCCGATATTATTATATTGGAAAAATCAGCCATTAGAATTAAATCCAGCTCTTTGTTAGATATCTTGAAGTCAATATTTTCTTGACTCGCCCTGAAATATTTGTAAAGCTTCCCAGCCCATCCCAGCTACATAAAAAGCCCAGGCATCAAGGGGAGATGAATTCACACTTATTTCTATGTTATTTCTGGAGTTTAATGGGGAAAGTATTCAAGACGTTTGAAAAACACAATGAGAAACGTAACCTCTTTTGTATGATTTGCCCTTCTTCACCTTTTCATAAGGTTAGCCTTTGAGATGTCACTATAAAGTGCCATTTATCGTCATGCCGAATCCAAACCACACTCCAACGCTTTCTCGTTACATCTGTAGTTATCAAGAAATTGGGCTTTCGCGGTATCACAATCTTCCAAAATCACATAAAATAAAAACTCCATGTAATGGAAAATGTTTTTCGCGGAATCAAGTGTCTTTCAAGAGAATTGCTTTCGAAAGTTATCATCTCTGGTTCTAACAGAATAAAAATGAGCCTCACTTGTTCTCGTGAAATCTCATTAGAATCTTTCAAAGTTCTTTTGATGCAGAAGCCATTATAGAATCTCTCGGAAAAATACCTTGTTGTGAAGAGGAGTCATATTACGAGCTCTAACCAAGATCGTATTCCAATTTCCACCCTAAAATCTACCTCCTCTCCATATATTAAAAAAGGTGTAAAAATATATTGAACTGAATCTGGAGAAAACAAATCACACAGGACGACTTATCAGCTGGACTGGAAAACAAAATCCAGAGGAGAGTTTCCTGGTCAGTGTTTTTCAAAACATTCATCATCTTTCATTATATGTCCCTTATCTTCCAGTATTATGTATGCACATGAGAGAACATTACGCAGCTTATTGATGAGCCATAAATGATAATAAAGATCAAGATAATTCCGGCAACAACAAAATAAACAGTGAGCTGAAACCTAATGCATAAATATTTCAATTATTGAGACACAAATGTAGCAGTAAGAGATCTTTATCAATAAACCAATGCTAGTGCAATGTGTGTCATTAGCGGCTTACGCATCATGGAGATGTTCTTATTAAAGGTAACAACTTTCATCTCACGGATAACAACATCAGACGGACTTTCTTGGTCCTTAGCGTTCCCTCGATTCAGATGTATACAAATCAACATTTTACTGGTTGATTTCTCAATTAACTTCAAGTACAATTTACGACAGTGACGGGTAAGGTCTGCCTAATGCATTGTTTAAAATAATCAATGAGCAGACTAACAAATGTTTTTTGTGACTTGCATCCAAATTATTCTGCAATCGATATAACACCTAGCAATTACCATTTTTTTTGTGTTTTCAGAAAATTTAAAGGGCCAGTACCACCAAAAATTGCTATGTCGTTATTGTGTTTATTTGATGTTACTGATATCTTACATGTGCTTAGTTTTTCTCTTGTATGTTTAGTTAAGGAAATATTTTACTCTGTATGTGTCACTGGGTGCATCCATTTTTTGGAAAAATATTCAAAATGAAATCAGGAGATATCCCATGATGCTTCAACAGGCTTAAAGGGATGTTCTACGCATCATGACTACTTAAGCTTTTTAAAGGGGGCAGGGTGTGTGGAGTATCCTCCATCATCCCAGGTCCCTCAAACTCTTAAAAATGTGAGGTGAAGTGGATAGATTCCTCCACCTCCCCCCCACATACATCCATTCCAGTAGGACCAGGCAGCCAGGAGGTTTGAACTTCCTCGATGTCGGTCACTAGTTACATAGTTACATAGGTTGAAAAAAGACATACAGTATCTTAAAAAAAGTTGCATAGTTTTAAAATATTTAGATTTCCTGTTAGCAGCCGGCTCTTTTAATATGTTTCACGGATATTAATTTCCTTTATCTCATAAAGAATTTGATCATAGAGTCTTTATATATAACTTAGAAGATCCAACAAGTGACAGTTTATGCAGGATTTTACAGCAATTACCGTAAATGTAATACATACAGGGTTATTCAAAGAGATCCGAATGGCTGCCGAAAGGGAACTAAACGCTGAATTCTTGGCCATTCGGCTATCCAGAGAGCAGGCAATTCGCCAAATCCTGGCGAATTGCCTGCACATACGGTGCCTGTTTAGTGCCTGTTCGAGGGCAGTGAAATCCCCATGAAAAAGCACTGTTCAGAGAACACAAACCAGCAGTGAAAGGTTCCCGAAATGCCCTGCCATTCGGTGGTATAATTCAAGAGGTTTATTCAGGCGAATCCCATAGGCTTCAATGTTAAAAATATTCCCGTTTTAATGAAATATCTAATAAACCGTTTATTATAATATTCTGCAGTAAAGAGTCTCTTAATTTATAGATTTTTTTAGAATCTTTTAAGCATTTTTCGGGATTTTATCGCCAAAAAAATTTCAGATTTTTTTTTAAAAAAAAGATTTCAACGTTTTTTGTTTTTTCTGTAACGACCTTTTTATTATCATTCATTGGATCATATGTAAATTCCATACATTTTCGCTCAGTAGTTTCTTTGCAAACAGCGTTTCACTTTCCAAACATTCAAGCAAATTGTTTTTTTTATTTAGCTCCATTCGTCTGCGGTGTCGGGTTTTTCCGGCGCTGCTCTGCGCTGTGATCAGCTCCTGCTAGGGTTTTTCCGGCGTCTTCGGCGGGTTAATCCAGATGTTTTTGCGGGTTTCGGTGTGCATTCGCCCTGGTTTTGCGGTGCGTTTTCGGCAGGTTTGCGCGACTTTTCCCTGCATTACGGCGGCCCCGTGGTGCTTGCTGAATACGCCGCAGGGTCACCGAAATGGGATCGCCAAATCGCACCGAATTGAAGAGAACGAAAAGTCACCGAACGTGCGGTGGCTTTTCGATTCTCTTTGAATAAACCTGATACTTTATACATACTTTTAATCTGTCTTTAAATTACATGGGCTTTGAGATGATGTGATTTGTGTAAAGAAGCGCTCTCTCTCCATTGTTTATTGTGTCTATTTGTCCTGAGAAGCAGCTGCTACATTTTATTTAAAACCCAAAGGTAAAAGATGTTGATGCAAATATATTAGGCAAAACACATGTCAACTCAAAATGTATTGTATGACTTATGTAGGTTGAAGCAAATATCTTCATTTTTCCCACCAATACTTTGCAAATATCAAACTGAACGTTGTAGTCTATAATTAAAACAAACATTTGAAGTGTGAATTTAGAAAAGCAGATTTTGGATTGAGAAAGCAAAACTTGGTAGTCATGACAACTGGATCCAAATTCTCAACGGTAACAATGTTTTTTATTCCGTACAAATGATTTAAATAAAAATGATCAACGGAAATGGCACGCATATCAAGTAATTTGATCTTTTGTAAGTAAATTTACCTATACGAATCTACAGTTAACCCCTTCACTACCAAGTAATATTCCAAAAAACCATTGTGAGGAACAAGTGTTTTTTGAAAAATCATTTTAATTAATTATACAGTAAGAAATAGTTGGGCATATTCCCAGTGTATTTGTAACTGTAATAACCTATTTGGCAGGCAGATGGTGCTATCAACTGGACAAATTGACTTACAGCAGTTTGAGCTGCAACTTGTGGCTCCCTGCATCGGCCGCCTGATATGTCAGGGCATTCTTCAGCCACTTTAAACAGTTTTAGTACCTCGGGCATTATGCCCACAGGGCTAAAACTTTGGGGGCACCTTCTGGAGCCCAAATGCAAACAAATTTAATTTACTTTTGTCCTTCAGAGCTGCAGTTCGAGATATTTTGATATCGAGACCTGATGGTGCCTTTGAAGTCCTGAGTTATCTCAATCTCGGTTGTGAAGAGGTTAAAGCTCAAAGACATCATTAATATAGGGTACAAATAAGCCCAAATTCAAGTGAACCAACATGTATCCAAATTTTTACTCTGTGCTATTATATTTTTATTATTATTAACATTGCATATTGTCTAAGAATTACCACTTTTGCTAACACATGGTTTTCCACTAAACCACTGGGGAGGAACTGGGTTTTCTTTTAAAACCCTCTAAATCTTATCCCTATAACTAAAACACACGTACACATATACAGACACACACAGGGTTATTCAAAGAGATCCGAATTGTGGCTGAAAGGTAACCGAACAGTGAAATTCAGCGTTCAGTTACCTTTCCTGGCCATTCGGCTATCCAGAGAGCAGGCAGTTCGCCAAATCCTGGCGAATTGCCTGCACATACGGTGCCTGTTCGGTGCCTGTTCGAGGGCAGTGAAGCAATGCTTCGTCTATTCAGAGAACACAAACCAGCTGAGAAAAGTTGCCGAATTTCCCTGTTGTTCGGTGGTTTAATTCGGCAGGTTTATTCAGGCGAATCCCATAGACTTCAATGTTAAAAATATTCCCGTTTTAATTCAATATCTAATAAACCATTGATTATAATATTCTGCAGTAAAGAGTCTCTTTATTTATAGATTTTTTAGAATCTTTTAGGCATTTTTCGTTTTTTTTTGCTAAACGTTTTACTTTTTTCTTTTTTTAATAGTTTTTTCTGTAACAGCCCTTTTTATTATCATTCATTGCATATTATATATGTAAATTTCAGACATTTTCGTTTTGTAGTTTCTGTGCAAACAGCATTTCACTTTTCAAACATTCAAGCGTACTGGGTTTTCTTTTCACATCATTCATTTGCGGTGTTGGCTTTTTCCAAGGACTGCTCTGTAATCGGCGATTCGGCGGCTGCTCGGGTTTCTCCGGCGCGATCGGCGGGGTTAATCCAGATGTTTTTGCGGGTTTCGGTGTGCGTTCGCCGGGTTTTGTAACAAGTGTTCATCGGGTTTGCGGCGGCTTTTCCCTGCACTATGACGGCCCTGTGGTGCTTGCTGAATACACCGCAGGGTGGCCGAAATGGGATCGCCAAATACAACTGAATTGAGGAGAACGAAAAGTCACCGAACGTGCGGTGGCTTTTCGATTCTCTTTGAATAACTCTGTAAATGCGATAATAATTTTTCCATTGAACTCTATGGGATTCACCTGTTTAGAGCTGTCAAACTGAAATATCGAAAATCAGGTAATTTCAATAACATTTTGGTGCAGTTCGGCGTTCTGTGATTAGATTAACCATTAATTCTCTATGGGACAATTTCACCACCACCGAAGGTCACCAAAATGCGGCGAACTGCATTGTATTTTGCCATCAATTTTCCTGTATTTGGCGAATTGACATGTTAGCGAATAGATGAACTGCCACGAAATTGCACCATACGGTGAAATTCACCATTCGGCGCAATTCGGGGACATGTTCGGCGTTTGGTGAGTAACCAAATGTGCCTAATTTTTTCAGAATAACTATTAGTGTCTCATTTATTGGAATACATATCCTACGGCAGGAATATTGGAGATGGAGAGCATTAAATGTCAGCAATGATGATGTAAAATTTGAAAATCCTTTTTAATTCTCCACCATATTACTGGCGAACTCAACAAAGTCTCGCAAAGTTGGTAACCTTGGAATATTTCAGGTGTGCCATTTTAATTAGCCATTACCATAGTTACATACCACTACTTTTGACAATCGCTGACAGTTTTATCAGTTATATATTAAACTTTATTTCTCACAGACGGATTTTCTATCGTCTTTCATGTTCTGTAAAAAAATGTTCAACAATATCCTTCAACTATCACCCATGATCAAATTTCAGGCTTCATAACAATATAAGCCAAATGATAAAGTTGCCTGTGTTTGTCCTCACCGTGAGCAGATTGCATTGCAGGATACATCTCTCAATCACACAACCGCTTGTCCTATTCAAAATGACCCCATGAAGGTCATTTATTGATTTTCTTTCTTGTATATTTCCAAGCACACGCATTGAATTGTTGTGATTTCTGTAAGTCTGTTGTGTGACATGCAAGCATGAAAAATTCACTTTTCTCTATCTACAGTTGCAAGAAAAAGTATGTGAACCCTTTGGGATTACGCGGAGTTTTGCATGAATTGGTCATAAAATGTGCTCTGATCTTCATCTAAGTCACAACAATTTGAAAAACACAGTCTGCTTAAACTAATACAACACAAACATTATATGTTTTCATGTGTTTATTGAACAGAACATGTAAACATTCACAGTGCAGGGTGGAAAAAGTATGTGAACCTTTGGACTTAATAACTGGTTGACCCTCCTTTGGCAGCAATAACCTCAACCAAACGTTTCCTGTAGTTGCAGATCAGACCTGCACAACGATCTGGAGTAATTTTGGACCACTCCTCTTCACAAAACTGTTTCAGTGTAGCAATATTCTTGGGATGTCTGGTGTGAATCTCTCTCTTAAGGTCATGCCACAACATTTCAATCGGGTTGAGGTCATCTTTGCATCCGTCAGAAAATATCGCGCATAAAAAATACGCGCAAAAACGTGCGCAAATTAACGCTGCGCGCAGAAATCGGTGGGCTGGCTGTTTTTTCACGCAATTCAGCCATTCCGAATTAAGAACCACAATTGTCTCCTGTTCAGTTTTTGCGCCTGTCAAAATCAATCTGAGTATATATGCTGCAGCAATAATAAAAACAACAACAACCACTCAATTTTATTGTTTGGGTATGTGTAGAATGTGTAACTATACTGTGCTGTATTGTTTTGTTCGGGCTGGTGTATTTTTTTTCGGCCAGAACATTCAGATTTGCCGTTACCACCAGCTTTTAAAAGACATTAAAATTATGCGCGCAAACGCTGTGCGTTAAATTTTGCGCATATATTGTAATACCATCCGCATATCAGCACACAAACGCATTTGCGCTCACAATGTTAAGTATAGGACGCGTGCAGTACAGTACGCTCGCACAGCGTTCGCGCAGGTTCCCCCGCGTTAGACGTTAATGCGCATTTTTTGCGCAGACATTGTAATACGACGTTCAGCGCAAAGGGATTTGCCCCTTGCGCTAATGCATTTTTGCGCAAGTGTTAACGTTTGCGCGAAGAATGTAATAGAGCCCTTAGTGTTTATAATACTTTGCACATGTCTGTATTTGTTAGATAGTATACCGTACATCCAACAATAAAATGTGTAGATATAATGGGTTATTCAAAGAGCACTGAATTGGCCACAAAATTGCACCGAACAGTGAATTTCCCGTATGGTGCGATTTCGTGGTAATTCGGCTATTCAAAAAGCTGGCAGTTTGCCAAATATTGGCGAATCGCCAGCGAAATACGTTATCTTCTGCGGCAGTGAAATCCCCATAGAGAGGTAATGGTTAATCTATTCAGAGAACGCCAAACAGCACCAAAATGTCAGTGAAATGCCCTGAGTTTTGGTGGTTTCATTTGACAGGTTTAATCAGACGAATCCCATAGGTTTCAATGTAAAAAAAATTCCCAGTTTTTCTTAAGTATTTATTCAACCATTTATTCTTTTCATTTGCAGCAAAAAGTCTCTTTATTTAAATGTCGGTGACATTTCGGTGGTCTCTGAATAACCCTGATAGAGTCAGCAATATGCACTAATCATAACTTCATTTTAAGCTAGCCGGACTTCCCAGTCGAGAAAGACAATGGTGGCTCTCAACATTGGTGAATATTGCACTTTCCAAACTGCTCTCTTTGTTAAAACTTGCAGTTTGATTTTCTATCTAGCAGGGATAACCTTGGCGCTCCAGATGTCTAGAAACTATAACTCCCATAATGCTCAGTCACTGGTTAGGTAAATGTATTTCCCAAACATCAGGATAACCAAGCTTGTGGTGAAACCCAACAGAGGATACATAGTGCCACATGCCAAAAACAATGGACTTTACTTGGTGATGGAAGTCAGAATTCGGAAAATTGTAACCCAACGAACGCTATTCCAAGAGGAACAATGATTTGAAGACGTTTGGTGGTTATCGTGCTTCCTTTTGCAAATGATTATTGCAATTCATAAATTATTTGTTCATTTATTGTTTTTTTAATGTAAAGTCTGATAAATTGGCCATTATTTTGCCCACTAACACCAGCAGATTATGGGGCAGGTGCTGAGTCCCGCAGCCTGCACCATAGTGGCCACTAGGCTCGCAGATGCCAGGGACAGCCATGGAGGCGTCTCCTGCCAGGTCACATGACCATCAGGATCAGTGGCGTCACTAGGGTTGATTTCGCCCGGTGCAGTAACTTATGGTGTCACCCCCCGAGTTTTACGAGGTTTTTTTTAAATACTTTTACTCATAAGTCTGTACTCCCATATAACACTGAATGCTCATAATACACGGCGCACATTACTGTGAGGTTTATTGCTGTGGAGCTCTGTGATATGCTCATACACAAATTTTGGCAAACTGACAGCAAGTACGGTGCCTGTTCGAAGGCAGCGAAAGTCCCCATAGAGAAGTAATCTGTTCAGAGACACCGAACAGCAAAGAAATGTCCTGATGTCCGGTGTTTTCATTTGGCAGGTTTATTCAGGCGAACGAACGCCATAGGTTTCAATGTTAAAAATATTCCTGTTTTTATCCAATCTAATAAACTGTTTATTCCTTTAATCCATAGTAAAAAATCTATTTATTGATTTTATTTTTTTAGTATCTTTTAGGCATTTTTAAAAAAAAAATCAATTTTTTTCTCTAATAGCGTTTTTTCTTTTTTTCTGTAACAGACCTTTTTATTATCATTCATAGGATCTTATATGTTAATTCCAGACATTTTCATTCAGTAGTTCCTTTTAAAACAGCAGGCGACGGGTTTGCGGCGGTATTCGGTGGCTGATTCCCTGAACTTCAGGGACCCTGTGGTGAATTCACCGGGGAAATTTGATTCCACAAAGTGTGGGGAACAACAGAACACTGGAATGTCTGCGTCATTTCGGTGCTTTGTGAATATCCTCTTTGTGGTGTTTTTTTTTGCCACCCCCTGGAAAGTGCCAGCCTAGGCCTTGCCTGCCCAGGACATTCAGTACTTGAAAATGAGAGAAATCTCAATGTATCCTTCATGGTAAAATATTTTTTTAGGGTGTCACACTAGGGGGTGGTGTTACGCGGTGCGGGCCACACCCCCTGCCCCCCTTGCGACGCCACTGATCAGGATCTTGCCTCTCGCGAGATCCTGCTGGTCGTCGGAGTGATCGCGGAGGGAGACGGGGGGGGATGGACTTTTTTTCCCCAGCCTCACTCGGCTCCCGATGGCCAGAAGAAACGGATCAGGCTGGCGTTCTTGCTGTTCTTCACTTTGCGCTTCCTCTACTTGACATGGGAAGCGCAAAGTACAGTAAACTCTTGCTACAAATTGCAAATTAACAAGAGCTAACAGTTTTTTTAACACATTAGCGAATCGGAGGTGATCTGTGTCGTGCGCTATGACCCTCTTTAAGCTAGCGCTAACCTGAGTGATAGCGTTAGGTTGAAGGAGGTGACTGAAACACAGAATCCCAGCTGATTCTGCAGAGTCCAAGCTGCAGCGGCACTTTTTGGCCAGCAGGAGGTGACTCTACCTGTCAAATAAGGCTACTACGGGAAAAGGTACATTGTGTAAATTACTAAATATTTTATTGTATAATTCATGAAAAGTGGTTTTCTAAAACACACTGGTTCCTGACAGCAGTTTCTATCGAAAACCACTTGGCATTGAAGGGGTTAAAATGCACCCATTGTACAGCGCTACAGAACTTGTTAGCACTTTCAGGATTATTCAGAGAGAATCGAAAAGTCACCGCACGTTCGGTGACTTTTCATTCTCTTCAATTCGGTGCGATTTGGCGATCCCATTTTGGAGACCCTGCAGTGTATTCAGCAAGCACCACAGGGCCGTCGTAGTGCAGGGAAAAGCCGCCGCAAACCTGCCGAACACTCACCGCTAAATGAGGGCAAACGCACACCGAAACCCGCAAAAACATCTGGATTAACCCGCCGAAGACGCTGGAGAAACCCGAGCAGGAGCCAATCACAGCGCAGAGCAGCCGCCAAAAAAAGCCGACACCGCAGGCGAAGGAGGTGAAGAAAAAAAAACCAGTACGCTTGAATGTTTGAAAAGTGAAACGCTGTTTGCAAGCAAACAACGGAGCGAAAATTACTGAAATTTACATATAAAGTCCAATGAATGACAATGAAAAGGGCTGCTACAGAAAAAAGAAAAAAATGTTTGCAAAAAATCCCACAAAATGCCTAAAAGCTCCTAAAAATTCTATAAATAAAGAGACTCTTTACTGCAGAATATTATAATCAACGGTTTATTAGATATTGAATTAAAACGGGAATATTTTTAACATTGAAGCCTATGGGATTCACCTGAATAAACCTGCCGAATTAAACCACCGAATGGCAGGGCAATTCGGCAACTTTTCACTTCTGGTTTTTGTTCTCTGGATAGCCATAACAGTGCTTCCCTATGGGGATTCACTGCCCTCGAACAGGCACCGAACAGGCATCGTAAGATTTGACGAACTGCCTGCTCTCTGAATAGCCGAATGGCCAGGAAAGGTAACCGAACGCTAATTTTCAGCATTCGGTTACCTTTCGCCAGAAATTCGGATCTCTTTGAATAACCCTGTTTATAAGTACTTGTAACTGTAACTAATGAAACGTATACCGGCTGGGTGGAGTAGATGTAACATCACTGCTCTGCATGGAGAGAGCCTGTGGAGACATGGGTTCAAATCCTGACAAGAGCTCCTCTCCTGTAAGTGTCCTTGGGCAAGATATGTAACGGTACATACTCGCCACCCAGGACATACTTGAAAACAAGAGAAATCTCAATGTATCCTTTCTCAAAAAAAAATATCAATGGTTCCTTCTTGCTACATTTTGGGTAAATACATCTTTTCTTAGGGAGTTAGTAGTTGTGCTTATTTACAACAATAAGATTTTACTTTAAATAATCGCATTTTGGTTTCCAACACCAAAAATCATTGTTTTTCTGGATATGCCCTCCACAAAAAATAGCCGGAATCAAGAAAAAAGAGGAACAGTTGCTGCTGCTGAATTTGCTCTTTCCCCGCTTCTCGCTCGCATACGGAGATTTGTTCTGCTGTTTTTATGATGCTGACATTTAAGTGCCCTTTCTGACACCAACAGTCAGACACTGGAAACAGATTGCAGGGTGGACGGCAAATCAATATTGATAGCATTTCTTTTTTGATCCATTTGTATTATTGAGTCTGGTTACAGCATCTGCCAAAGCTTTATTGGGGATTGGAAATAATCTAAAGCGATTTAACGCTAAGTAATGTTATTATAGCGCGGGCGAATATCAAAGAGAACCTAGAGGACAAGCTCCCTCATATTTTTATACCGAAATTAGTATGAAACGTAAGGTATTGTATTTAACCCCTTCAGGACCAAGCACTTTTTCATAACACTTGTTTTGAAACATGGGATGTGATGCTAGCGATTAAATACAGGGTAAAAGCGAAATTACTGTTCAGAGAGAGTTATAAAATCAAAGTAATGTAAATTTGCTCATTTTTAACTTTTCGTGTTTTCGTTTATCCTTTACAGAAATATTACTGGAATGAAAGATTCTGAACTCAAGATGGCATCACTTATCCTACACAATTTAACATGGGGTCTGCATTATTAGCATACAGGCAGAAATGGCTTGTGCGTCAAATACAGTAACTTTGATAGAGACAGAAAATAAAATGGTGAGATCTCCTAATTATGGGGATTTGTAGTGATCATCGTGAGATTATTAGCAATGCAATATCTGTATGTGCTGCATAATGCCTGTGTATGGCAATTACAGCAACACCTTGTATCTGTATGTGCTGCATATTGCCTGTGTATGGCAATTACAGCAACACCTTGTATCTGTATGTACTGCATAATGCCTGTGTATGGCAATTACCCCAATGCCTTGTATCTGTATGTGCTGCATAATGCCCGTGTATGGCAATTACAGCAGCACCTTGTATCTGTATGTACTGCATAATGCCTGTGTATGGCAATTACCCCAATGCCTTGTATCTGTATGTGCTGCATAATGTCTGTGTATGGCAATTACAGCAGCACCTTGTATCTGTATGTGCTGCATAATGTCTGTGTATGGCAATTACAGCAACACCTTGTATCTGTATATGCCGCATAATGCCTGTGTATGGCAATTACAGCAACACCTTGTATCTGTATGTGCTGCATAATGCCTGTGTATGTAATTACAGCAACGCCTTGTATCTTTATGTGCTGCATAATGCCTGTGTATGGCAATTACAGCAACACCTTGTATCTGTATGTGCTGCATAATGCCTGTGTATGGCAATTACACCAATGCCTTGTATCTGTATGTGCTGCATAATGCCTGTGTATGGCAATTACACCAATGCCTTGTATCTGTACTGTACAGGGATTTTCACTCATTATAACCCCCTCAATCTTATCCCTGTACAGCAAGGAATGACCACAGAGCTCTCCCTGTATTCTGCCAAATCCCTGGATGTTGTAATGCAGCAGCAAAGTGTGTGAACATTTTGTTACAGTGAGGCTTGGGGCTGCTATTCGCAGCTTGCTTTACAGTAATAAAGGTTGACTGGAGAGACAGAAAACAAAGATGTTTTTCTCTCCACAAGGAGGGCAAACTAAACCATCTTTAATAAGGTGTGCAGATGTGGGTTTTGATATGCTAATTACTGCTTTTATATGTATTACAATGCAAAATCGAGTTAACACAGTTTTAGTAGTGAAAGGGTTAGACACAGGATAAGCAATGTTCTCTATTATTGGGTAGGATACAAGCACCTACAAATGACTGATTTGAAAGGAAGCCTGAATATTTCCATGAAATCCCTGACAAAAAGAAACGTGTGCAGTGTAAGCATAAATAGCGCTGCATATAAATTATAGGGTGTATTCTACTGATAGCATTCATGGTTTTACATTCATACATTGCAACACAAGGAAAGGCATGCTGATTGCAATATTAAAACCCAAACCTCGTGTTCTGTGCATAGGGCTATGAATAATACTATCAGGGCAGGATACATTTTTCAAATAGCTAGACCTCGGGGATTAGGGGAAGAAATCTAATGGAAATCATTATAATATCCTCTTGGAAGCTGGGAGAAACCTTCCATTTCTGTGTTCAGTATATATTTTGTAGAATTATGATCTAGACTCACTGAAAATATATCAGGGTAATTCAAAGAGATCCGAATTGCTTGAGATTTTCAGTGTTCGGTTACCTTTCTTGGCCATTTGGCTATCCAGAGAACAGGCAATTCGCTAAATCGTGGCGAATTGCCTGCACATACGGTGCCTGTTCGGTGCCTGTTCGACGGCAGTGAAATCCCCATAGAAAAGCACTGCTTCGGCTATTCAGAGAACAAAAACCAGCAGTGAAAGGTTCCCCTAAAGCCCTGCCATTCGGTGGCTTCATGCGGCAGATTTATTCAGGCGAATCCCATAGGCTTAAATGTTAAAAATATTCCCGTTTTAATTCAATATCTAATAAACCGTTCATTCTAAAATTCTGCAGTAAAGAGTCTCTTTATAGATTTTTTAAGATATTTTAAGCATTTTTCTGTTTTTTTTTTTTTTTATTAAAAAGTCCGAATTTTTTTTCTTTAAGTTTTCTTCTTTATTCTGTAACAGCCCTTTTTATTATCATTCCTTGTACCTCATATGCAAATTTCAGACATTTTCGCTCAGTAGTTTCTTTGCAAACAGCGTTTCACTTTTCAAACAGTCATGCAAACTGTTTTCCTAATTTATTCACTGCCTTCTTCTGCGGTGTCGGCTTTTTCCAGCGGCATCACTGCATATGATCAGCTCCTGCTCGGGTTTTTCCTTTGTTTTCGGCAGGTTAATCCAGATGTTTTTGCGGGTTTTCGGCGTGCATTCGCCGGGTTTTGTGGTTAGTTTTCGTCGGGTTTGCGGCAGCCTTTCCCTGCAATTCGGGGACCCTGTGGTGTTTGCTGAATACGCCGCAGGGTCACCGAAATGGGATCGGCAAAAGGAACCGAATTGAAGAGAACGAAAAGTCACCGAACGTGCGGTGACTTTTCGATTCTCTTTGAATTACCCTGTATATTTTTTCCAGCTGGAATCATCTATTTACAAAACAAAAAAATATGAATGCAATCAATTCACAGTGAAAGGCAGTGTCCCACCTTATCACAGGCTATCCGCGGCACAGTCACTCTCTCCAGAACATTGCCGCACAGGGTCTGTCCTCAGGTAACCTCACAAAATATTGGGACATTTATATCAATAAAAATGTTAACTAAAATCAAAGCAAAGTATCTTATTTACGTTTATTATAGTTTCATGCTCATTGCTGGGAGTTTTATTGCTGTGCAGCTCTGTTATACACCTGCACACTCTGATTATAATGGAGTTCCTAAACGGAGGAACATTTGAAAATAAAGAGGGAAAGGGGGATTTAGGCCCAAAATAGGGACTGTCCCTCAAAATCAGGGACAATTGGGAGATTTGCACCCAGGTACACACTCTTACACAGTTGTATACAGACACACACTCATTGAGACACATACATAGCTCTATACACATCCATATATACACCAGATACACAGATACACACACAGGCTTGGATAGGGGGGTGGTCTCTACCAGTTTTGGCTAAGACCTAGTGTTCAATCCGCATAGGCAGAGTCGCACCTAATCACAGGCTGTCCTCAGCAATTACAATTTCAAAAGTTCGAATTCGAACGCGAACACGAACCGAACTCAATGTAAGTCAAAGGGACTCGAAAGTTTGAATTTTAGAGTGCTCTCCAAGAGGGCATATATGCAAGATATTTGCCATTAAAAGGTGTATGGGGGTCCGGGTAGTGCCCTGGGGGACAGGAAACAAGGGAAAAAAGTAAAAAAAAAGTTTTTAAAGGAAATGTGAGTTTTCCATGAAATAAGGGTTAAAAATAAAAATGAAAAATTCCTTGAAATATCGTGCCTAGGAGGTCCTCATAACCTGCCCATGAAGTGGCGGATTTGTAGGATGTATAGAAACATTTAAAAACAAAAAAATGACATTTCAAATGACGGTAAACGGTTTTCCTTTAATCTATTCATAAACAACTGCTTGGGGCGGCAGTCTGTATGAAAAGAGGAGACATTTTAGCACACGCAGAACAATTTTAGTGATTTTTAGGCTAAATTATGGTGAAATCTATGCAGGCTTTGGATGAAAGTAACAATAGGTGCTTTAAAATTGGGCCTTTAGTGTCGGCAACAGTGCCGTCACACCGTAACCCCTCTGTGGTATTGTGGAAGAATGCAGGGTTGGACCATGCGGTGCAATATTAAAATTATATGAATCTGGTAATATAGGCATCAGTGGCAGTGCACCCAAATATTGTGCCTTTGGTGGCAGCAAGTGCCTTCACACCGTAAGTAACCCCTCTGTAGTATTGTGGAAGAGTGCAGTGGTGGAGGTTTTGGTAATGCAGAAGAGATCCCCGATCTATTCAGTTACATCAGCAGCAGTGTAATACATATCTGGATATATACAGTATATTTTTAAAGTCCTTCACCACAACCCTTATAGACACTTACTTACCTATGGTCCAAGCATCCACTGCAACTGGTCATGCCCGTCTCCTAGCTGATGAAGGTTCAACAAACCGGAAACAGCGCTGTCCTAGGAGTGGCTTTGACCAGTTGCATGACCTTATCTTTGCTATAAAGCCACAGTGTGGCATAGCTTTGATTTTAGGGTTCTGTGTAATAACAGATCCAGGATGCATAAAAGTGAGACAGAGGTCATTTGCATATCCTACCCAGAATTCCTTGCTGCATATGGGGAATGTGGCACAGGAGCTCTGGGTTGCAATTCTTAGAATTGCCATGATGTGCAGGTGGCTTCTGCAATATTAAACACACTTATTATAGTGTGGAGGCTTTTTATCTCACTTTTAGTCCTTCACCACAACCCTTATAGACACTTACTTACCTATGGTCTAAGCATCCACTGCAACTGGGCATGCCCGTCTCTTAGCTGATGAAGGTTCAACAAACCTGAAACAGCGCTGTCCTAGGAGTGGCTTTGACCAGTTGCATAACCTTATCTTTGCTACAAAGCCACAGTGTGGCATAGCTTTGATTTTAGAATTCTGTGTAATAACAGATCCAGGATGCATAAAAGTGAAACAGCGTCATTTGCATATCCTACCCAGAATTCCTTGCTGCATATGGGGAAAGTGGCACAGGAGTTCTGGGATGCAATTCTTTGAATTGTCATGATGTGGAGGTGGCTTCTGCAATATTAAACACACTATATATATATATATATATATATATATCTATAGATATAGATAAGATATATATCATACCTGCCCTTACCTTCCCCAATAAATTTGCTAAAAATACACACACAAAAAAAAAAAAAACTGCCTGAGACCCCACGCAGCCCACATGCCACCCCCCTCTACCTGGCTGAATATATCTAATATATATATTTAAATACATTCAGCCAGGTAGAGAAAGAAAAAAAAAGTTTTATTTTATGTTCCCGGGGACATTTAAAAATGTCCTCGCATTTTTTTTTTTTTAGAAATGTGTTGCCTTACCTTAGACTGGTGGTCAGTGGGGGCTCCCTTGATCCTGGTTGTGGGGGGGGTCTGCTGTGCCCGCAGGTGCAGTGGCTCCCTCCCTGCGCTGCCTGTCTCTGCCACATGCACCTGGGCGGCTAGCCCGCACAGTCGCAGCTCTGTCATTGCATGCTCCTCAAGGGGATCCTTGGGAGGCCCCTGCAGGCTGCCCTCTACAGTGCCTGATTAGAGGGCCGTGTCTGCCTGATGTTTTAGTAACAAGAATGTTTTATCCCATAGGCTTCAATGTTAAAAATATTCCTGTTTTAATTCAATATCTAATAATAGATTATAATATTCTTATAATATTCTGCAGTAAAGAGTCTCTTTATTTCTAGATTTTTTAGTATTTTTTAAGCATTTTTTATACTTTTTTCAATTTATTTATTTTTTCGAACTTTTGGCGAACGTCCCAAAAAGTTCGAAGTTCCGAACTTTCGAACGGCCGATGTTCAGTGCGAACTCTGAATAGATCGAACCGAACAGCTCATCCCTACTCAGCACACTCACTCTCTCCAGAACATTGCAGCATAGGGTCTGTCCTCGTGTGGCTCAGGTGACACCTTATATACACCTCACAGCAATGATCTGCACTCTGGCACATGCTTTGTCACTGAGAATCAAGCCCCGCCAGCAATAACACGTCTCAGGTCTAAATACACACTGATACCCATATAACTCAGAGATACCAACACATGCATAGCTATACACACATACATACACCATTTAGGGAAGCCGCTAAAGCCCGGCTCAAAAACAAGGCTATTCCCGGTCTTTATAAGCGACCTCACAAATATTGTGACATCTATATCAATAAAAATGTTAACTTATATCAAAGCAAAGTATCTTATTTACATTTATTATAGCTACAGACTCATTGCTGGGAGTTGTATTGCTGTGCAGCTCTGTTATACACCTGCACACTCTGATTATATTGGAGTTCCTAAAAGGAGGAACATTACAAAAAATGAGGGAAAGGGGGATTTAGGTTAAAAATAGGGACTGTCCCTCAAAAGCAGGGACATTTGGGAGATTTGCACCCAGGTACACACTCTTACACAGTTGTATACAGACACACACCCATTGACATACACACAAAAGACACATACACAGCTCTCACATCCATGTGTACACCAGATGCACAGGTACACACACACGGGCTTGGACATACAGTATAAACACTATTAAAGTTTATATATTTTGATTGTATCCGGGGAAATAGCCTTGTTAAGTGAACTCCAGCAGGTTAGATAAATAAAATTTAACCCCTTTACTTCTGAGCCATTTCACTTCTCATACTCCATTTTTCTACGGAAACACAAAATATTAAATAAAATTGAGAAAAACACATTATTTTTATTCTGGACATTGCACATAGTCTTTGGAAAGGTCATAATCTGGCCTTTCCAATGACACGAAATGGACTATGTATGATGTGTAGAACCAGAGATACTGGGTTTCAAACATCCAGAGGTCCCCTGTATCACCTAAAATGGGACTGTAGCTCTAGGGGGGGCAGGTGCCCCCTGTTCCCCCCTCTGGATCCGCCAGTGATGTAAGCCCTCTAGAGTAGACACTGTCTCATACTTGTACCAGTGCAGATTGGATAAACCGTGTTAGTCCAGTCCAGATTCCAAAATCACCAGAGTATGGCATACTGGAAGCTATACTGAGCAAAATCATTGAATTGAACAATAAAGAGCCAAACAGAAGGGTGGGGGATTAGGATTAGGGATGTGCGTTTCGGGTTTCGGAATTTTCACGAAATTTCCCGATTCGTGTTTTCGGATGCGGCCGATTTTGCGATAATTTTTAGGTCCGAAAATGGCAGATCCGAAAAGTTTTCCGAGCCAAAACGAAATATTTTCGGAATTTTCGAATGGACTTGAAATGTGTCAAATCGAAATTTATTGCTTTGAAACGAGGAGAACAGACGTCCCGAAAAAACGAAAATTTCCGAAATCACGAAAAGTCGATACAAAAAACGAGCAAAGTGACACGAAAATACAAAAAATGGTCGATATTCCGAAAAAAAAATGTACACGAAAAACGAGTCGAGCCGAACCGAATTGAAACAGAAATCGGTCGAAACGAGCCGAATCGAAAAATTTGAAAATCCGAAAAATCGAATCGAACCGAAAAAAAAATCGGTGCACAAGCCTAATTAGGATGGGTTTCGTCTTCAGTATTTACAACACCAATCGTAACCCTCTACCCTTCTGCTTGGCTCTTTATTGTTCAATTCTATGATTTTGCTCAGTATAGCTTCCAGGCCTGAAGAAGGGAGATACCATCTCCAAAGCTTGTCTTTTAAATTTCTTTCTTTATTTATAAAGCATTTTACCAGGAAGGATACATTGAGATTTCTCTCGTTTTCAAGTATGTCCTGGGTTCAAGAAATGTAACGTTAGCGATACCTTTTTATTGGACTATGTATTTCAATACTCTGGCAATACCTGTACCAGTAAATATAGTATATATGAATTCACATGTGTTATCATACTGTACATTACACATATGTATTCATTTATACATGTTTTACTTTTGTGTGAATTATTGTGTCCATTGACCATCGAGGACAGTTCGCTAGTTCTTCTCTTACATTGCAAGCTCTTGAGAAAGGTCCTCTTTATTTTCATTTTGTGTCAGAATTGTTTGATTTATCCAACACAAAGTACAGCGCATCGTTTTATAAATAACTGTAATTGTAATTGCATTGCACGATGCCTGAGGTGCCGTCGCGTTTTAAAACCAGATGGGGAATGTCTCGAATGGGCTTTTCCACAGCTGATTCTGCACAGAGCTCAGAACGTCAGTAACTTCATCCCGCCACTAGATGGCGACATCTGCCTTCCAAATAGGTTATTACAGTAAAGAATATATTGGGTATATTCTAAAATATGTCATTATGTATAATTAATTAAAAATGATTTTCCACAAGAACACGAGTTCCTGACAGTTTATTTTTTTTTAAATCACTTGGTTGCAAAGGGTTTACAGGCAAAATGTTTTTTTTTTTTTATGAAGTATTTTACCAGGAAGGATAAAATGAGATTTCTCTCGTTTTCAGGTATGTCCTGGGTGGCAAGTATGTAGTGTTGGGTGTCTTGCCCAAGGAGACTTACTGGAGTGGAGAAGTGCTCTTGCTGGGATTCAAACCTGTGTCTCCACAGTCATAGAGCAGTGATGTTACCTCTACTCCACCCAGCTGATACAATAATGGTCAATAAAATTACATTATTCTATGAACATTGTTGAATTTTGAGGTGTGAAGGCATAACATTGAGCCTTAAGAGAGGTTGCCTATTGGTTGGATTAGTCTTGCATGTCCACAGATAGGCCTCTATTACATTCTTCGCGCAAATTCGTCCGCGCAGCGCAATCTTTTTTGCGCTCAGCATTGATTCACTTAAGTTTTTGCGCCTGTCAAATAAATCTGAGTATATATGCTGCAGCAATAATAGAAACACGCACAAATTCACAACTTTATTGTTTGGGTATGTGTAGAATGTGTAACTATACTATGCTGTAATTTTTTTTTGGTGTTTTTCGTTTCGGAATGTAATAGGGATTACGGAATGTAAAAGGGGCCCATACACTTTTGGACGTTCCTTATATGGTTTGTATGAGCAAGAAAATTGACTGGTTGTGATTTTTTACGGGAAGTAGTTAATAAAAGTCCCATTAATGCAAAAGTTAGGTGTGCGCCGGGCATATCATTATGTTACATAGGATGGGATTTATTGATTATTTCAGTTATTTTTTCTATATTAGATAGGCTTGTGCACCGATTTTTTTTCGGTTCGATTCGGTTCGATTTTTCGGATTTTTAAACTTTTCGATTCGGCTCGTTTCGACCGATTTCTGTTTCGATTCTGTTCGGCTCGATTCGTTTTTCGTGTACATTCTTTTTTCGGAATATCGACCATTTTTCGTATTTTCGTGTCACTTTGCTCGTTTTTTGTATCGACTTTTCGTAATTTCGGAAATTTTCGTTTTTCTGAATTGTACATGTTTTCGGAATATCGACCGTTTTTCGTATTTTCGTGTCACTTTGCTCGTTTTTTGTATCGACTTTTTGTAATTTCGGAAATTTTCGTTTTTTCGGAACGTCTGTTCTCCTCGTTTCAAAGCAATAAATTTTGATTTGACACATTTCAAGTCCATTCGAAAATTCCAAAAATATTTCGTTTCGGCTCGGAAAACTTTTCGGATCTGCCATTTTCGGATCTAAAAATTTTCGGAAATTCGGCCGCATCCGAAAACACGAATCGGGAAATTTCGTGAAAATTCCGAAATTCCGAAACCCGAAACGCACATCCCTAATATTAGAGTGTACTGCTTCTCAAACCGACCCATTAATAAATATACAGGCTGTTCATGCATGTCACATTCATGAAGACTCTTTTTCCCCAGCAGCGTCAGAGCTCTTACACGTTCGGCGGATACAGCTGAATTTGCAAGTGAATTACGGCTTTAAAATAGTCAATTTAAAATTGCTCATTCCATTATTCTGCATCAGCCTAATTAAACAATTCAAATTAATTGCCTCTTCACACTTTACTGAATAACTCAACTTCTAGTAAAATCGCAGGACAGGACACAAGCCATTCCGGATGGGTTCATTAACCTACTTAACATATATGTGTGATATAAATGTAGGGAAAGCAGGCTTGTTGCCTGGAATTACATAGCTTTTGTTTTCTGTGATGGGTGTGATGTCACGTTAATGAACACACGTACGTAAATGGCGTGTCATATCAGTTCTGCATTCACAGTTTTTGATGTGTTTTTTTTTTTTTATATTTAAAGTTTTTATTTTACAAGTAAGAATGATACACAAACTGGCAAAACCGGCCTCGCAGGGCCAAATAGGCATCAAATACACAGAAAGCATAAGGGGGGGGAAGGTTTCTCACAGGGCAAATAACAGATGGGGGGGGAAGCGGTGGACACAATCAGCATAAGCCCCAGCCGGGGAACTATAGCAAAAAAGGACTACAGTGTCCCGAGAAAAAGGGGTGTCTCAGTAGCGGAGAAGATAACTCCCTGGGCTTGCAGAACCCAAATACGGGTATACCGGTAGAAAGCGTAAAAGCAAATAACGACTGGCCCAAGTGAAGTTATGTTAAAAAGCAAACAAAAGACAAAGATTGTCCATGGGACCTACAAAAAAGGAAAACTCAGAAAGAGTTCCAGTTCTTAGAAACAGACAGTTCCAAAAGTCCAGAGAACCCGCTTGCAAATATAAAGAAAAAAGAGAGAAGAGAGGAGAAAAAAAAAAAAAAAAGGGGGGGGAGGGGAGAGAAAGGGGGGGGAAATCAGCATCAACCCGGCTGAACCGTCGCGGCATCCAGCGGGATACCTGCTTGGTCGAGGACATTCAGCGCCGTGGCGGGGTCGGTGATCGTATGGGCGATATTGGCATAGGTTACACTAAGGGAGCCAGCCAGGCCCCATCTATATCGGATCCCCTGCCGACGAAGGACAGCCGTTATGTCTCGGAACCGTCTGCGGCCACCAAGGTCAGGAACGGGAGGTCGTGATAGAGGGTGAGGGTAGAACCTTCAAACTGCACTGGTTCCCGAGCGCCGGGAGTAGTCATGATCCTCGTTTTCAGGGCCATGTCGCGGAATGCCACCACGACATCCCTAGGTGCTCCCTTGGCAGACGCTGCGGGTCTCCTGACCCTGTAACACCGAGCCAACCACATCAGGCGTAGTAGAAGGCAGGCCGGACACTTGTAGAGCAAGACGGGTCACATAAGGCTGCAGCTCGTCCTCCATCACCGAATCCGGATGCCCCTGACCCTGATATTGCGCCGCCGATGCCGAGTTTCCAGTGTTTCTACAGAACGGGACAGGATTTCAATCTGCGAGCGAAGGGCAGTCACCTGGCCAGCTAGTTGGGATTGTTCCGTTGCTACTTCTGCCGTCTTTGTCTGCACTTCCATCACCTGTGCGCGTACCTCTTGTACCTCTGCCCGAACTGCTGCCACCTCAGGTTTCCACATGTCCCTAATCTCGTCCATGAGTCTGCGTAGGTCTCCTTTTGTGGAAGGGAGATGATCGTCCTTCTCTTGGGTCTGGGCTGCCATTAACTGTGCACCAGGTACGGATGCTTCGGCCCGAGTAAGTTTTTGATGTGTTTATTCACTTTTTACAATTAAATAAAAGCATTTTTTTTTACACATGGAGTAACTGGCAATTGATACAGTTTGTTTTAGGCTGGCCATCCACTGGGTCTGTAGTCGGATGACAGACTTGTCCGTCCGACTACGAACAACTTTTTTGAAAGATCCTGAACGATATGGGTCGTCCACTGGAAACGAATACGGACGACTCATGGATCAAGCGACAGGAAGACCGCCGAACTGAAGAAAAAAAAAACACAGCCGGAGACATGAAGGGATCTCGGGTGCTGTCCCTGGTGCTGAAAGGGCTTATTAAAGCCCTTTCTGCACCAGACACCGCATCGGAGTTCCCTGCATGTCTTTGACAGCGTTTGCAGGTATGTTTTTTTTTCAGTTTGTCAGGAAAGGGAAAAAAAACGGCTATTTAAAAAAATAAAGTATCAAAAATTTTGCCTATAAAATTCAAAAAAATACTCAAACAATTAAAAAAAACAATAAATAAAAGAACCTTTTGCTGCAAATGAAAATAATAAATGGTTGAATAAAAGAAAAATATAATGGCATGATAATTTTACTTTGTATCCTGTAGGATTTGCATGTCGAACTGAATCGCTTCTCTGTAGGATAGGTTCCCTGCTGTCGCACAGCAGTTTAATTATACAATTCATCTTTTTTTCACGTAAATTGTACCAGATTGTTCCGACTTCGTCTGACAAATCCCACACAAATGGGAAAGATCGCTAGTCTGTTGTAGTCACACAAAGTCATCTGATGGAAATCGGAGACAGTGGACAAGGGCTGAATCTCCTGCGTGTTGCGGGATTTGTCGGATGATGAGGGACAACGATGGACAATCGCATGATCGTACAAATACGGACCCAGTGGACGGCCAGCCTTAGATTGCCATTCTGCACTGCGATTTGGAGTACTGTAGTGCTTAGACTTTCATAACAGACGTAAGGTGATGGGTATTTATTAGAGGGACACTAGCCATCATGATCAAATTAACTAAGATAATTGTATTCGGAACGAAACAAAGAAAACAGGTCACCTTGGTAGTGAAAGGGTTAAAACGTATTAAAATGGACTCGTATATTTATTGTTTTTAACATGTGAGATTTCCAAGAAGATGAGCTGACTGTGCCTAAACATTCCATTATATCCATCAAGCATTTATATGTGAAGAATATGTACTGAACAAGTATAACGGTGGAATATATTGTCGTGTCTGCAGCCTTTAGTATTTGTTTATATACACATATATGTAAATGTTTTGTTTTTTTCAATGCCCTAATGTAATACACCATACTGAAGATGTATGCACTCTCAAGGCTTCAGTCACCAGGAGAACCAATCCTCATTTTACAAACCCCGTTCGAAGTCATTAATCTGTTCCCTAACGGCGGAGAGCTGCCATGTGTGATTCTATTTATGCGCGGTCTTCCCAATGCAAATAACGGCTTTGATGTATTTTGCCAGATGAACTAAATACATTACGGATTGAGCTTTCAAAGCATGGACTCAATTATCAAGGAAAAAAAAAGTATGATTAACTAAGAGTGAGAAATAAATTCGGGGATAATGGAGAGTGGGACACGGTGGGAACGCGTGAACCTGGAGTAATTGTTTGTCATGTTCGTACAGGTTAAAAAAGGAAGATCTATCAGTCTGTATGTGTCGCAACAATTTATAGGTAGGCGGAATAAATCATATTTAGCTCTTTGCTTAATTGTATTCAATGACTATCTGCATTGTATAATTGTTGCATGAGTCATGTCCTATCAAACTGAAATAGAAATGGATAGGTATGTGTGGACGGACAGTCAGACAGACAATTCTACACATCTTGAGACTACAGATCTACACATACTGTGCTTTGATATTTGATGGTTTAGTTTTTCTCAATGTATTGGACAGATCATAGTTTATATTTGTTTGTGCATAGGGTTTTCATGAGAAAGTTTGGGGCCCATTACTGGACCAATGTCAAGGCCACCATGACCTTCATTTATTAAGCCCCATTTGCTTTATTTGCCCTATTTACTTTTATGCCCAACCACTATTTTATTCAATATGTGTCAAATATCAGTTATTATGCCCACAAGTAAACAAGACTCGACCGGGATCCCAGTTAAAAAACAGTTCTTCCTATTGTAGGGATGGGATGTGAAAACCTAGAAATAAGGCACTACACACCAACTGTTATATGAACAAACCAGAAAAAAGAGGAAGCCACCTATAGGATGGAGGGAATCCCTGCCTAGGTGAAAAATTGATAAAACATAACTTTGATTGGTCTAATCAATAGAATATATCGAAAAGTATAAACATACAGAAACTAATAAAATTATATCCAAGAGAGCTCTCAATAAAATGTCTCATATCATGGTGATACAGTTTGTCTATTTGATTTGTGTGCGCAAATAACACCATGCAAGGGGTATATATATAAATATACAGTATAAAATAAACCAAGAAGAGAGCACTCCAATGAACACATTCAAAGACTTCAACAGTAGCTTACACAGTGGTGTATTTAGGTTTTGTGCTGCCCTAGGCCTGACTAAACTCGTGCACCCCCTAATTTAAATTTGAGGCACCCTTTCCTGTCAAGGACACACCTCTTCCTGGTTAATCTCAACCCTTCCTCTTTAAGCTCCACCTTTTCCTCTTAGAGCTCCGCCTTTTCCTCTCTTTATATTAAAAGTGGATACCAACTCTGGGGGCACTGGGGGACTCGGTGAGTTTGCCTTACCCCCGAAATTGACGCTCCGGAGCGGATTAACCCCCGCGGCACAATCGGGGCCTAGTACTAGCGGCCATTTTAGAAGCCTGGAAGGAGATTTCTGAGAACTTTTACCGCTCTTCTTCCTTGTGCCTGCGCTTTTGGTGACATGCCCACCGGTCGCTCACAGAAGCTGCGGTCCAGACAGAGGGACATTCGGGACTCCATGAGAGGTGGGTCCACTTCGAAGGGAGATGCGATCTCCTCCTCCCCCCCCGGGCTATGACTTTTCGGAAGATGAAGAGGACCCCTGGCACTCGGGTGGTAGCTCTGCGATGACCTGGATCTCCCCACAATCTCGTACACCAGACTCCCAACCACTATCTGCAGCAGCAAAAAAAAGGGCGCAAAAGAAACGAAAAGCAGCGCTGACGGCGTCTTTGAGTGCCTCACTTACTGCTGGTGGCCTCTCTGACGGGGATTCGGCCGAGGAACACCAGCTTTCAGCCAGCGGTAGTGTGGCTTCATTACGACAGGACGTTTTGAGACCGGGTGCCCAACCGCAACAAACGAGAGCGACCTCATTCGAAACCCGTATGACACAGCCTGAGGAAAGTCGGCAGGAGGAGGATGATGATCTTCCTCTTACGAAGAGAGACCTTCGGAGGATCCTGGACGAACTCCGGGAGATCCGGGGGTGTGGAAACCTGAAGTGGCGGCGGTTCGGGAGGAGGTTGCAACAATCCGTGTGCGCAGGTGACAGCAGTGCAGGCGACGACCTCTACAGTGCTATCGGAACATACTCACCTGTTGGGACAGGTCGCTGGTCTAAGATCCCAGGTCGAGCTTTTGTCCCGCTCTGTGGAGATGCTGGAAACAAGACACCGCCGTCGTAACGTCAGGGTCAGAGGCATCCCGGACTCTGTGTCGTCGGATGAACTCCCAGCTTATGTGTCTCGTTTGGCCCTTCGGATGGCGGGACTCCCTCCTGACAAGCCAGATGTGATCGGATCGGTATTCAGGGTTCGGAAACCTGCGGCGCTTTCGAAGGGGACACCCCGTGATGTCGTGGTGGCCTTTCGTGACGTAGCATTTAAGGTCAAGCTTATGTCTGCTCTTGGCGCAAGAGATCCAGTGAAATTTGAGGGCTCCACGTTGGCTTTGTATCACGACCTTCCATTCCAGACTCTGCTTGCTCGCAGGCGGTTCCGTCCTGTGACTGCGGTTCTTCGTCGGAGGGGGATCCGTTATCGGTGGGGCTTGGCGGGAGCATTGGTGGTGACACATAATAATGTCCCCTACACCATCACTGATCCTGAAACCGCCTGGTCCGACCTTGAAGCAGCGGGCATCTCGCCGGTCCCTCCGGAACTTCAGCCAGACTGAGACCTGAGCGATATTGTTTATCCCCCCCCCCCAGCTTTTTTCTTCTATGTTTACGTGTCACTGGTCTATAGATAAGCTCTGAGTATAATCTATCAGGACAATTTATGGCATTTACGTTGATAGTCCTACATGCTTATGTGTTTCTTTTGTGTTTTCTTCCTTCACTGAGGTTGGGACTTATTGCTTTTTGTTTGTTTTTATTATTCCCTTATTGACCTGTTACTACTTGCATCTTACATTATCTGACTGGCTGACCGTAGTTAGTTTGGCCAGCCCTAGACGGCTGTCTTTTTCTACGTTTGATTTCGTGAATTTCTTGTTATGTATAATTCTCTAAATAAAGAATTTAAAAAAAAAAAAAAAATGGATACCAAGTGCCTACTTGTATTTTGTATACCATTTCAAATGTATCTATTGAGATAAATAAAACTATGAAATGTTTAAATTCAAGCATTTTTACAAAGAACAGCCACGCATGTTGAGTATACTGGATCACAGCCGCTCTAATTGGTTGAACAATAAAATCCACAGAAACGTGCACTGCATATGAGCTTATCACAGAGCTGCACAGCAATAAAACCCACAGAAATGTGCACTGTTTATGAGCATATCACAGAACTGCACAGCAATAAAACTCACAGTGATGTGCAGTGTGTATGAGCGTATCCCAGAGCTCCAGGGCAATAAAACTCACAGTACTATGCAGTGTGTATCACAGAATCCACAGCAATAAAAGTCCCAGCAATGCAATGTTTGGTGTGTGTCAGCGTATCAGAATCCACAGCAATAAAAATTCCAGCAATGCAATGTGCGGGTCAGCGTATCAGAAGAATCCACAGCAATAAAACTCCCAGCAATGCAATGTGTGGTGTGTATGAGTACATCAGAATCCACTGCAATAAAACTCCCAGCAAACCGAGTGTATATGAGCACACAGCAATTATTTATTCTTCATTTACCGGCCTCTGTCCGCGGTAGGGCTGTGTGCAGAGTCAGCAGGGACTGTGTACAGACTCAGCAGGAGGTCCCTCCAGGCCACGTTAGGATCGCGGCTGTGCCTGTGCGTGGAGCCATCTTGTCAGCAGTGGGGTGCCACTGCCAGAGGGTGCACCGTGGCTTTGATTTCCTTCCTGGTGGGTGTTCAGTCCAGAATAGAGTCACAGTCCATGTTAACGAAAGGGCGGGCAGCTGCGTGCATGCGTGTCACGTGGTTCAGCCAGTCAGGTGGTACTGAGACTCAGTACCACCTGACTGGCCGGACCGAGTGTGACCTGCACGCACACAACCTCACCAGGAGCCAGGCAGCTCAATGACAAATTTCTATCACTGCAGTGCTGGTTAAGGAAAGGTCCACTTTAAACAGCAGTAAGCAGACAGGGCTTCATATTCTGCTGATACACCCCCTTTACCTGCCGTTTACGATCATCTTCTCTCTCTGCACACAAATCACATCCCCCTCCCCTCTCCTAGAGTTGCTGCGGGGCAGGGGAGGAGCTATGGAGGGAGGAGAGGGGGATTTTTATTCTATTCGATTTTATTCCATATGCAAACGCCCTGGTCCGCTGCTCGTTGTTTGAGAACATAGCTCAAAGCTGACACACAGTGACAGTGACACCTCCTAGTACCCCCTAATAACACCCCAATAATCACTGGTACCTGGGGCGGCACACCCTCTGCCACTCCTCTAAGTACAACACTGCTCTGGTGATATGCTCACACACAAGTTTGGTAAACTGCCAGCAAGTACGGTGCTGTTTGAAGGCATTGCAAATCCCCATAGAGAAGTAATGGTTAATCTATTCAGAGAACACCAATCAGCAGAGGAATGGCAGTGAAATGCCCTGATGTTCGGTGGTTTCAATCAGCAGGTTTATTCAGGCGAACACCATAGGTTTCAATGTTAAAAATATTCCCGTTTTTATGCAATATCTAATAAACCATTTATTATTTTAATCTGCAGTAAAAAGTCTTGAATTATTTATCAATTTTTTTTTTAGTACCTTTTAGTAATTTTTCAGAATTTTTTTGGCAAAATTCCCCCCCCTTTTTTTTAATAGCGGTTCTTTTTCCTGTAACAGAACTTTTTATTATCAATCATAGGATCTTATATGTAAATTCCAGACATTTTCGTTCAGTAGTTCTTTTGAAAACAGCAGGCCATGGGTTTGCGGTGGCAGCATACAGCGGCCGACTCCATGCACTTTGGGGACCCTGCGGTGAATGGTGAATTCACTTCAGGGTGGGGAAATATTATTCCCCGAAATGCAGGGAACTACAGAACACCAAAATGTTGGCGTCATTTCGGTGCTCTGTGAGTAACCCAATTTAGTGGTGAGGTTTTTTGTTGCCCCCTGGAAAGTGAAAGCCTAGGCCTTGTCTACACAGGACATACTTGAAAATTAGTGACATCTCAATGTATCCTTCCTGGTAAAATAATTAGCAAAAGTAAAAAAAAAATAAAAAAAATTTTTAGGGGTGGGGCCACCCGGCGGGCCGCCGCCCCCTGGAAAGTGCCGCCCTAGGCCTAGGCCTTGTTGGCCTAGGCCAAAATACACCAGTGAGCTTACACATTGACACATTTAACGATTTTACCAAATTTTAACCTTTCAAAGATTCTAACAACTCTTACTCTTTTCCGGAGTACAACAGTTCTTAAACCATTCAAGACTTTGTACAATATATTTAACCCTAAGCTCTGTTGGCAAATGATGGAAATTTAGCTCACAATATATGGCCCTAAATTGCTTAAGCCTGTCAACATCACTGATGTATCTCACTGTTCGGCAGGTCTTATCCTTCTCTCATAATGACTGCTTTTATGGGATCAACTCACTAACCGAGGACTGAATCCTTTCTGGAGCTTCCTGCAGTTCAAGGTTAAAAAGATCCTGTGGGTGAAACACCTGTGACAGGGAGGGGTGATTACCCAAGGGGTGTCAGTCCTTTTCATACAGAATACACAAGGAGGGTAGCACTCAATCTTAACTAAGCTCGGAATGTGGGTGCTTCTCAAGACGATAAAATACAACAAAACGTTTGAATGGTGAGAACTGTTGTAACCCTGAAACGGGTATGAGTTAATAGAAGCTCTGAAAGGTTACAATTTGGTAAAATCTTTAGTGTGTCAATGTATAAGCTACTGTTGAAGTCTTTGAATGTGTTAACTAGAGTCCTCTCTTCTTGGCTTGTTTTATTTTATAGTCTTGAGAAGCAACCACACTCTGTGCTTAGTAAAGTTTGAGGGCTACTCTCCTTGTGAAAAAAAAATATATATATATATATATATATACTCAAAATTTATCATGGAAGCCCTGCACACAAATAAATATAAGCTATGATCCGCTGCAATACTAATATATATATATATATATATATATATATATATATATATTGTGACAGAGTGCATGGTTGGGTAACAGGATGTCTGTAATAGGATGTAATAGGGCGGGGAGCAATAGCACTTCAAAAGAAATGCTGTGTTTAATTTCTTTTTTTAAAATTAGATTATGGTTTCTAGACAGTTAGGAGTGCTGTATGTATAGTAAGAGCTCTCATTGAGCTAGGCTTTTGATTTGTAGTTTTTGTTTTTGTTTACATCACCTGAAATTGTGATACAAGCCAAGCGTGTCGTTTGTTTATGGATTAAAAGACCTCTCATTTTGCACAACTTCCAGCCTGCGGCTGTGTATATCCTAGAGGACCATGTTGTCTGGCCAGAATCAAGCATTCCAGATGGTTGCTGTTCAACAATGTATATACTTGCACCTCAAAGTTAATTTGTAAGATCTTAGCCTAGTTTAGGTCTTCCAAAAGGTCTATGAGCGCTTTAACAGACCAAGATCACGGAGGAACCAGGAAAAAAATTGCCGTTTTTAGATAATTCAAAATTCATATTAACATTTGACGTACCTAGACCTAACCCTAAAATACTGTATGCAGAAACAGCAACAGGATTACTTATAATGGTAATCCTAATCCTAACACAAACATAAACAGTAAACCTAACAGTAACCCTAAAAGTATCCCAACCCTAGAAGTAACGCTAATCCTAACCCTAACCCTAGTATAACATTTACAGTAGGTACAGAGGAGAGTATAGAAAGTAGTATAAAGGTGCTGGAGGAGGTTAAGAGGGAGTATATAGAGGGTTAGGGGTATAGAGGAGGTATTGGGGCTAAAAATACAGACACTGACAAAATTTCATACATTTCCGAAATATTTCACACAAATTCGCAGCTTCCAAAAATTCCAGAATGCAAACATTTTAGATTCTGAAATTTTCTGAAATGAATCAAAATGGAATTTTGGTCTGTTCACGTGTCTAAGCGAAATTACGTTCTGTTTAATGACACTATGATACTGCAGCATTTTAAAAGCGACAGTGTTATACTGTAAAGTGGCTTTAATGAATGCCGCAGCTTTATTTAAAAATAGTTAAGGGCAACATTGTGGAACAAGTAACCCTCATAGCTCATTTTAATAAAAATATCAATAATATAGTATGGAAACATATCAAGTACAGCTCCAGTAATTGGAAATAATAATTAACAATGTTTCGTATTCTTTCAAATAAAATATATCAACTTTATAAATAAATTCCCACCATACCCTTCATTTGACAATCAATGCTCACATTACCAGAACTGATTCAGAGCAAAGAAAACAATGTATTTGCCAAATGACAACACCATCTTGTTTTGCCGCCCAAAGATCATTGTACTATTAAATTCCCCAGAGTCAAAGCTATTAAATGTCATGCGAGATCAGTCCTAGCTGCAGTCGTCAGTTATTTCAGAGATATGAGCAATAAGAGATTATGCAAAATATAATATAATATTCTATCACCAAAAGAATGACTTTCATAATGGAAAAACAGATTATTAGGTTGTTAGAATTTTCGCTGAGACTCACGTTTGTATTTTCTCTAATCATAACATAGTTTCCATTGAAAACAAGAAACAAGTTTAACCCCTTCACTCCCAAAATTGATCTTGCATTGTAATACATTGAAAATCGCTCATTAGCATATCAAAATGTCATTTTCACACCTTAATAAAGCAAAATTAGTGTGGCCCCTGCAGAAAAAAATGAAATTTACTGTATTATTTCTCTCCAAAACAACAAAACAAGCTGTAAATAGCAGCCCTAATCCTTACTGTAACAAAATTATCAAACACATTACTGCTGCATTACAGCAGCCAGGGAGAGGACAGAATACAGGGAGAGCTCTGGGGTCACTCACTGCTGTACAGGGTTAAGATTAAGGGGGTATAATGACTGAAAATCCTTGTACAGTACAGATACAAGGTGTTGCTGTAATTTAAATACACAGGCATTATGCAGCAAATACAGATATTGGTATTTTTTAGGGATGTGCGGTTCGGGTTTCGGAATTTCGGAATTTTCACGAAATTTCCCGATTCGTGTTTTCGGATGCGGCCGAATTTCCGAAAATTTTTAGATCCGAAAATGGCAGATCCGAAAAGTTTTCCGAGCCGAAACGAAATATTTTCGGAATTTTCGAATGGACTTGAAATGTGTCAAATCGAAATTTATTGCTTTGAAACGAGGAGAACAGACGTTCCTAAAAAAACGAAAATTTCCGAAGTTACGAAAAGTCGATACAAAAAACGAGCAAAGTGACACGAAAATACGAAAAACGGTCGATATTCCGAAAACATGTATAATTCCGAAAAACGAAAATTCCCGAAATTACGAAAAGTCGATACAAAAAACGAGCAAAGTGACACGAAAATACGAAAAATGGTCGATATTCCGAAAAAATATGTACACGAAAAACGAGTCGAGCCGAACCGAATCGAAACAGAAATCGGTCGAAACGAGCCGAATCGAAAAGTTTAAAAATCCGAAAAATCAAACCGAATCGAAGCGAAAAAAAAATCGGTGCACAAGCCTAGTATTTTTTGGAAGCTGTTTTGCTAATAATCTCATTGTGCTCACTACAAATCCTCATAAACAGGAGATCTCACCATCTGAGATTATTTGACAGGCAGAGGGCTCCCCTGTTGGCCAAAAAGTGTATTACATGTATAATAATATATACAGCTGGAGCTCTGGGTTTTTGTAAAAAAAAGAGAAAGTCTCCAATCTGCTCAAACAGCTACAGCAACCTTGGTTGATATGTCCAAAGTGCTGAAAAGTTGATGGCGCATTCTGCAGCCCTTCTGCAAATAAATTTAATTTGCGGCAAACAAAATCCCTTTGCATTGCCCCAGATTATGACCAGATCGAGTTTACTCGATGCTAGGCTCCTGCAGGTGACTTTGAAGATTGAGTATACTCTACCATGGCAGTGAAGAGGTTATATAAATACATAAAATGCATGAATCCCTTATTTCCGTTATAAGGTTATATATGAAAGCAGACGGTATGGTTCCATTAGAATAATCTTATCTATGTATTTTTCAGGACCATGTTCATGCTTGGATCGTGGCTATAGTCTAAATGGATTAATACATTAAAAAGCTTTGGTCGCAAATAGATCAATTATGTTTCCCCTCAAGTCTCTCTACGCAACCACCAGTTTTCTCTCAAACGTAGAGCTTTCTGGGAAGTTACTGAGCAACCTTAGAGAGATTTGATGTGATTTTTTTTGTTTTTTGAGTTTATAATATAAAAGACTTTCGTAAAAAAAAAAAAAAAAACGCATTACCGGGTCATCGTTTTATGCCCAATTCAGCTACTCTTAAAAAAAGGCCTTGAAATAAACCTTCAACATATATAACTAGATATAATAGGGTAATTTAATCAGCTTACTGTCCACGGAGCACAAAACACATTACCAACATATCCTCTGGCAGTGAAACAGTTAGATCAAAGCAATCGACTGTCAGTGTAAATTTAATACCAAACAATCAAAGACTATTATTTTTCTAATTTTCCTTAAACACTACACAGCACAACATTTTGATCTCATAATGAAAAAGGAAATGTGACCAATATTACATTAGCATGTCCATTGCAACCTTTTCATTTCCTTCTCTGTTAATTAGCGAGCGAGCCTGTCGAGGTGTTTGTGATGGTTTCTGATTTCCATTCAGCTCAGAAAGCCGAGCGGCTTTTCCCACAATTTTCAATTAATGGCGACATGGGATAATAAGAAAACGAAAAAGGAGTTAGACTTTCTACCGAGTCGTTTAGCATTTCTGGTTCTCGGTTAATTAAAACGATGTCCATCAGGAGCTTTCAAGCGTTTTGTTTTTGGCATCTCAACTGTGTTGCTCGTGTTTTTACGTCCCTTTATAAAGGGCTGCATTAAAATAGGGGGACATTTTTTTTTTTCTTCCAGCGATTGTAGAAAATGCATAATGCAAAATATAATTTCACGACGGAGAATCATTTTTCAAAGGCTGGGTGGAAATGTGGTTTTAGCATTTTCACTTTAATCAATATTTCATTTTATTTAAAATAAATTACAGTTAGATTTCCTGTTTACACTTTCACACGGTAATGATTTTTATATTTTATATATATAAACTATATTGCCAAAAGTATTCGCTCACCCATCCAAATAATCAGAATCAGGTGTTCCAATCACTTCCATGGCCACAGGTATATAAAATCAAGCACCTAGGCATGCAGACTGTTTTTACAAACATTTGTGAAAGAATGGGTCGCTCTCAGGATCTCAGTGAATTCCAGCGTAGAACTGTGATAGGGAGCCACCTGTGCAACAAATCCAGTCGGGAAATTTCCTCGCTCCTAAATATTCCACAGTCAACTGTCAGCTGTATTATAAGAATGTGGAAGTGTTTGGGAACGACAGCAACTCAGCCACGAAGTGGTAGGCCATGTAAACTGACGGTGCGGGGTCAGCGGATGCTGAGACTCATAGTGCGAAGAGGTCGCCAACTTTCTGCAGAGTCAATCGCTACAGACCTCCAAACTTCATGTGACCTTCAGATTAGCTCAAGCACAGTGCGCAGAGAACTTCATGGAATGGGTTTCTATGGACGAGCAGCTGCATCCAAGCCATACATCACCAAGTGCAATGCAAAGCACCGGATGCAATGGTATAAAGCACGCCACCACTGGACTCTAGAGCAGTGGAGACGCATTCTCTGGAGCGACGAATTGTGCTTCTCCATCTGGCAATCCGATGGACGAGTCTGGGTTGGCGGTTGCCAGGAGAACGGTACTTGTCTGACTGCATAGTCTAAGTGTTAAGTTTGGTGGAGTGGGATTATGGTGTGGGGTGGTTTTTCAGGAGCTGGGCTTGGTCCCTTAGTTCCAGTGAAAGGAACTCTGAATGCTTCAGCATACCAAGACATTTTGGACAATTCCATATTCCCAACTTTGTGGGAACAGTTTGGAGCTGGCCCCTTCCTCTTCCAACATGACTGTGCACCGTGCACAAAGCAAGGTCCATAAAGACATGGTTGACAGAGTCTGGTGTGGATGAACGTGACTGGCCTGCACAGAGTCCTGACCTCAACCCGATAGAACACCTTTGGGATGAATTAAAGCGGAGACTGAGAGCCAGGCCTTCTCGTCCAACATCAGTGTGTGACCTCACAAATGCGCTTCTGGAAGAATGGTCAAAAATTCCCAGAAACACACTCCTAAACCTTGTGGACAGCCTTCCCAGAAGAGTTGAAGCTGTTATAGCTGCAAAGGGTGGACCGATGTCATATTGAACCCTATGGATTAGGAATGGGATGTCACTTAAATTCATATGCGAGTCAAGGCAGGTGAGCGAATACTTTTGGCAATATAGTGTATATCTATATACTGTGTATATCTATATCTACAGGATAAACATATCTTATCCAGAAATTCTAAAATCCTTGAAGGCTCTAAAAACCACGGCACATGCTGGGAGCCTCTGGGCAGCCCCAGCGTCTGACATGCTGATCAAAGTCAATCAAGCGGACTCTGGACAAAATGTCCAGAGATTCTTTGAACAGCTGTTTCCTGCCGCAATTTCCTTTCTCTCAAATATCAGATTCTCCTGAATTCTGAAATCAGGAAGAATCTGAAATCCAGGACGCTAGGTAATATCGGCAGGTGTTGCTAAGGTAACAGCTGGAACTGATGTGACTTATGACTCCAGCCGATACCTTCGTGATGTAGCCCTGTGTTCCTTGAATGGCGCAGTGAAACATGACGCTCCTTTCTGTATTATAAAACTGGGAAAACAGAGAAAATAGAAATAAAAACCTGCATTATTTGGAAGGTGCAAAGCAGACGTTGCAAACACAGTATAACACTAAGCTTTTATTAAAACAATTAGTCAAAAAAGCCATGGGACCATAAAATGTGTGGAACGTCTGCAGAGACTTAGTCTATGATTAAAACTTTGATAACCAAGTAGATGTTTAAGTTTATTTTTATTTTTTTTATGTCTTGTCTTCTTGAAGTCTCAATGCATTAATTAAGCCCATAAAAGACTTGCATTTTTATAAAATCAGCATTTTCCACGTGGATACGTCGGTGATTGCAACGGATTTCTTTCAGTTATTTTATTCGCTTACCTACATGCCCGGTGCCCCCGAACAGGAAAGAGGCAAAGGGTTATTATGCAATGTATTGGTTAATTCAGGAGCAGTTCAACGTCATACTTTTTTTAAAATCCCAGAATGAGACGTTCACTTTAGTGAAACTCAAATAAAAAAGATGAATCCCCTACCAACCTTTCCTCCCCTGTCAATACTATGGGGACTATTCACAAAGCAACGAAACTGAACACAATGTCGGTGCTTTGCATATCGGTTAGTGATGAGCCGAACACCCCCATGTTCGGTTCGCATTCGAACTCGAACAATTTCAAAAGTTCGAGTTCGAAACCGAACTCAATGCTACTCGAAAGTTCGATTTTTAGAGTGCCCTCCAAGAGGGCATACATGCAATATATTTGCCATAAAAGGTGTATGGGGGTCCGGATAGTGCCCTGGGGGACAGGAAACAAGGACAAAAAGTAAAATAAAAGTTTTTAAAGGAACAGTGAGTTTTCCATGAAATAAAGGTTAAAAAATTCCTTCAAATATCGTGCCTAGGAGGTCCCCATAACCTGCCCATGAAGTGGCGGATTTGTAGGATGTATAGAAACATTTAAAAACAAAAAATGACATTTCAAATGACGGTAAATGGTTTTCCTTTAATCTATTTATAAACAACTGCTTGGGGCGGCAGCCTGTATGAAAAGAGGAGACATTTTAGGACACGCAGAACAAGTTTAGTGATTTTTTGGCTTGATTATGGTGAAACTTATGCAGGCTTTGGATGAAAGTAACAATAGGTGCTTTAAAATTGGGCCTTTAGTGTCGGCAACAGTGCCGTCACACAGTAACCCTTCTGTGGTATTGTGGAAGAGTGCAGGGTTGGACCCTGCGGTCAAATATTAAAATGATATGAATCTGGTATAGGCGTCAGTGGCAGTGCACCCAAATATTGTGCCTTTGGTAGAGGCAAGTGCCTTCACACCGTAAGTAACCCCTCTGTGGTATTGTGGAAGAGTGCAGTGGTGGAGGTTTTGGTAATGCAGAAGAGATCCCCGATCTATTCAGTTACATCAGCAGCTATAACAAAACCGGGTCAGCAATGTTTAGGCACTTGTACTGCGCTACTGTATATGGTGAGAATCGGTGCACACCAGTAGCAACAGGAAGCAAACAGAACAAGCAGGGAATACACAGAGAGAATAGTCAAATGACAGGCAAAGTCGGCAACAGATCGGGTCCTCAGAACAAGCAGGGTCAGTAACAAGTATACAAACTGATTCGGTAAGCTAGCGATGCGGGAATAAAGGCTGAGACACACTGAGTGTATAACGACGCACAGTGTAGCGAAGCGAAGAGAAGCAAACATTTTGCAGGCTTGACTTCACTGTGCTCCGCCTCGCAGCGTGTCTACACTACATTACATTTGCTTCTCACCGCACTGGACCGGAATCCACTAACTAGATTAAAATGTACACACAAAACCGTTTTATTTTCACAAAGCACATGTTATATAGGCAAAAAAAAGTTTCTACTGAATAAAATACATCACAAATTACTGTTAATTTAATAGGAATAGTATAAAAATATAAAATAAAGGTAACTCCTGATTATATATATTATAGGGACAATATAGCGCTGTGTATAGAGTATGGATGCATTGATACCACACACAGACATATACGTATATATCAACATGCAGACCTGTATATACGTATATATCAACACGCAGATATATATATACACCACCCACAGACCTCAGACCATATATACACATACGCACATGGGGTTGTGGCATGTGGATAATCTCAACTAAATGTGCCCCCCCATTTGGCTGATCCCTCCAGAAGAAATGTTGAACCCGACAGAGCAGAGAATATATATATTATTCTCTGCTCTATCGGGTTCAACATTTCTTCTGGAGGGATCAGCCAAATGGGGGGGGGGCAATTAGTTGCCAAAATGTGTGTGTAATACAAGTCTGGATATATATATTTATAAGAATATAGATATATATCTTATCTATATATATATATATATATATATATCATACCTGCCCTTACCTTCCCCTATAGATTTGCTAAAAATATACACACAAAAAAAAACCACTGCCTGAGACCCCGCGCAGCCCACATGCCACCCCCCTCTATCTGGCTGAATGTATCTAATATATATAATTAAATACATTCAGCCAGGTAGAGAAAGAAAAAAAAAGTTTTATTTTATGTTCCCGGGGACATTTAAAAATGTCCTCGGATTTTTTTTTCTTTAGAAATGTGTCCCCTTACCTTAGCCTGGTGGTCAGTGGGGGCTCCCTGGATCCTGGATGTGGGAGGGGTCTGCTGTGGCCGCAGGTGCAGTGGCTCCCTCCCTGCGCTGCCTGTCTCTGCCACATGCACCCGGGCGGCTAGCCCGCACAGTCGCAGCTATGTCTTCCAGCGGCCACATGCTCCTCAAGGGGATTCTTGGGAAGCCCCTGCAGGCTGCCCTCTAAGGTGCCTGATTAGAGGGCCATGTCTGCCTGATGTTTTAGTAACAAGAATGTTTTATCCAATAGGCTTCAATGTTAAAAATATTCCCTTTTTAATTCAATATCTAATAAACCGTTGCTTATAATATTCTGCAGTAAAGAGTCTCTTTATTTCTAGATTTTTTAATCTTTTTTATACAAAAAGTTCGAAGTTCGAACCGAACAGCTCATCCCTAATAACGGCCCATTTTGGCGATTACATTTCTTCAAATATTTGGTAAATGCGCAATTTAATCGAATAGTCACCATATTTTGCCGAAATTGGAGTTGCCGAAGCAGTTATCGGATGTTTGCGGAGAACGTTGAGATATGCCAATTCCCACTGAATTGTGCTGAATTGCACCAAATTGGCATTGGCAAATTCCACCGAACTGAAAAATAAAAGGAAGTCTCCTATTCTCCTAAGAGGAGCATAAATTAAAAAAAATGTAGTAAAAATGTGTCCAAATAATAAAGAAGGTCTTTTAAAAAATATAATAAAAAGGTCTGTTACAAAATAAAAAGTCATTTAAAAAATAAAAAAAAAAAAATATCTTTTCAAAAATACAAAAACGTCTTTTAAAAAATATGAAAGAAGCCAGGTCTTATCCCGGCGAAACGCGTTTCAGGAACATTGAGACTCTAGGGGGTCACCTTAATACCCAATTTTTCACTTTATTTTCTAATATTTTTTCTGTTTTTATTTTGAATAAATTTCATTTTATTTAGACACAACCTCCTCTGGTCGATTGACTGAACCACCACACGCTTTTACGTTACGAGGGTTACGAGGGTCATCTCTGCTCTGCACCAGGACCTACAAAGGACATCCCCGCTCTATACCAGGACCTACATCGAAAAGATGGGAGGATGTCACCCATGAATGGGCATCGAGGCCTAGCAGTCTGAGCTCACACGGAGAAGCTCTGCAAAGGGTAAGCATACAATCCTTGATTTACGATCACGGTTTCACGCATATTCTACCCTATGGTGTACCCTCTCTCGGTCTCTTTGTATAGGAACAGACAGCGATCTAGGAGAATGCCACCAATACCACCAATATCGGTACACTGCTGATACTACCGAGCCAGTTCTATTCAAACAGGCTCTGAATAATGTGATTTTTGGAAACGAACAATTGCTACCAATTAATATAAGACTCTTTCTAGAAACAATATTTGCACTATGTGTTATATTTTCTCTTACATGCTACCTGTGATGGAATGCGGAATGGTCGTACAAGAAAAATAAGCATACAACTTATATATAGGCCGCGCTTGCATTTTGCACTGATCAGCACTTGTCACTTTGCCACAACCTTTGTTTGAAGTTGTGAGCCTTCAGGGCCGATATGGGTTCTTTCTGTATTTTTCAGCGTAATTATGTGCTACATCATTCGCCATGTATTAAATTGTTATATAGACAAGCCTCACTTAGGAGATGATCTCAATTAGCCTTTTTTATCCTTTCCATGTAGACTGCAATCCTTCACGCTGCATTCCCGCAGACAAGTGCAACTCTGTACATGTATTAGTCGATTTGTACATGTCCATGTCTGCTGGACAATTCATTTAGGAAAATGTTGGCCAAGACACTAATTAACAGAGCCAACGCTGACAAGTACAACTGGGCACTTTCAGATGAGTCATGCTATTTGGCGGCAACTTGGTGCTTCGTCAATGGTGCCCAGTCTGGTATAATATCAATGCAGTCGGAATAGTTATAAGGAGTTATTCACTAACCTCTGAATTGGAGGGTCATGAGCGATTTGATTCCAAAACATCTAGGGGGCCAAGATTTCTGACCCTTACCATGAACCTATCATAAATGTATAATACAGATTAAGTTGTCATATCTTGGTTCACCAACTGGTTGCCAAGGACTCATGGCAAATTTGGCTATGTTCCTCTGCAGAGTGTGCTTTGCACCTAGTCATCAGTGCAGCACACAGTTACACATGTGCTCATAAAACTATAGGATCACAAATTTGTAGGACGATGGAGTGCCAACCCCATCCATCCCTTGACATGTATCTGTACTAAATAACAGGGTATAGTCACAAAGTACCAACATTGAATGCAATTTCTGTGCTTTACAATTCAGCCCATTTCGGCTCACTTTGGCAATCCCATTTCATCGAAAATTTGGTGAATTCATTATATATCAAAAGGTCACCATATTTTGCCGAAATTGGAGTCACCGAAGCAGTTATAAGACGGCGGTAAAAAAACGGCAAATTTGCTCCGAATTGACATCGGTGAACTCCACCAAACTGAGAAGAAAAACAAGGAAGTCGCCCATTGTCCTAATATGAGCTTAAATCCACAAAAGTGTAACAAAAATGGGTCTAAATATTTAAAAAGGTACTTTAAAACATAATAAAAAGGTCTGTTACAAAATAAAAAAACTTTTAAAATACAATAAAATTCAAAACGTTTTTTAAAAAAAAACAAAAGATAAAAATGTTTTTTTTAAAAATTAAAAATAATAAATGGTCTTAAGATTAATGTAAAGAGATATTCCATTTATTGCATTGAAACCTATTGGATTCACCTATTTAAACCTGTTGAATTGAAACTCTGAAAATCAGGACAACGTTTCGGTGCTATTCCGCGTTCTGTGTACAGACAAATCGATAGTTTCCAACGAGACAATTTTGGTGCCAAATTGCGGCGAAGTGCAGAGAATTACACTGTATTTCGCCTGTATTTGGTAAATTGACAACTTTGTGACTAGACGAATTGCACTGAATGGTGAAATTCACTGGTCGGTGCAATTCGGTGGCAATTTCGGAGATTAGTAAATAATCGCTATAATGTTTCCGGAAACATATAGTGATGCAGTTCCATGCCTTGCTTCCACAGTGGCATGATTGGTCTGGACATGCTGATGTTGTAAATAGGGATGGACCGAGTGTTTGATTCGAACATGAGTTTGAATCGAACATCGGCCGTTTGAGTGTTCGGCGAACGCCGAACATTATGGGATGTTCGCAGTCTGTTCGACCATGGACATTCCATAATACAAAATGAGTTCACAGTTCTCCAAAATGTACCGGCAGCTGCCGGTACATTTAGGAGACCTGTGGCTGCAGCCCCCCGGCCCCCGTGCCTTTGGCCCTCCTGTTCCTCCGGTCCGTCTGCTCCTCCGTCTGGCCATGGCTCTTCTGCCCCCTGCCTCGTCTTCATGCTTGCTGTGCCCTGATTGGGCAAAGTCCTGTGCCTGACCTGGACTTTGCCCAATCAGGGCTCTAATTCAATATTGAGCCCTGATTGGGCAAAGTCCAGGTCAGGTGCAGGACTTGGCCCAATCAGGGCTCAGCATGAAGATGAGGCGTGGGGCAGAGGAGCAGCGGCCGGATGGAGGAGCAGACAGACCGGAGGAACAGGAGGCTGGTACAGCAGAGGTGCGGAGTCGGGGGGGCTACATCCACAAGTCTCCTAAATGTACCGGAAGCTGCCGGTACATTTAGGATAACTGAACACATTTTGCATGTTCGACCCCCATTTATTAACATTGTGTTCGAGTTCATATTCGAACATTTCGGCTGCTCTAATGTTCGAATACGAACCGAACACAGGGGTGTTCGGCCCATCACTAGTTGTAAAATAAGCCTGGACAACACAAATACACATAGCACTACACAGGCATACCCGATTCAAGACCATAAATTGACATTGTTGTAATGACGACAAAGTCTGGTGTTTCACAAACGAGATACTCAAATGGAAGCAAGAGAAACTTTACGATGAAGCGTTTCCTGCACCGGTTTGGATTTCTCATTGTTTTGATATTTTTCACAAGTGTTTACAACTTCGGAAAAAACACCAGCACTCTATAAATAACCTCTTTGAATTTACATTGTTAATTTATTATTAATTTATTATAAATAGACATTTTGTTCCCTTTAGGTATGGGGAACAAATAATCAATTACCTAGAATTACTTATTTATTGACTTCATTTTATTTTTCATTGCTTTCAAATTCTCAAATGAATCATTAATTCAGTGCTTTCTAAATAATCAATATCCTTAGCATTACTGCAGTCTGCGACTAGTAGTTACTCTCAAGAAAGCAGCGATGCACCAGCTCGCAGCGGTGCACCGGTTCTCAGTGATGCACCGGTTCGCAGCGATGCACCGGCTCGCAGCTCTGAGGTTTATTAGAAATGAAAATATGTTTTATTGAGACTTTATTTCTCACTTTCTCATCAGATTTTAAAAGCTGTATTAACCCCTTCACTGCTGAGGCATTTCACCGCTGTGTGCTGAGCAAATTTTTACCGCTTTTGCTCATCATGTTTAAACGCGATTTGAAGCCACATTTTAATAAATGACCCAGACATATTATATATCGTTCTTTCCGGCAGACTCCGCAGATTCATAATATATCATTTTTATATGTATGCGCCATGTCCGGCCTGTATATTATAACAAAAAATACAATAAAAATTGAATTTTTAATCATCTGCAGTGTGTAAAGTGGTTTTTTTCACATTTTATCACTGTTATGTTCTTTGCAGTTATGTTTTCTATGGGGTGCGCTTGTACAAAAATTTGAAATGGGGACTTGTTACATTTTTTGGGGGGAATTACGTGATTTTTAGCAAACGCACCCCATAGAAAAAAATCATTAGTGCAGCATCATTGTTCACATTATAATTGAAATGTGAACAATATTGCTGCATTAATAAAAACAACACACAAAAAAAACATGTTTTTTTTTTTAAATTTATTTATTATTTTTTAATTATTTATTTTACTTTGTACCTAGTCATGTTGGGTATCATTCGAAAGGCCATGCTCAGGCCTTTCAAATGACACCCTCAACTGACCCCCTAGCTGCCACGGTTCTGGAGATATCGCACAATTTCGGTGCTTTGCGTTTCGTTCCATTTTGTTGCATTCCCGCTATTCCATTTTGCCGAAAATATGGTGAATTCACTATCTAGCGAATAATCACTGTATTATGACAATATTAGAGTTGCCAAAGCTGTTATCGGACAAAGCGAAAACCAACGACTTAGCATCGGAGAATTCCTCTGAACTAAAAAAAAAAGGAAGACTCTTATTCTTCTAAAAGGAGTATAAATCAATAAAATGTGTCCAAATAATATAAAAGATCCTTTAGAAAGAAGAAAAAAGATCAGTAACAGAATAAAATACAAGTCTTTTTGAATTATTGTTTTGAATTAACGGGCTTATTTGAGACTGGACCAGCAGCATCATTTGATGAGGGGACCATGCTATTGGTTAGTCATGCAGTTGCATTTAATATGGACTATTTTTGAAGCATTGAGGATACATTATTAGTCGGCCTGCAATTTGCAAAAATTTAAATAATTCTGCCTATCCTCCTTTCTCGTTCCTCGTTAGCCACGAGACACCACATTCACAAATGAGCTTCCATTCGGGCGACGCAAGATTCCAGTGGCAACGCACAGCATGAGGACACCATTCCATCCAATGTAGGGCAAGATGATTAACTGAAGCTGACAGTCTCGCTAAATACTAGATCATGATGAGATGTAGATAGCCCGTCATTCGTCAAGTACCGAAAATATGACTGGCATTCCCTTCTTTGGAGGAAAAATAGATGCTACTGCTGGAGTGAAGTGTCACTTTGATGAACATGTTACTGCAATTAATGACCCATTTCTAATTAGATTGATTGCTTGTGCTGTCACTCATCTGGGTTGCCTAACTACACACTGCTACTGGAGGGGAACTAATGCACTTTTGGACACACAAAACGTCCAATTGTTATTTGAGATAGAAGTTATATGTTCTTTATTATAGTTGCTTTTTAATAGAAATTGTTAATGCAATCATAAAGTGATACAAGCAGGGCTATTCAGAGGGAGGTGAAAACCAGGAGAATTGGCACGAGAAGAGAACAATCTAAACCAAATAGCCAATTTGGAAAGTGAGATAAATGGGAGACTTTTACTGGTTTGGCTATTTTGACCTAGAACTTTCACTTCTCCAGTCATTCTCCTGGTTTTCACCTCTCTCTGAATAACCCTGAATGACTGTTACTAGCCGAAGTTCCAGAACAGATAAAAAACAACTGCCATATCCTTGGAAGAAATGTACAACTGCACAATGATTTTTGTTTGTATAAATTTTGTATCCAGTGTCAAACATGGCACATCATAGTTTGGAATTTACAAGAAAAGAAGTCAAATTCCTCTAATACAGGGATATTGAACCCTGGCCCCCTCGCATATGTTTATTGCCTACCATTCCCAGAATTCTTTGATTGTTGTAAATGGCAAGGGAATAGTGGGATTTGTAGTTCGGAGACATCTGGGGGGCCAGAGTTTGAGATCCCTGCTCTAATAGATAAGGAATTACAGGTTCCTAGTCGCGTTATTGAAAGTCTGGAAGAATGGTAAAGGGCCGTGATGGCAAACTTTGACACCAGCAATGTTTCTGAACTATACCTCCCATGATTCTCTGGCCATTTATTGCATTCAAAGAATTCAGGGAATTTATTTATTTATTTATAAAGGCTTTTACCAGGAAGGATACATTGAGATTTCTCTCGTTTTCAAGTATGTCCTGGGTTCAAGAGCATTGAATTTTTACAGTAGGTACAGAAATACAAAGTAATAAAAGTAAGATATTAAAAGCAAAATACAAATATACAGATTAACACAGAAAATAAATATCTATGTAATATATTCACTATATTACATGTTTACCGGTGCATTCTGTGTATATTTACTATGTTACATGTACAGGTGCATTCTGTATATATTCACTATGTTACATGGTTACAGGTGCATTCTGTATATAGTCACTATGTTACATGTTTACAGGTGCATTCTGTATATAGTCACTATGTTACATGTTTACAGGTGCATTCTGTATATAGTCACTATGTTACATGTTTACAGGTGCATTCTGTATATAGTCACTGTGTTACATGTTTACAGGTGCATTCTGTATATAGTCACTGTGTAACATGTTTACAGCGTGGCGACGTCATCAGCCTCGCCTGCCCATGTAAATCACATGGGCAGGCTTCCTCCCTGCCAGATCACCGTGGGATCCGACGAGGGAGGTGAGTATCGGGCGGGAGGGGGATTTGGCGCCGCTGACGTACCCTGTACGTCATCGGGTCTAAGGGAGACCCGAACACAGGACGTACAGGGTACGTCAGCGGTCGGGAAGGGGTTAAAAAGATGGAATGGAAATACCAGGGAAAATGGAGCATTACAATGATCGCAGACTACTGTTGGATGCTTCAGAGAGACATCCCAGATGCTACTCACAAGAGTAAATGCAGCAAGAGGAGCCTCACAAGGAAGAAGAATCAAGTTTAGTGTATGTAGGTGAGCTCATTTCTGTTCAAAAAAGGATTTTCATGAAAATATGGTAATAAAACTTAAATTTTATAAGTCTATTTCCATTTATTTTGATGTATTGCCTTATTTAACATAGTTACCTATATTGTCAGGAAACGTGATGTTTCAAAATGGAGGTCATTTTCGGATTCAGCGCTCCAAAAAACATAAAGATTACGTTGAATAACCAAAACTGCTCTCGAAAAAAAAAACAATTGCAGACCTGTGAATTAATGTTGAAGATACAACAAAAAAATGTGGAGAACGAACACTTAGAGCAAAAATGAAAAATACGAAATATAACCCCGTCGCCCAAAGCACCACAAGTGCGGTCCCAATCCGCACCAAATAAACAAAATAAGGGGAAAAGTCGGTGTTCGACGTGTCCGCATACGCGGTAGGGGGAAATATCTAATACTAAAACGAAATGAACATGCAATGATTGTAAGAGGAGATAACATACAATATAGACAGCTGGGTTAGATGACTCGAAGTTCGTCAAAATGTTCCTAAAAAGGAAAAAAGAGTATAATAGTGAAGTCCAGTCATTAAAAAATGAGAAAATGAAGGGGGGAGATGGATCCACTCACACTTTCCAGAGCCTCGTTAGGCTCGATCACCTCGCCTGTGGGTGTTTACGTGGCTCACCCAGTAGCTCTCAGGGGTAGACCCGTCTCACAGCCTTGGTGTCCTTTCAGGATCCTGGGTCATCCACAGGTTCTCCAATATTTAGGTGCCAATGGTTCTCAACAACTCACTTATCTCAGGCCTTGGCATTCCTTTGGGGTCCTGGGTGTTCACAGGTCGTAACTTGTAATAGCTTGTAGAAATCGTCATATGAAATGTCTTTTTTTTTCTTTTTAAATGTTTCTTGTAACGGATGCCACTACTCGGAGGGAGTAGATACACCTTAGATGCCGGGGTAGCGCTGCAATGAGCAGAGGTAGCGAGCCGGCGTCAGGTTCCTTGCTGGAATATATTGAGTCAGCCAGGAGGAAATACCTAGAAGATAATCACTCTTCCCAAATACTCGTTGAGATGCAGTATAGGTTGTAGGTAAATCAGAGTGTCTCTGATTTACCTACAACCTATACTGCATCTCAACGAGTATTTGGGAAGAGTGATTATCTTCTAGGTATTTCCTCCTGGCTGACTCAATATATTCCAGCAAGGAACCTGACGCCGGCTCGCTACCTCTGCTCATTGCAGCGCTACCCCGGCATCTAAGGTGTATCTACTCCCTCCGAGTAGTGGCATCCGTTACAAGAAACATTTAAAAAGAAAAAAAAAGACATTTCATATGACGATTTCTACAAGCTATTACAAGTTACGACCTGTGAACACCCAGGACCCCAAAGGAATGCCAAGGCCTGAGATAAGTGAGTTGTTGAGAACCATTGGCACCTAAATATTGGAGAACCTGTGGATGACCCAGGATCCTGAAAGGACACCAAGGCTGTGAGACGGGTCTACCCCTGAGAGCTACTGGGTGAGCCACGTAAACACCCACAGGCGAGGTGATCGAGCCTAACGAGGCTCTGGAAAGTGTGAGTGGATCCATCTCCCCCCTTCATTTTCTCATTTTTTAATGACTGGACTTCACTATTATGCTCTTTTTTCCTTTTTAGGAACATTTTGACGAACTTCGAGTCATCTAACCCAGCTGCTATATTGTATGTTATCTCCTCTTACAATCATTGCATGTTCATTTCGTTTCAGTATTAGATATTTCCCCCTACCGCGTAATGTTGAAGATAAATTACAAAAAATGAAGATGGTCTGCAAGGTTAATTACTTATTATTCACTCCTGTTAACATTTTCACCTGAAATAAAGATAAAGAAACTCATTTATTTATGCATGGATTTAAGGAAATGCTTTGAGTATTCTATTACAGAGGAGTTTTAATCATAGAAAAAACACCCAATACTTTATAAAGATCTTGGCTGGATTGTTTCTTTATTTATTATTATTATTCTTTATTTATAAAGCGCCAGCATATTCCGCAGCGCTGTACAATAAGCACAGTATAGACAGGGTTACAATACATTGAACAACATTTGACAAACAGTACAGGAGGAGATGAGGGCCCTATTCCCGTAGGAACTCACAATCTAGGAGGGTTGGGGTTGGAAACAGGAGGAGAGGACTGTAAGGTGAGAGTGATTGATGGTTGCGTCACTGAGTTGGGTGGTAGGCTTCCCTAAATAGGAATGTTTTAAGGGAGCGTTTGAAGGAAGAGAAGTTAGGGGAAAGTCTGACAGAACGAGGGAGAGCGTTCCAGAGAGTGGGGGCTGCGCGTGAGAAATCCTGCAGTCTATCATGGGAAGAGGTGATGCGGGGAGAAGCTGTTTGACCTTAGGGAGCGGGCTGGGGTGTATTTGGTGATTAGTGAGGACAGGTAGTGGGGAGCTGAGTTAGTGAGGGTTTTGTAGGTAAGGATAAGGATTTTGAACTTAATTCTGCAGTGGATGGGGAGCCAGTGAAGGGACTCGCAGAGGGGAGCGGCAGAGACAGAGCGGCGGGTGAGGTGAATTAGCCTGGCGGAGGCGTTCAGGATGGATTGTAGGGGGGAGAGGCGGGACAGAGGGAGGCCAGATAAGAGATTATTGCAATAGTCGAGTCGGGAGATTACCAGGGCGTGTATGAGTTGTTTTGTGGTGACAGCGGTAAGAAATGGCCGAATTCTGGAAATATTACGCAGTTGGTATCGGCAGGAGGAGGAAAGAGACTTGATGTGGGGGATGAAGGAAAGAGCAGAGTCAAGTGTAACTCCAAGACAGCGAACTTGGTTTGATGGGGAGATGGTGATACCCTCCACCGTGATAGAGAAGTCAGGAGGTGGGGAGGCATTGGAGGGAGGAATAAGTAGGAGTTCAGTCTTTGACATGTTGATCTTTAGGTGGTGGGAGGCCATCCAGGAGGAGATGCCAGATAAACAGTCACTGACTTTTGAGAGGACAAGGGGAGACAGATCAGGGGTAGAGAGGTAGATCTGAGTGTCATCAGCGTAGAGGTGGTAATTAAAGCCAAAGCTGTTGATGATTTTGCCCAAGGAGGAGGTGTAGATGGAAAAGAGCAGAGGACCAAGGACAGAGCCTTGAGGTACACCAACAGATAGAGGCAATGAAGAGGAGGAGTTACCAGCAAAGGACACACAGAAGGACCTGTTGGATAAATAGGAGTCAACCCAAGCAAGTGCAGTGTCCCCGAGACCCAGAGAGTTGAGGGTCTGTAGAAGGAGGGGGTGGTCAACAGTGTCAAAAGCAGCCGAGAGGTCAAGCAGGATGAGAATAGAATAGTGGCCGTGTTTTTTAGCAGTTAGGAGGTCGTTGGTGACTTTGGTGAGGGCAGTTTCAGTTGAGTGTAGGGGACGGAAGCCAGATTGCAGGGGGTCAAGTAGGGAATTAGAGGATAGGAAGAGGGAGAGGCGGTTGAAGACTAGTTTTTCTAAGAGCTTAGAGGTAAAGGGAAGCAGGGATACAGGGCGGTAGTTGGATGGAGAGTTGGGATCTAGGGATGGTTTCTTTAGTAAAGGGGTAACTAGCGTGTGTTTGAAAGCGGATGGAAAGTAGCAAGTGGAGAGAGAGAGGTTGAAGATGTGTGTGAGAGCAGGGGTGAGGGAGGAGGAGAGGGGAGGAATTAGATGTGAGGGAATGGGGTCAAGCGGGCACGTGGTGAGATGTGAGGAGGACAATAAGGATTTGACTTCCTCCTCAGTGGCTGGGCGGAAGCGGCAGAGGGTGGCAGATGGGACCTGTGGGAGTGGAGGTGGCAGATAACTATCTTGTGTTGGGATGTTGCTTCTGATAGTTAGAGTTTTACTGAGTTTCTGGTGCAAACAAAACGAGTGCTGAAACGCATCAAACTGAGACTTTCTGAAATATAATTCCAAATATCCCCTTGGGTTTCCCAAGGAGAAACAAAGGGCTCTATTACATTCTTCGGGCAAAAATGTGCGCGTGCGCAAAAACGCATTAACACGAGGGGAAAATCCCTTTGCGCTGACCGTCAAATTACGACGTTCGCGCATACGATGAGCGTTAACGTCTAATGCGAGTTACCCAGCGCGAGCGAAAGTTCGTGCGCGCATTCCATACTTAACATTGTGAGCACAAATGCGTTCGAGCGGTGGTATGCGGTTGGTATTACAATCGATGCGCAACTTTTTACGAACGACGTTTGCGCGCATAATTTTAACGTCTTTGAAAAGCTGGTGGTAACGGCAAATCTGAACGTTCTGGCCGAAACCAAATACACCAGTCCAAACAAAAAAAAAATGCAGCACAGTATAGTTACACATTCTACACATACACAAACAATAAAATTGAGTTGTTGTGCGTGTTTTAATTATTGCTGCAGCTGAGCATATATGCTCAGATTGATTTTGGCAGGCACAAAAACTGAACAGGACACAATTGTGGTTCTTAATTCTGATTGGCTGAATCGCGTGAAAACACAGTCTGCGCACCGATTTCTGCACGCAGCGTTAATTTGCACTCATTTTTGCACGTCTTTCTTATGCGCGATATTTTCGGACGGATGAAAAAATGCGCTCGAATCGTGATACCAGCGTTGATTTACGTGCCTTAACGTTTAACGCTGCGCGCAAAAAATTTTTGCCAGTAACGGCTCGTCAGGAGTGCTTACTCTAAGCAATTAATATTGACTAATCCGGTGACTAATCCAGCTAGAGGCATCTATATAAACTTTGATTGGACAAGTACATATTGACGTGTTGTGGTTGTTCTATAGATCCAATTGCGGCTTCTTTGCTCCTGAATCTCAGTGTATGACCCAGCTAATGTTTATTGACCTTGTCCTGATCGCCTACTTTATCCTCACTCTTGGCTGAGGCTTGAACCTTATCCAAGCAATGGTTGTACCTTCATTTGAATAAACTACGGCATATTTGCTCCAAACAATGATACTGTTCTACACGACTATCAGCTGGTTTACACGTGTTACATAAAATTAGCAGACAGACAGAACAGTAGGAGAGAGGACTCTGCTCAAAAGCGGAGAGGGGTGACACACATTTTTGAGAAAGGATTTTACCAAGAAGGATACATTGAGATTTCTCTCGTTTTCAAGTATGTCCTGGGTGGTGAGTATGTACTGTTAGGTGTCTTGCCCAAGGACACTTACTGGAGAGGTGCTCTTGCCGGGATCGAACCTATGTCTCCACAGGCTCTCTCCACACAGAGCAGTAATGTTACCTCTACTCCACCCAGCCGGTAAATAATAGAGTATGTGAAGTAGTGGGGTGCATGGGGGGCTTTGTGGGAAAATGGAACAATAAATGAACAGTGGGGGATTATGGAGTGAGCTGATAGGCTTCTCTTATGTGTTTTCAGAAACTTTTTGAAGAACAGGAGAGATGGTGAGAGTCTAATGTTGTGGGGGAGTTATATAAAAAGGGGAACGGGGCAGCTCGGGAGAAGTCCTGAAGGCAAGAGATGGGGTGCAGGTACGAGGAGACAATAACATCAGATCATTGGCAGAGCAAAGTGAACGGGATGCGATATAGCTGCTAATAAGGGAGGAGATGTAGGCAGGGACGTTGTTATGGAGAGCTTTGTACGTGAGGACCATAATTTTGAATTGGATTGTAAAGCAACCAGAGATTGACAAAGGGGTGAGGTGTCAGAGGTTCGGCGGGTGAGGTAGATGAGTCTGGCACTGGCGTTCATTACAGACTGCAGAGGGAGGTTACAGTAGTCAAGGCGAGAGATAATAAAGGCTTCAATGAGCATTTTAGTAGAGTCCTGATTAAGAAAGAGACGGATGTGAGCAATGTTTTTAAGGTAGAAGTACCAAGATTTGGTTAGTGACTGAATATGAGGAGTTAATGAGAGATCAGAGTCAAAGAGGACACTGAGGCAATGAGCCTGAGAGGTAGAAGTAATAGTGGCACCATTCAACTGAAGGGAAATGGGTGAAGGAATGTAGACTTTGGAGGGAGTGTAGACTTAAAGTTAAGTTTTAGAGTGGTTGAGTTTTAGGAAACAAGAAGTCCTCTAGTCGGAGACATCTGATTGGCAGGAGTCTGAGACTGCCTACCTTTCTCCCACCTGTCAATCAAGGGGATAGTTCCTGCTTGAGAGACATAGAGAGATACAGAGACAGAAAAAGAGAATTATGCATCTCCTGAAGCTAGGTGCAGGTCTGCAGCAGATGCAGAAAGGAAAAAAAAGGTTGGTTGGGGAGTTTGTAGTATCCCCACTAGACAGAGAGAGAGATGTCCAGTAAGTTAGTTAGTGCTCAGATGAGCCAGGTTTTTATTTACTATTTTGTTGTTTGCTGGAAAAAAGTGTGCAAACAACCACCCTGTAAAGATTCTGTCTGTGATGTGGTTGCCCTAGAGGACCGGGCTACGATTCCCAGTAATGGTGCTGGATCGCTCTTCCTATGGTTATGTGTTCATAGCTTCACTGTGCTGTAGTAGTTAATAGTGTGGTGTAGCAGGTTTCCAAGCAGCAATTTACTCTTTGCAAATTTACAGCTGATGCATTATTACAATTTCGACGTTTCGTGTCTCAGTCAGTCTGCTGCACCAATGTAATTCACCAACCATGAACATACCACATTAGCCTACAGTGCTGCATGTTAGCATACTGCGAAAAGAGAACTCAAGGTATCTGCGTTTCTCTCCTTTAGAATATTAATGTGTTAACAAAGGCTCATTTACAGAAAATAATTGACCATTTCTATAGTTGGACTTGCTCCTTGACTTCAATACGGTCATTTTTACAGATTAGTAATAAAATCACAGCCTTAAGGCAGCTTAGTGTTTTGCTATTAAGGTACTTAATGACTTTTCATTAGAAGCAGGGAAGGAATGGCATCTATAAACCAGGACTGCTATCAAGCGAAATGACATTGACACATGCTCACCACATGCATCCACAAATAATAGGTCAAACAGTCACAGATATGGATTTCAGCTGCTGAGCTGTAGCCCAGTGCTACCTTCATCTTCATGTTGAGTAGAATATGTCTAGTTTATTAGAATTAGTATAAAAAATGTATGATTTTTTTAAACACAAACATATGAAAACATTTTGCAACTGCTGAATAATGTTATCCTGCTCTTATTTCCATTAAACTTTCTGTAATCAAATTTGATACAACATTTGTAACAACAAAACTAATAAAAAAGTGGACTCTAGCTGTTTTGTTTTTGTGTGTTCGGAATATTAGTGGAAATCATTATGTCAGTATCCGTAGATAACACATTTTTACAAGGCTCAACGGAATTCTTGTTAATTATTGTCTATTCCCTTTTCAAGAACCAGCATTTTTTTGGAAAATATTTCTTCAATAATTATACAGTTGAAAAATAATCAAAAAATATTTTCAATAAATTTTTTACTGTAGTAGAACTATTTGACAGGCAGGTGTCACCATCTGCTGGCCAAAAAGTGCTACTGCAGCTGGGGTTCTGTTCTGAGCCAGAAACCTATAATATTAACTCTGATAATAATAATGGTTACCACTTTGTTAAATAATAACTTTAAACAAACAATAAATCACATTCCCTATTATAATTACCATATATGGATGCCATAAACCTTTTTCAAGTTTCTACTCATTTAGCAAAAAGAAAGGAAGCGCGCACGCCATTGCGGAGAGACCAAAATCAGCTACACACACGATATAGCTTCATCAGGTCGTCTGAGTATTCCTTTGTTAGACAGACGAGTTTATTAGATCTCAAAGAACTTCTAGCCAATCAACATACAGATACATTTCTACATCAGACGTCACATAGATTTTGCGGGCATTTCTAAGTTAACACAGGATATCTATTTTAATCGACCCACTGGCTAGCCTCGAGAGGAAACAGACATTGTATTGCGACAAGAAGGGGGGAACAAGGGGGGGAAAGGACGGATGGAGACCACAACCCTGCATCAGAGCAAGCCTCTATAAATCATACAGAAAATTAAAAAACTACCTATCATATTAAAATACATTTCACACTTTATTTTATTTCTATCTACCAATCTACATATCTACCTATTTATACCTTGTGCAACCGAACGCCATCCAGTAGATATTGCAAGTATGAGAAAAAAATATGTCACCTGCGCTTATTCCCATTATACCGCGTGAAACAAAACACAATTAGAGGCTTTGGTTTCTATTAATGGCCATTAAGAGAGCAAGCTCACCCGCCAAACGTCAAGGCACCTCTAATGACCTGTCTGGAGGTACAAAAAAACATACATAGTACCTCCAGCCAGGTCATCATTGCAGCATGTTCCGCTCTGTGTCTTTGTTTTTTGATCCCAAGGTGGATTTGTTTCTGGGAGGGCAATAAATAAAGGCCCACCAGTCTATGTCATGACTGAAAAGCAGCGTAAGTAGTGATGGTTCGCTACACAGCAGCCTGTGGTTTCACTTTTTGGATAGGACTCATCCTCACTAGAGGTGCCTTGACGTTTGGCGGGTGAGCTTACTCTCTTAATGGCCATTAATAGAAACCAAAGCCTCTAATTACTATTATTATTATTTATTATTATTATTATTCTGTATTTATAAAGCGCTAGCATATTCCGCAGCGCCGTACAATGGGGAGTGCAGACATGAGACATACTAAAACACATAAGGAACAGATGGCCCTGCCCTTAGGATAATTGTCCTACTGATACAGCAGTTTACACATGTGCTCAGCTAGGCATCCCATGAGCTTACAATCTAAAGGACAGGGGTAAGTGAAACAGAAGGGGAGCTGGGAGTGTGGATCTGGTGGCTAGAGAGAGAATAGCAAGCCACAGGTTGATTAGAATAAATTGGCTACAGGTGGAGGGGATTTGGACCGAGGACTGGGTGGGAGGGTAGATGGGGTGGGCGGGTGGCAGTGCAGAGTGCAGAATCTGGAGTGGTGACTGTGAGTGTTGAGCTTGGGAGTCCTTCAGGGTGCAGAATCTGGAGTGGCGACTGTGAGTGTTGAGCTGTGGTGAAGGAAGAGGCAGAGATTTAGCAGAGGGGCTCTGTATGCAAGCAGGTAATGAGATGCAAGCAGGTAATGAGATGCAAGCAGGTAATGAGATGCAAGCAGGTAATGAGATGCAAGGGGAGGAAGTGGGGAGGAGAGGCAGAAGCATGGTGGAACAACAAGTTTTTTGTACTATCAAATCCTATCAAAATTGGAGGGAAGGCATTAAAGGGAAAAGTAATCAGGCAGACTAAGAAAACAACAGAAATGAAGCAGAGGAGTGACTTGAATGACATCATGGTCGAATTGTGGATACCTTGGGAGTCCTTCAGGGTGCAGAATCTGGAGTGGTGACTGGGAGTGTTGAGCTTGGGAGTCCTCTTCTAATTGTGTTTTGTTTTACACGGTATAATGGGAATAAGCGCAGATGACATCTTTTTTTCTTATGTTTTACACATGTTGCTGGGCTGGATACATCTGGTGGTTGCAGCCGCCCCATCGGGGAATAGGCGCGACCCCACCCCTCATGTACTAGATATTGCAAGTAGTTTAGAGCACACTCAGGAGGTCTTGTAGAATAATTATATATTTTAAAAATTCTAACAAAATAAAGATAAGGGGTTATTCACAGAGAGTCCATCTGGCTATTCAGAGAGCAGGCAGTTCGCCAAATTTTGGCAAACTGCCAGCAAGTACAGTGCCTGTTCGAAGGCAGTGAAATCCCCCATAGAGAAGCAATGGTTAATCTATTTAGAGACACCGAACAGCAGTGAAAAGTTTCCAAATGCCCTGCTGTTCAGTGTTTTCATTCGGCAGATTTATTCAGGCGAACCCCTAGACTTCAATGTTAAAAATGTTCCCATTTTTATTCAATATCTAATAAACCATTTATTATTTTAATCTGCAGTATAAAGTCTCTTTATTTATAGATTTTTTTTAGGATCATTGATGCCTTTTTTGGGATTTTTTTCGGCAAAATCATTTTTCCGTTTTTTTTATAGCGGGTTTCCTTTTTCCTGTAACAGACCTTTTTTATTATTATTCACAGGACTTTATATAGAAACATAGAAAAATGTCGGCAGATAAGAACCTTTCGGCCCATCTAGTCTGCCCAATTACATGGATACTTTACCTGGATTTATCTTTTGTTTAGGATAGCCTTATGCCTATCCCATGCCTGCTTAAATTCAATTACTGTTTTGGCCTCTACCACTTCAACTGGAAGACTGTTCCATGTATCCACCACCCTCTCAGTAAAATAATGCTTTCTGATGTTACTTTTAAACCTTTGCCCCTCTAATCTAAGACTATGTCCTCTTGTTTTGCTACTTTGTTTCCTTTTAAATATACTCCCTTCCTCTACCTTGTGGATTCCTTTACGTATTTAAATGTTTCTATCATATCTCCTCTGTCTCGTCTTTTTTCCAAGCTGTACATGTTAAGATCATTAACCCTTTCCCGGTAACTTTTCTCCTTCAAGCCATACACCATTTTAGTAGCCCTTCTCTGAACTCTCTCTAAGATGTCTATATCCTTCTGGAGATACGGTCTCCAGTACTGCACACAGTACTCCAAGTGAGGTCTCACCAGTGCTCTGTACAGTGGCATGAGCACTTCCCTTTTCCTACTGCTAATACCTCTCCCTACACAACCAAGCATTCTGCCAGCATTTCCTGCTGCTCTATTACATTGACTACTTACCTTTAGATCCTCTGAAATAATAACCCCTAAATCCCTTTCCTCAGATGTTGAGGTTAGGACTGTATCAAATATTCTATATTCAGCCCTTGGGTTTTTACGTCCCAGGTGCATTATCTTGCACTTATCCACATTAAAACTCAATTGCCACAGCTCCCACCATTTTTTTAGTTTACCTAAATCATTTGTCATTTGGCTGATCCCTCCAGGAACGTCAACCCTGTCGCAAATCTTTGTGTCATCAGCAAAAAGACTACTTTTCCATTTATACCTTCTGCAATATCACTAATAAAAATATAAAATAGAATGGGTCCAAGTACTGACCCCTGAGGTACCCCACTGGTATGCACTGAATAAACTCCATTTACCCACACCCTCTGTTGCCTGTCACTCAGCCACTGCCTAATCCATTCAACAATATTGGAATCCAAGCTCAAAGATTGCAATTTATTGATAAGCCTTCTATGCGGAACAGTATCAAAGGCCTTACTGAAATCTAAATAAGCAATGTCTACTGCACCACCTGTGTCTATTATTTTTGTTACCCAATCAAAAAAATCAATAAGATTAGTTTGGCATGATCTCCCTGAGGTAAACCCATGTTGTTTCTGATCCTGTAATCTATGTGTTTTTTAGATGTTCAACAATCCTTTCCTTTAACATGGTTTCCATAATTTCCCCACTACTGACGTAAGACTAACTGGCCTATAGTTCCCAGATTCCTCCCTACTACCCTTCTTGTGAATGGGCACAACATTTGCTAATTTCCAGTCTTCTGGGACGACTCCCGTTAGCAAGGATTGGTTAAATAAATCTGTTAACGGTTTTGCTATTACATCACTGAGCTCTTTTAATAATTTAGGGTGGATCCCATCAGGCCCCATTGACTTATTTGTCTTTACTTTAGACAGCTGCTGTAGAACCTCCTCCTCTGTAAACTGATATATAATTGTCTCGTTATTGTTTCCTCCTAACTGAGGTCCCTTTCCTTCCTTTTCTTCTGCAAAGACTGAACAAAAATATTCATTGAGGCAGTCAGCGAGACTTTTATCCTCTTCTACATACCTTCCTTCCTTTGTTTTTAATCTAACTAGTCCTTGTTTTACTTTTCTTTTCTCGTTTATGTATCTACATGTATATGTTTATATGTTCATGTCAGAGATTTTCGTTCAGTCGATTTTTTGCAAACAGCGTTTCAATTTTGACACTTTCAATCGTATTGTTTTTTATTTTCTTTACCCGTCCGGCGACTTGTCGGTTTTCTTCTGCGACTGATTGGCGCTTTGCTCAGCGGCTCTTTGACTTTGTTTAGCGGCCCTCCATAGGGTTTGTGGCAAATGTCCGGTGGGCTGATGGCATCGGGCGACAGATTTGAGGCGGGTTGGCAGTGGCATTCGGCGGCTGATTTCCTGCACTTCGGGGACCCTGCGGAGAATGCTTAATTCACTGCATGGTGTGGAAATTTGATTTTCTGAAGTGCGGGGAACAACAGAGCACCGGAATGTCGGTGACATTTCGGTCCTTTGTGAATAACCCCTTTAGTGTTTCAATGCACCATCAGGGTACTGATGAATATCCAGTCAGTAGACATCCAGGGTTATTTAAAGAGATCCGAATTGCTGCCGAAAGGGAACCAAATGCTGAAAATCCGCGTTCGGTTACCTTTCGTGGCCATTCGGCTATCCAGAGAGCAGGCAATTCGCCATATCCTGGAGAATTGCCTGCACATACGGTGCCTGTACAGTGCCTGTTCGAGGGCAGTGAAATCCCCATAGAGAAGCAATGCTTTGTCTATTCAGAGAACAAAAACCGGCAGTGAAAAGTTGCTGCATTACCCTGTCATTCGGTGGTTTCATTCGACAGGTTTATTCAGGCGAATCCCATAGGCTTCAATGTTAAAAATATTCCCGTTTTAATACAATATCTAATAAACCGTTTATTATAATATTCTGCAGTAAAAAGTCTCTTTATTTATAGATTTTTTTTAGGATCTTTTAAGCATTTTTCGGGATTTTTTTTCAAAATTTTTTTTTCCGATTATTATTATTATTTTTTAAACGTTTTTTCTTTTTTCTGTAACAGCCCTTTTTATTATCATTCATTGGATCTTATATGTAAATTTCAGACATTTTCGCTCAGTGGTTTCTTTGCAAACAGCGTTTCACTTTTCAAACATTCAAACGTACTGTTTTTTTTCTTTTCACCTCCTTCGTCTGCGTTGTCGGGTTTTTTCCCGGCGGCTGCTCTGCGCTGTGATCGGCTCCTGCTCGGGTTTCTCTGGCGTCTTCGGCGGGTTAATCCAGATGATGTTGCGGGTTTCGGTGTGCGTTTGTCCTCGTTTTGCGGTGAGTGTTCGTCGGGTTTGCGGCGACTTTTGCCTGCATTACGGCGGCCCTGTGGTGCTTGCTGAATACACCGCACGGTCGCCGAAATGGGATCGCCAAATCGCACCGAATTGAAGAGAATGAAAGGTCACCGAACGTGCGGTGGCTTTTCGATTCTCTTTGAATAACCCTGTGAATGTCGACTTTGTATTGTTATAACTTTACATTATACGCTTTCTACAAGGTTTGCAGTTCCACGCAGTCTCATGTAGCCTTCTACATAATCTCGCCACTTATTGGGGGAAATTGTGTTACCAGCATGTTTCACACATCTAATAAATACAACAGTCAACGTGTCATACATGCTATTATTTGGTGAACTCAGATCTGCATTAACATATAATTACCAATGTGTTTATATATTACCACCGTAACAGCATCATGGATACAATTCATTCTACAATGGAGTAAACATCAAGCTCACTGGGACTTCACGCTCACAGGAAAAAGCCCATTAGCTCACTACTGTGATATGTATCACGCGTTTTCCATACTGTCATACGAAGTAATATTCCCTCTTTGATACAGTTGATTTAAAACATAGTGGAGTTATTTTTATTTTATTCTTTTCAACATGGACATTTTGTTTCCTCCGCGCAGTACGAGATGCCTTATTTTCTCGGTACAACAGCAATGCTGTACACGCGGATAATCTAAAAATTTCCAGTGACCTATTTTTGAGGGTGTGATAATCGCACCATTCAGTTTTAAACCATTTTGTGAGACAAAAGCTCAGTAATTGCATAGATAATGTGTTATTTCTCTCCAGCATTCCCTCTGAAACAAGGAAGACAAGATTAGAGAATCTGTCTTCACAATATTTTGATTCCTTGGAGAAGTATAATTGCTCCCGGCGCTCTCAAAATCGGCTGGTGACACGTATATTGAAACAGAGGTTTATTTATATTAATTTGAAACCTGCATTTATATGCAAATTTCAATCATTTCTGATTTCCACCAGTTATTGTACATGGTTCAGGTATCTTTTTACATGAATCAAGAGCTTTGCGTCTCTTACAATGTATGCTTGATTGAACGTGGCCCTCTTTGCATCTTACTTACTCATTCATTTTGGATCGTTTCGGCCGGTTTACGTTTCGGCTCGTTTTTTGTATGGACTTTTTTTTCGTGATTTCGGACATTTTCGTGTTTTCGGTGTGGTTAATGTTTTGCCCCATAGACTTTAATGTTAAAAATATTCCCGTTTTAATGCAATATCTAATAAACCATTTATTATTATATTCTGTAGTAAAGAGTCTCTTTATTTCTAGATTTTTTAAGCATTTTTTAAAAAAATAAAAAATCTGAGCCACAGGGTGTGGGAAATGTTTTGCCCATAGACTTTAATGTTAAAAATATTTCCGTTTTAATTCAATATCTAATAAACCATTTATTATCATATTCTGTAGTAAAGAGTCTCTTGATTTCTAGATTTTTTAGGATAATTTAAGCATTTTTTTTAAAAAATAATTCTGAGCCACAGGGTGTGGGAAATGTTTTTCCCATAGACTTTAATGTTAAAAATATTCCCGTTTTAATCCAATATCTAATAAACCGTTTATTATTATATTCTGTAGTAAAGAGTCTCTTTATTTTTAGATTTGTAGGATCTTTTAAGCATTTTTTTGAAAATTACCGAAATGGAACCGAAATTACGAATTGAACGAAAATGATTTTGGATCCGAAAATTTTTCATTTCAGATCGGAAATCGTTTTGTTTCGGAAGTTTTCGGATCGGATCCGATTCGGAAAATTGGCCGAAACCGAATCACCGAATCGGGCCGATTTGTGAAAAAAACGAATCGGTCCGAAACGAAACGCACATCCCTACTTACTCATGTAGAACTACTTTATTTCACATTACCCCTTGTGAAGGGCTGCAGAATAGGTTGGTTCTATACAAATAAATTCTAAATACAATAATTATAACTCCAATGTATTTAACATACCATAATATGTTATCTAGTAGACTTGTGCACCGATTTTTTTTTCGGTTCGATTCGTTCGGATGTTTAAAATTTTCGATTCGGCTCCTTTCGGCCGATTTCTGTTTCGATTCGGTTCGGTTCGGCTCGTTTTTCGTATACATTTTTTTTCGGAATATCGACCATTTTCGTGTTTTCGGGTCACTCTGCTCGTTTTTTGTATCGACTTTTCGTGATTTCGGAAATTTTCGTTTTTTTCGGAATGTCTGTTCTCCTCTTTTCAAAGTGTCTAACTCTATTCGTTTTGACGTAAACTACTATGGTTTATTTTTTTTAATCATATTAAAATGGTATGAAAGCCAAGGAACAAAAAAAATGAACAAAATGATTTAAAAAAACGCTAAAACTGACCCGAATGCCACAAGAAACAAGTGATACGCATTTACAAATACAAAATTTACAGAATCAGCGATATAACCGATAATAGTTAAATATACGATGTCCAGAATTACCGAAATGGAACCAAAATCACGAATGGAACCGAAATCATGAATAGAGCGAAAATAAATTTTGATTTGACACATTTCAAGTCCATTCGAAAAATCCGAAATTTTTTAGATTCGGCTCGGAAAACTTTTCGGATCTGTCGGTTTTCGGGTCCGATCCGATTCGGAAATTCTGCCGAATCCGAAGACACGAATCGGGAAATTTCGTGAAAATTCCGAAATTCCGAAACCCGAAACGCACATCCCTATATCTAGTTATTTAAAAATGAATGAATATTATGTTTTAATATTCTACAGACGAACGTCTGAGGCTGATGATTATCTCCTTTATTAAGGCAATTGTATGATGACTTGCATTTCAGGGATTTCTACATATTAGCAGAATTCTGGCCCTATTAGCCTCAAAAAATTGAAATCTGGTCTCATTAGCAAGTGTATTTATGATTCTATTAGCTTCTCAATCCATGGTGATTCTCAGTAGCTCACCCTGTGCTATGTGTCAATTGGCAGGGTGTTTGTTTTCCCTACTCATAGTTATTTTTCAGACTATTTCTTGGCTCTACGTTCTTTCTCTCATTATTTATTGTTTTTCATTACTATTTGTTGATAGAACTGGAGACCCAGACACTAATTCCAAGTAAAGAAAGACGTTAAATTTGTTTCTAGATGATCTCATAATGATATCTTGAGATGTACCTTTCGTTTTGGTCCGAATCAAATTCGTGCGAAAGTTACTGATTCGTGTTTCAGAAGTGCTACCGAAATACGAATCGGTTCAGTCCGAAATGGTCTGAAAACGGAACGAAAATGAATTGATTCCGACTGAAACGTAAACCGTTTCACTTGGCACCGCTTCCCTGTCCATTGGCCGTGGTGTTGAAACTGCTGTAATCAGCACCACGGCCAATGGATCGTACCATGGTGCCATTCACAGCGATTTGGCGGCAATGAAATTCCCCATAGACAAGTAAGGGTTAATCTATTCAGAGAGCGGCAAACAGCACCGACATGTCCTGTTTTTCGGAGGTTCATTCGACAGCTTTAAACAGGCGAATCCCTTAGGTTTCAATGTAAAAAATATTCCCCGTTTTTATTAAATATTTATTCAAGCATTTTTTCTTTTCACTTGCAGCAAAAAGTCTCAATTTTTTGGACATTTTTTGGTTAAATTAATGGATTCAATTTTTTTTTAGAAAAACAAGTCTTTTCATCTTTGCCTAACGCAGCTTCTTTTCTTTCTTTAAGTCTGGCTGCGTTCGGCAGGTGCTGCCTATGATGCTGAAACCTATTTCTTGAATATGTCAAAAAAAAAAAAAGGAAACCTATTCAGCACAAAGAACAGCAGCCCCGCGGGACTCTGAAGCGGAGCTGCTATCCATGGTGCTGAAACCTATTCAGTACCAAGGACAGCATCACAGAGCATCGGTTGCATTACATCTACTACAGTACAAATATACATTGTGAAAATTCCTAAAGATTTGTTACGGTAAGATTAATGAAAAATTATTTTCCAAAAAAGCACTGGTTCCTGATCGTGGTTTTTAAAAAAATCTCTAGGTACTGAAGGGTTTAACATTTTTCCGTAAAATAAATAACCCCATCAATAAAGAAATTCCTTGTATATTCCCTGTTAAACTACCGTATATACTCGCGTATAAGCCGAGTTTTTTGACTCAGATTTTGAGTCAAAAAAACGCTATTCGGCTTATGCGCGAGTCAAGGAGCGCAGCAATCGGCAACCTACGGCCGGCGGGCCGTGCCCGGCCCGCCGGCCGTAGAATTAAGGCCCGCCGGTGTCCGTGATAATTTCACGGACACCCAGCCCGCGCCGGTCTGCTCCTTCGATGACAGCAGCACCCCGTAGCGGAGGAGCCGGAAATGCACGTCTTCCACTCCAGGCGCTGCTGTCATTTGAGACTGGCGGCTCGGCAGGTCTGTCTGCTGGGGCTCTGTGTTACTCCTTCATACTGTGATCAGTGCTGTGCCCTGTATTACTCCTTCATACTGCCCCTGGGTATCAATGCTGTGCCCTGTATTACTCCTTCATACTGCCCCTGGGTATCAATGCTGTGCCCTGTATTACTCCTTCATACTGCCCCTGGGTATCAATGCTGTGCCCTGTATTACTCCTTCATACTGCCCCTGGGTATAAATACTGTGCCCTGTATTACTCCTTCATACTGCCCCTGGGTATCAATGCTGTGACCTGTATTACTCCTTCATACTGCCCCTGGGTATCAATAATGTGCCCTGTATTACTCCTTCATACTGCCCCTGGGTATCAATGCTGTGCCCTGTATTACTCCTTCATACTGCCCCTGGGTATCAATGCTGTGCCCTGTATTACTCCTTCATACTGCCCCTGGGTATCAATGCTGTGCCCTGTATTACTCCTTCATACTGCCCCTGGGTATCAATGCTGTGCCCTGTATTACTCCTTCATACTGCCCCTGGGTATCAATGCTGTGCCCTGTATTACTCCTTCATACTGCCCCTGGGTATCAATGCTGTGACCTGTATTACTCCTTCATACTGCCCCTGGTATCAATGCTGCGCCCTGTATTACTCCTTCATACTGCCCCTGGGTATCAGTGCTGTGCCCTGTATTACTCCTTCATACTGCCCATGGTATCAATGCTGTGACCTGTATTACTCCTTCATACTGCCCCTGGGTATCAATACTGTGCCTGTATTACTCCTTCATACTGCCCCTGGTATCAATGCTGTGCCCTGTATTACTCCTTCATACTGCCCCTGGGTATCAATGCTGTGCCCTGTATTAACTCCTTCATACTGCCTGGGTATCAATGCTGTGCCCTGTATTACTCCTTCATACTGCCCCTGGGTATCAATAATGTGCCCTGTATTACTCCTTCATACTGCCCCTGGGTATCAATGCTGTGCCTGTATTACTCCTTCATACTGCCCCTGGGTATCAATGCTGTGACCTGTATTACTCCTTCATACTGCCCCTGGTATCAATGCTGTGCCCTGTATTACTCCTTCATACTGCCCCTGGGTATCAATGCTGTGCCCTGTATTAACTCCTTCATACTGCCCCTGGTATCAATGCTGTGACCTGTATTACTCCTTCATACTGCCCCTGGGTATCAATACTGTGCCCTGTATTACTCCTTCATACTGCCCCTGGTATCAATGCTGTGCCCTGTATTACTCCTTCATACTGCCCCTGGGTATCAATGCGTGCCCTGTATTACTCCTTCATACTGCCCCTGGGTATCAATGCTGTGCCCTGTATTACTCCTTCATACTGCCCCTGGGTATCAATGCTGTGACCTGTATTACTCCTTCATACTGCCCCTGGGTATCAATGCTGCGCCCTGTATTACTCCTTCATACTGCCCCTGGGTATCAGTGCTGTGCCCTGTATTACTCCTTCATACTGCCCCTGGGTATCAATGCTGTGACCTGTATTACTCCTTCATACTGCCCCTGGGTATCAATACTGTGCCCTGTATTACTCCTTCATACTGCCCCTGGGTATCAATGCTGTGCCCTGTATTACTCCTTCATACTGCCCCTGGGTATCAATGCTGTGCCCTGTATTACTCCTTCATACTGCCCCTGGGTATCAATGCTGTGCCCTGTATTACTCCTTCATACTGCCCCTGGGTATCAATGCTGTGACCTGTATTGTAAATGCTGTGCCCTGTATTGTAAATGCTGTGCCCTGTAAAACCTAGCTAAGGTTTTCTGTACCGTAATTTACGGTATATAAAGTTATTGTTGCTACCTTATTGTTTTTGTTGACCCTCTTTTACATTTACAGAGCTAGTTTACTGTTTTTATTTGAAATAAATATTGAAAAACATTTAACCTACTGATGCTTCATTGGTAATTTTTTTTTTGGTATCTATTTTTATTTTTGAAATTTACCAGTGGCTGCTGCATTTCCCACTTAGGCTTATACGCGAGTCAATAAGTTTTCACAGGTTTTTTGGGAAAAAGTAGTCGGCTTATACACGGGTCGGCTTATACCCGAGTATATACGGTATATCTATGAATTGCCACGGTCATCTACATTTTTTTCATAGTAAAATTCTTCAAGAAACAAATAGTTGTGAAATAAACGTTTTTATTTATTGTAAATAACATCTACCTGACTCTTTTGTTACATATCGTTGACTCCTGAGCAGAGTGCTGTGGTTCTTAAAGCCGGAGACTATAATAAAGACTAATTGAATGCATCATTGGGAAATGATTTAATTAACTTATTTTTTGCAGTTGATTTATAAGTAAATCTGAACATATATTTTATTATTCTAGTTCCCTTCAAAACCACACTTGCCAAAGCTTCGTGACCAAACTGTGAAATGACAAGCTGTCAAGTTCACTCGCAGGTTTTGCAGCGATAGAGTTACTTTGTCATTCAGTGTCAATTTCAACAAGTCCGGTGGGTCATGAAAAAGTCATTCTGGGATAGCATGAATATTTCATTAAGGGAGTGCACAAATGACCTGAGGTTTGTTAGCAACACACGTTTATTCTTTTAAAGCTTGAGAATCTAATTTGCATTTTCAGAAAACTATGACATCATTCAGAATTCTGATCAGGTATCACGTCTTAGTTGAAATTTATTAGTTATAAAATTGTTTGCAACTTTGTATATTTGTGAGCGTATCAATAACGAACGGAACTCTATGGCTGCCTGCTGTTTGTATCACCAGTAGATCCTCATAATGTAATAAATGTCATTCAAAATGCAGGTAATATGAAATTACTTTTTCTTTTAACCATTTCCAAACATGTTCTTCTTAAAAATGGGCTTATTATCAATATCAGGCATTGTTACTATATTTTTTCACAAATAGAGTTTGTAACTACCAGGGTTATTCAAAGAGAGTCGAAAAGCCACGTTTGGTGACTTTTCGTTCTCTTCAATTTGGTGCGATTTGGCTATCCCATTTCGGCGACCCTGCGGTGTATTGAGCAAGCACCACAGGGCCGTCGTAGTGCAGGGAAAAGTCAACGCAAACCCGCCGAAAACTCACCTCAAAACACAGCGAAGGCTCACCGAAACCTGCAAAAACATCTGGATTAACCCCGCCGAACACGGCGGAAAAACACGAGCAGGAGCCGATCACAGAGCAGAGCAGCCGCCGGAAAAACCCGACACCGCAGACGAATGGAGTGAAAATAAAAACAGTAGGCTTGAATGTTTGATAAGTGAAACGCTGTTTGCAAAGAAACTACTGAGCAAAAATGCCTGAAATTTACATATAAAATCCAATGAATGATAATAAAAAGGGCTGTTACAGAAAAAAGAAAAAACGATTTTAAAAAAAACCCGGAAAATAAATGTTTGCAAAAAAATCCCAAAAAATGCTTAAAAGATCCTAAAAAAATCTATAAATAAAGAGACTTTTTACTGCAGAATATTATAAGCGGTTTATTAGATATTGTATTAAAACGGGAATACTTTTAACATTGAAGCCTATGGGATTCTCCTGAATAAACGTGCCGAATGAAACCACCAAATGGCAGGGCATTTCGGCAACTTTTCACTGCTGGTTTTTGTTCTCTGAGTAGACGAAGCATTGCTTCTCTATGGGGATTTCACTGCCCTCGAACAGGCACCAAACAGGCACCGTATGTGCAGGCAATTCGCCAACATTTGACGAACTGCCTGCTCTCTGAATAGCCGAATGGCAAGGAAATGTAACCGAACGCTGAATTTCACTGTTCGGCTACCTTTCAGCCCCAATTCGGAGCTCTTTGAATAACCCTGTATATTTTTTCAGGAATTGAGTATTATCATTTATTCTGTACAGTTACATTAATCAATTAATAAATCATATTTTTGTGCAGTTGTCCAGGCTCTAGTATTTTTAAATACATACTACTGGTTGCAGTTGAGTCAGCTTTTTAAACCAATAAATTCATAAACACATTAATAAAAAAACATTTTTATTTTAATTGATTATACAGTAAGAAATATTTAGGCATATTCCCAGTGTATTTCCTACTGTGAGAGCAGGCTTTCACCGGAATCCCTGCTCCCAGTAACCTTCTTCCGATGCTGTATAAATAAACCAGAGCCCAAAGAACTCCATGGAGTGTCAACATGAGAGTAATGATGCAAGATTGTGAAGTTCAGGCAGAAAGACACTGACAAAATATTTTCCTTCACTGTTCTTCTGCTAGTGTAGGGGTGCATCCTGCTTTTTTCTTATGGGTAGTCATACTATTGGTAGATATATTTTTTTCATCATCACAGCATTAGCTGTTAGAATAATGAGCCACATGGAGTCACTTGTCATTTAGAAGGTCCTAATATTATTGCACATATTATACAAAGTATCATACCCATAAAAACCAGCACATGTATCTGAAGGTCCCATTGACTTATACTCAGGGTTATTCAAAGAGAATCGAAAAGTCACTGCACGTTCGGTGACCTTTCATTCTCTTCAATTCGGTTCGATTTGGCGATCCCATTTCGGCGACCCTGCGTTGTATTCAGCAAGCACCACAGGGCCGCCGTAATGCAGGGAAAAGTCGCCGCAAACCCGGCGAAGGCACACCGAGAACCCGCAAAAACATCTGGATTAACCCGCTGAAAACACCGGAAAAACCCAAGCAGGAGCTGATCACACACAACGCAGCCACCGGAAAAACCCGACACCGCAGACGAATGTAGTGAAAAAAAAAAACAGTATGCATGAATGTTTGAAAAGTGAAACGCTGTTTGCAAAGAAACTACTGAGCGAAAATGTCTGAAATTCACATATGATCCAATGAATGATAATAAAAAGGGCTGTTGCAGAAAAAAGAAAAAAAGATAAAAAAATCTGAAACAATTTTTTGGCAAAAAAAATCCAGAAAAATGCTTAAAATATCCAAAAAAATCTAGAAATAACGTGACGTTTTACTGCAGAATATTAAAATAAACGGTTTATTAGATATTGAATTAAAACGGGAATATTTTTAACATTGAAGCCTATGGGATTCGTCTGAATAAATCTGCTGCATGAAACCACCGAACAGCAGGGCAATTCGGCAACTTTTCACTGCTGGTTTGTGTTCTCTGAATAGATGAAGCATTGCTTCTCTATGGGGATTTCACTGCCCTCGAACAGGCACCGAACAGGCACCGTATGTGCAGGCAATTCGCCAACAATTGGTGAACTGCCTGCTCTCTGAATAGCCGAATGGCTAGGAAAGGTAACCGAGCGCTGATTTTCAGCGTTCGGTTACCTTTCGGCAGCCATTCGGATCTCTTTGAATAACCCTGATAGAATGAAGGTGCAAAAGAGAAATAGATTTCTACAGAACGATAGGGAGATAAAGATAGATAGATACAATGAATGAGATAAATATAATAATGGTGCAAAAGAAAAATAGATAGAATGAGATAGTGCAAGAGAGAGAAATAGATATCTACAGAATGATAGGGAGATAAAGATAGATAGATAGGTAGATGGATAGATAGATAGAAAGATAGATAAGGATAGATATATAAGGATAGATAGATAGGTAGATAGGTAGATGGATAGATAGATGCTAGATAGGTAGATAGATAGATAAGGGTAGATAGATAAGGATAGATAGATAAGGATAGATAGATAAGGATAGATAGATAGATAAATAGATAAGATAGATAGATAGATAGATAGATAGATAGATAGATAGATAAGGATAGATAGATACGGATAGATAGATACAGAGATAGATAGATAGATAGATATATAGATAGATAGATAGATAGATAGATAGATAGATAGATAGATAGATAGATAGATAGATAAGGATAGATAGATACGGATAGATAGATACAGAGATAGATAGATAGATAGATAGATGGATAGATAGATATGGGATAGATATTAGATAGATAGATGATAGATAAGGGTAGATATATAGATATATAGATAAGGATAGATGGATAGATATGGGCTAGATATTAGATATATAGATAGATAAGGATCGATAGATAGATAGATAGATAGATAGATAGATAGATAGATAGATAGATATGGGATAGATATTGGATAGATAGATGGATAGATAAGGATAGATAGAGAGATAGATAGATAGATAGATAGATATGGGATAGCTATTAGATAGATGGATAGATAAGGATAGATAGATGGATAGATAGATAGATATGGGATAGATATTAGATGGATAGATAGATATGGGATAGATATTAGATGGATAGATAGATATGGGATAGATATTAGATGGATAGATAGATAGATGGATAGATGGATAGATAGATAGATAGATAGATAGATAGATAGATAGAGATACAGAGATACAGAGATAGATAGATAGATAGATAGATAGATAGATAGATAGATAGATAGATAGCAAGAGTTGTCTATAGAGAGATGAATATAAAGATAGAGAGAGATTTATCTAAAGAGAGATAGATAGATAGATAGATGATGGATAGATAGATAGATAGATAGATAGATAGATAGATAGATAGATAGATAGATAGATAGATAGATAGATAGATAGATAGATAGATAGATAGATAGATAGATAGATAGATAGATAGATAGATAGATAGATAGAATGAGATATATAGAATGATGGTGCAAAAGCGAAATAGAGATAAATATTATTATTATTTAAATAGAGCCAACAATTTCCGCAGCGCTTTTACCAATGGGAGCAAGACAAAATTAAGACAAACATAGACACAGAAACAAGAGGTGTAGAAGGCCTGCTTGGATGAACTTACATTCTAGGGATGTCGGGGTAGAGGAAAACAAAAAGGAGTTATTAAGATAAATAGAGATATAAAATACATTTTCAGCGTTTACAATGTGCTACATATGACATATTTACCATATATATATATATATTTATATATATAATACATTTATTTATTTACATAGAATATACTTATATACATTTATTTTTCCCTGAATCACTCTGTATAAGAGCTAAGAACATATTGATAATATTTTTTTAAGAATTATCATACAATTTCAATAGTTTATTTTAAAATTAAAAGCAGCTTATGGACTGTAATCATCTGCACTTTTACATGTATTTGCTGTCAGTCGCCTTTTTAGAACAGCACCTTTTACTCAAGTGGAAATCTCTACCATTGGCGATTTGGGATATAGTGGATAATTTTTATTTGGAAAATGCTAATGAGGCTCGTTAATGTGCCGGCCAGGGATGCAGTGAGGCTGTTTCAGATTCCAACATGCAACCAAATGTCTACACATTTTAATTGCACAGCAAGTGTTAGGTGACTGCGATCAGACACTCGACGTACAAATTACCCTCGACTTGTGCCATTCTAGTGACAGGATGATAAATTACTAACCTCTCAGCCCAACCAATCAAGGAGGTTTGCATTCTGCTACGGATCATTGACTTTTTTATAGTATACTAGAATTGTATAAATCAAAGGTGTGTGTGTAAATTAACACAATGTTACTTAGCACCCATAATAAGAGGATGTCTTAGTGCATGGCTACAATCCACGTCTTCCTTGCATAAAAAAACACTACACACAGGGCCCTATTACAATCTTCACGCCAAAACGCACGCGCAACGCGTGAATTTGTGCGCCCATACATTAAACTTTAACGCGCGTAAATCAACGCTGGAATTACAATCCTCACTCATTTTCCCATCCGTCGAGCAATAACGCGCATAAAACGGACACACACAAATGTGCGCACAGTGACGTTGTTCGCAGAAATCAGTGTGCGGACTGTTTTCAGAATTAAGAACCACAATTGTCTCACGTTAAGTTTTTGAGCCTGTCAAAGTCAATCTGCTCATATATGCTGCATCAATAAAAAATGCACACACAGCTTCTCCATTTTATTGTTTGGGTATGTGTAGAATGTGTAACTATACTTTGCTGCGTATTTTTTTTTGGGCTGGTGTATTTGGGTTCGGCCAGGTTGATAGAATTTACCATTAACACCAGCTTTTAGGAGTTGCCAAAATTATGCGCGCAAAGGCTGTGCGTTACAAACTGCGCATAGATTGTAATACCATCCGCGTACCAGCGCACAAACGCATTTGCGCTCACAATGTTAAGTATAGGATGCGCAAAGTAAAGTAAGTTCGCGCAGGTTCACCCGCAGTAGACGTATACGCGTGTTTGTTGCGCTGACATTGTAATACGACGTTCAGAGCAAAGGGTTTTTCCGCTCGCGTTAATGCGTTTTTGCACCGGCGAAAACGTATGCGCGAAGATTGTAATAGGGCCCACAGTATATACAATAAACACGCGTACAACACTGGTTCGAGTCCATCGTATGCTCCTCCAATGCTTACATTAAGATGCACTAAGATAAATCAATAAAACAATGAGGACCCTACAAACAAAATATAATAGAAGCATAGCATTACCAAGCATGGACGATATATATCTCTTCCATGCAATAATAATAATCTACACACTGAAAATAAAGAAACGGATCATATTGTGTCACAGGAGTGTCCGCTGGTGTTCTCACTCTTCTCCTATTCGTATTCCACCTCCGCACTCCTCCAAAGAGTACGAGGGCCCTGAATACAATAAGACGCATTCACCCACTATGTGTCCTTCAGAGTTTTCCGGTCAAACTGTGCAATTGTGCAAAAGTTGACTGAAGAACTCTGAAGGACACACACTTGATGGATGCGGCTTCTTGTATTCAGAGCCCTCCTATTCTTTGGAGGAGTGCGGTGGTGGAATACGAATCAGAGAAGAGTGAGAACACCAGCGGACACTCCTGTCACATAAGCAATCTGTTATTTTATCTTTGTTGCGTAGATTATCATTACTCCGTGGAGGAGATATATTGTCCATGTTGGGTTGCGCTATGTTTCTATTATATGTTTCTTTGTGGGGTCCTCGTTATAATTGATTTATCTTAGTAAACCTTGGTTATTCCCCTGTCAAATGATGAAGTAGTGTCCACATCTATTAGGTTTATACAACTTGTCAGTTATTGTGGTTGCACTTGAAAATCCATATATGGGCCCATTTCTTCATTTCCTTCTTCGGAGCTGCTGGACACTTTTTCCTTGCCTTCTAAAATTGCAACGATTGTGTGTCTCCTATTCCTGACAGCCAGCTGCAGGGGAGTGCAAGAACTCACGTCCTCTATGTTCAAATTAGCGCACGACAGCATCAAAGTCTTAATGATTGCGGCATTTGTCGTTAATACTGCCAAGTGCAAGGGAGTCCAACCAAACTTGTTCTGCACATTGACATCTGCCTTGTGTTCGATAAGATTGATAGCACTGCAAAATGCACCACGTTGGACAGCAAGGTGCAACGGAGTCCATCCCGACATCTCGGAGATGTTGGGGTTAGCACCTAATTTCAACAGTAGGGAAACTATAGGGGCTTCGCTGTACCTGACAGCTAAGTGTAGTGGTGTCCATCCCATTTCTCCCATTGCGTCCATGTCAGCGTCACTTTCCTTGAGTAACTTGACAATCTCAGTGTGTCCTTTAAATGTTGCAAGGTGCAGTGGTGTCCACTGTTGGGTGGTCTTCACATTTATTTGGGCTCCATGTTTTAATAATTGCTTGCAGATCAGACTGTTACCTTTCACTGCCGCCGTGTGCAAAGGGCTGTAATGACTTTGGTCACAGCTGTTTACATTGGCCCCCTTTTGTATCAAATGCTGTACCACCCTAAAATATCCTCTGTCGGCAGCGATATGCAAAGCAGTTCTTTGATTAATTTGTGTAATGTTTGGATCGGCTTTTTGTCCAATGAGAAGTTTTACAAGATTATAGTGGCCAAAATAAGATGCAAGATGAAGTGCTGCCTTGCCGTCAGTCTCCTGGATATTTGGGTTGCAATGTCGCGTAAACAAGACCCGGGCTACATTCTCAAAACCATTTTGGGAGGCTAAGTGGAGCGGAGTCCATCCATCACGTTCTGTTGCATCGACCTTGGAACCGTGGTCGAGAAGTAGCCTTGCAATCCTGTCATCCCCAAGTTGAGCTGCAAAGTGCAGCGGGGACCACCTCTCTTCGTCGGTGATGTTTACGTCCGCTCCGTTCTCAATCAATGAAGTGCAGATATCTGGTAGCCTCTTCTGCACTGCAAGGATGAGGGGAGTGTATCCACTCACCGTCCGGCTGTTCACGTTGACATTGAGGTTGAGGAAATGATTAACTCTTTCAAGATTTCCTTGGGCAACGGCAAAGTGGAGTATAGTGTTATTTTTTTCATCCATCCATGAGACATCTTCATTGATATCTGCTAAAAGTTTTGCCATTACACCTGTGTCTAAAAGAGAAGAAAACATTTTTAAATATTCATATTTCTAACAGGAGATTTAGTGCTGTCAGATCTTAAAATAAAAAATACAAATGTTATAGGCTAGAAATAAGGGCTTACTCAACAATATGCAGTCCACAAATGCGCTATTGGAGTTGGGAGAGGATGTTTATTAGTAGACACTTGGAAATGAGTAATGAGGTCTCTCTGGCCTTATGGAGTTATGGGCACCAACAACAAATGAGAAAATGTGGGATTGTGATGAACCAGTGGCATACAGCACAATAAGGTGAAATGGAGCAGAAGAACAAGGGATGCATAAGAAGACACTTGAACAAATGGGAGTTATGGGGCCATGGCGTAACTGGAAGATGCATAATTAACATTGACACAACATTCAACAAAATAATTCCAGGTAATCCAGGTAGATGTTTATTGGGAGGGGGATAACATCAAGAAAACATTTTGGCTCTTAAAGCCTAAGTCATGCCATACGTATGGCATGATTAAGGCTAAGGTCAGACGAAAGCAGTTTTAACGTGCGTTTAACCGCACTAAATCACGGCCGTGCTAGCAGCAAATGACGTCCAATGCCGGGCTGCATATGAAGAACGGCCGCACAAAAGTGTGGCCGCGCAACTCAAGTGCGCTGCGTCCGCATAGCGGTGTGTTTGCGTGATTGGGAGACGTCAGACGCTGCTAGTGTACGGCTAACATAACGTCCAGACACAAAAAGTGTTTTATTGATCATCGGTACAAAATCACGGACGAAAATGCGCATCGTATGACCGCTATTGCGTATTCCGTGAAAAAATGCGTCCATTCATTCGAACGCACTTTTTCACGGACAACACGAAAGATGCGTTATTCTGACCCTAGCCTAAGACCTTAAGGGCAGAAACGTCACTTTGATTTTATACCCAGTTCAATAAACATACGTGTACACCTGGATTGCCTCTCATCTTCTTGGAATTTAAGGATTAAATAGGTGAGAAACACATGGAATAAGACATATTACAGTTTTTTTTGGGGATTGGCCAGGATGAAACCATAAAAGGAGATATAGAATGTAGCCCAAGGAAATGAACAACCCTAGGGAGTGCATCTACCAAAAACTACCCTTACAGGGGTCTACATTCGTGACTCAAAACAGAACCTATGTACCTAATGCTCCTGATAAGATCACTATAAAACAATATACTGTATTTTGAAGTATTTTCCCCCTATAGTGTCTTTTTAACTTCTACTTGATGAAGAGTATTTTGTGTCCAGTGGTTAGGAACACCCTTCAAGTTATGATGCCATGTGGTGTACATGACAGCCAATCGCATTGGTCACATGGCCACAGTAACGTGGATCGGACGTGTCAACACACCTCATATGGGAAGCAATCTTCAGTGGTGGGTCATCCCAGAGTGGACCTAAAAGGGGAAGGAGTACAGTGCACCTAGTGTAGAAGAAAATGGGACCAAAATCCTGAACAAAATGTTGGTGCTCCAACTGCCCGAGTAGCCAACCCAACAATAACTTAAAAAATAAAGAAAATGCAGTCAGTCACACCAAAAACTAGTAGGAAGAGGAGGATCTTTATGTAGGCAACATTTCAGTTGCAACTGTGACCTCCATCAAGTGCTCGTGGCTAGAAGAGGTAAATATAACCCTTCTCAGGTGAGGATGGTCCATGACAGTCATTCTTCTTGTAAGGACAGTTTGCTCAGACTGTTATGACACATCACTCGGTGTGAAAGGATTACATTCTTGACAAATTAAACCAACGAGGCTGGCAAATTAATGCAATCCAATAAAGAAGAGCACACAAATCATTCCAGTGCAGGAACTGAGAATTCCTTTGGTTTTGTTGTTAGAAACCCCAGGTGACTGTGAGTGAATGAATGAGCTTCGGTGTTTAAACAATATTTTGAAATGCCTTTTGATGGTTACAGCATGGCAGGTCAAGGCACCACCTGAGACGACAGCACATTGTTCTGTGTGCTCTTTCACAAGCGCAGAGACCTTCCCTTGATACTAGAAGTGACCTCATGAGACCTTCATTGATGTCTATGAGTTCATTTATAAATATTGCATTGTTATCCCTGAAAATCTAACATTAAACAAACTTGTTCAAACAATCCTTTTAACTCAAGGAGAACATGCTGTGATGAATGTCAAGAGAAAGCTTTATGATAAGAGCTGTAATTATATATACACACACACACACACTATAAAAATGTACTTACCACTATCTTCATGCTCATTATTAGATGATGTTTGTTGGCTACCCTGTATAAAAAGACATTTCATTGTTACTATAGCATATCCAAAATCTATTCTCATATCAAAAGTTACTTTTTTTTTCAATATATACAGGGTTATTCAAAGAGCTCCGAATTGCTGGCGAAAGGTGACCGAACACTGAAATTCAGTGTTTGGTTACCTTTCCTGGCCATTCGGCTATCCAGAGAGCAGGCAGTTCGCCAATGTTGGCGAATTGCCTGCACATACGGTGCCTGTTCGGCTATTCAGAGAACAAAAACCAGCAGTGAAAAGTTGCCGAAATGCCCTGCCAATCAGTGGTTTCATGCGGCAGATTTATTCAGACGAATCCCATAGGCTTCATTGTTAAAAATATTCCTGTTTTAATTCAATATCTAATAAACCGTTGCTTATAATATTCTGCAGTAAAGAGTCTCTTTACTTTTAGATTTTTTTAGGATCTTTTAGGCATTTTACGGTATTTTTTAGATTTTTGAAAGATTTTTTCAGTTTTTTTTTAATCGTTTTTTCTTTTTTCTGTAACAGTCCTTTTTATTATCACTCATTGGATCTCATATGTAAATTACAGGCATATTCGTTCAGTAGTTTATTTGCGAACAGCGTTTCACTTTTCAAACATTCAAGCCTACTGATTTTTTTCTCTCACTCCATTCGTCTGCGGTGTCGGCTTTTTACGGCGGCTGCTCTGCGCTGTGATCGGCAGCTGCTTGGGTTTCTCTGGCGTGTTCGGAGGGGTTAATCCAGATGTTTTTGCAGGTTTCGGTGTGCCTCCGCCAGGTTTTGAGGGTTTCGGTGTGCATTCGCTGGGTTTTGCGGTGAGTTTTCGACGGGTTTGCGGCGACTTTTCCCTGCGTTACGACGGCCCTGTGGTGCATGGTGAATACACCGCAGGGTCGCCGAAATGGGATCGCCGAATCGCCCCGAATTGAAGAGAACGAAAAGTCACGGAACGTGCGGTGACATTTCGATTCTCTTTGAATAACCCTGTATGTTGTATAATTACAATTAATTTGGTTGGAGTGTGAATCATGCTTCATTAAGGTTCACATTCACAATCTTTATGAAATAATTATTGTGCATCTCGATTATGATGCTGCGTTATTTCATTTTATTGAAGGTTGCTTTTATGTTAATGCTTAAATTACTAGCCAGTGCACCAAAAAACATGATATAAAAGTTGTCTCTTGCTTTACGTACAATTGCCGGCGCATCGAAGGCAATTACAGCTGACTTTAGATGCTCTTGTTCTGCTTTCGTTGAATGTGCTTCAGGTTCCGGTAAAGGGATTTGTATCAGACAGAGAAGCATGTGAGATTCAACGATGATATCTAAAAAAACAAAACAGAGGAAAACACGCAGTTATTAAATCCAGCGGATGTAAGGATGTCTAGAAAAAATTATTAATTCTCAAGAGATCAGAGGTCACTAGATCAGATCCTATGTTTCACAGAGAAAGCCTAGTCCTACCATTTATACCTACCGTAGTCTACTTACCACTTTAGTGTTGTAGACTATAACATGGGGTGTAATGTTCCAGAGAAAAATAAACAAACAGTTATGCACTCACAAAACTAATGTGTGACAATGGTCTTTTTAAAGATAGGTGCTCCAGGGCCCAGAGGCGGTCGAAAGACTCAGTGGTGATGCCATATAGATAAGAGGGACCCTGCACTCCAATCTAACAGATGACCAGTTTATTGGCTGAGACGCAATGTTTTGCCTATACAAACAGCCTTTCTTAACCCCTTCGCTATCAATCACTTTCTGATGGAAAAATGCCATCATAACATTTATTTGAAACATGGGATGCAATCTTAACTATTAAATATAGGATAAAATAAACATTTTTGCACAGAAATTGTTGTTCTGAGATAGTTAAAAAATTTAACCCCTTAGTGACCGGGCGGTTTTACACAAATCCGTCCTTTAGTGACCGCTGCTGTTTTTACGTTTCTGCGCCGTTCGTGTTTAGGTCAAATTTTCCTCTTACTCGTTTATGCAACCGACACATATTATACACCGTTTTTCCCACCATTTCTAAAAATAACATTCTAAAAATACCATTATTTCCATCATATCGTATAATTTACTATAAAAAAAATATGATGGAAAAATGGTAAAAACATTTTTCGTAATTTAATCCCCAAAATCTACAACCACCAAAAAAAGACCCCAGCAAAATAGTTTCAGAATTTTGTCCCGAGAATAGAAATACCCAATCTTTACATGTTTTTGCTTTTTAACCCCTTCATTGCTGAGCCAGTTCACCTATGTGCACTGAGCTCATTCTGACTGTTTTATGCTCATTATTTTTAGATGACAGCCTAGGTCCTATTATTATTATTTTTATTTTATTTTTAGCTTTGTTTTACAATGAACCTAGTCAGATTGTTGGTATCATTGGAAAGGCCATGATCAGGCATTTCCAATGGTGTCCAGCATGACCCTCTAGGTGCCACGGATCGGGAGATAATGGCATCCAAAGGCAGCTAGGGGGTTAACTGGCCCACTGACATCCCCACACATATGGTTGGGATGTCAGTGGGTGGGGGGTGACCTGGAGGCTTGGCTGACATCCACGATGTCAGCCCCCTCCAGGTTTGAATCACGATTTGGCACAAATTTGCACCGAGTTGCGATCCTGCAGCGAAATTGTTAATGCTCTCCCCTTTCCAGCTGTGCAACTTGCAGCACTCTAGCTTCAATGGTTGGGGAGATAGAGGGATCCACAGGAGCCCCACCTCCCCTCCATTGATTTCAATGGGGGCGCCTGCTGATGATGTCACCACGCAGCGTGGTGACGTCATCAAGCTCACCGGCCCATCGAAATCACAGGGGCAGGCTTCCTCCCTGCCAGATCTACGAGGGATCCAGCGAGGGAGGTAAGTATACATCCACGCTTCTAACGGAGACCCATGGGCAGGACGTACATAGTACATCAGCGGTCATTAAGGGGTTACGTAGTGAAAATTTTCTCATTCTTCATTCTTGGTGTATACATTCATCGATTACGGAAATATTGTCGGGATGAAAGGTTCTGAACTCTAGATGGTGTCCCTTATCTTACACTATTTCACACAGGGTCTGCATTATTAACATATAGGCAGAAATTGCAATTGTGTCAAATTCAGTGAACATGATAAAGATAGAGAATAAAGTGATCAGATCTCCTGCTTATGGGGATTTATACTGACCATAATGAGATTATTAGCAATGCAGCTTCCAAAAAATACCAATATCTGTATGTGCTGCATAATGCCTGTGTGTGGGGATTACAATAACACCTTGTATCTGTACTGTACAGGGTTTTTCCAGCCATTATAACCCGCTGTATCATATCTCTGTACAGCACCTAGTGACCCCAGAGCTCTCCCTGTATTCTGCCCTCTCCATGGCTTTTGTAATGCGGCGGCAACGTCTCTGAACATTTTGTTACAATGAGCTTGAGAACTCTTGTAGCTTGTTTATGGATGACTTCCCATTTCCTAAAGCTCAACCTCTCCAAAACTGAACTCCTTGTCTTCCCTCACTCTAAAGCTAACATTCCTGCACCCATTTCCTTTCAGAGGAATGGGGCCACCATTACTTCTACTTCAGAGGTAGATTTCCTCTGTGTCCTCTTTTGACTCTGCTCTCTTCTTCACTCCTCACACATTTAGTACCTAGCCAAATCCTGCTACTTCCACCTAAAAAAACATTGTACGCATCCACCCCTTTTTAATTCAGGACTCTTCTAAAAATGCTCATCCAAGTCCTTATTATCTCCCGCCTTGACTACTGGAACCCCCTTTTTTATGGAACTCCCTCCCCAGCAATATTAGACACCCCGTCTCTCTATTCCTTCAAGAAGTCTCTTAAAACTCTTTCTTTAGAGAAGCCTATCGGCTCACTCCATGATTCCCCCACTGTACATTTCTTCCTCCATCTCCCACGCAGCCCCTATGCACCTCACATACTCAGCTAGTACTATAACCTAGTGTGTCACCCTTCTCCTCTTATAAGCTCTCAAGCAGGGTCCTCTTAATTGAGAAATGCTGTTTGTAGAGTCGAAATGCTGCAGCTCACCTAAAAAACTGTCCATCTATTAGATTGTATTGCCGGGTCCTTCCTTTCTGCATGGAGTGTAGTTTTTGGCTACGTCTTAGAAATTTTAGGCCAAGTCCATGCAGCCACTATACACACATACCATACAATTTATTTTCAATCCGAAACACAAATACTAACCTACAAAGCATGGCCTTTTTTTGGGGTTTTGATTCCAGCATCTCTGCATCAAGTCGATCATCTGCTGACATTCCACCGGACGCTCCTCGGAAATGTCTTCAATTGGGGGCCGTTGACCAGATGCTACTTTTACAAAGACGGCCATCATGTTTGCACCTAGAAACAACCCAGATATATAATCTTAAATGTCCTAGCTTATAACTCTGTAAACATAGGTGTGCACAGAAGAGCATGCCTGAGTGGTGAGTAGCTCCTCCTTTCAACATCTTAGGTTCCCATCTAGAGTTCTTAGGTTTTTCTTATTTGGTTCATGATAAACAACAAACAAAAGTAACAGTTTGTGACTATGTGCAGTTTGTACGTAATGAAGGAAAAATGTCTGTACGCCCCAAGATAAGGGCTGAGAATGGCTGTGAATGTAAGTATTTTGAATAAAATGAATATGTCTGCCGATAACTGGCCCAATTCCAGCCAAGTTGTAAGCATGTTAATGTACATTAATGGCTTGGCACGAGAGCAGTGAGCTATTCCCTGGCAGTCTTCTGCTTTTGGCTCAAGCTGGTTTTCAGAAATGAATATTGTCTCTTAAAGCCTGATGTTAAATAACTTAAATCTTAAATTTATGTATACCTAAAAATCCCTTATCCCTGATCTTGCAGTGCAGAGGGTATCGCAATCATTTCTTCTGCCAAATAGTTGCAATTGCTATACCCCAGCCCAAGTGCAATCCTGCTTGCAATCGGTTGAGCGTAGCCCCATGGAGTCTTGTGAACTCCAGCAGCCAATACCTGCAGCAGCTCCGCTGGTGGGATCTACAAGTGGTTCACAAATATCTCGACTCGAGATGTTACTGCATAATAGGCATGTTAATAGCATTCCTTAACTTTATAACAGCTCGTGCAGGTTTTGCAAGCCGTTATTAATGGTTTTGGTGGAATTGGGCTCAGAGATGGGTGAATAGGTCCTAAGGCTTGTGCTGAAAACCCTTTGGGGGCCTGAAAGCTGGGGAAACTCAATTTCTGTGAACATTTTGATTTTATTTTCTTGTTGTATAGTGGGTCAGTACTCCAAGATTTAGAGAGTGAATTTCCTGTTGAACAAGCCTTCAGTCAAAGCAGCAAGAACAAAAAGGATCCAGGAACTCACACTTATTAACCTCCCTGGCGGTCTATTTTTTTTTTACCCCCTAGCGGTATCCCGAGTGTGGCTCAGGGTTAAATTCCTATATTGGACGCAACACTCGGGATGCCGCCGGATACATCACCTCTCCATGCGCTCCCTCGATGTCCCCAGCTGCCTCCTCCGACGACTGCGACCTCATTACTTTCTGGTTTCCTCCTCGCGAGAACAAATCCAGGAAGTGAAACATTGTGATCTCCGGGAGAGGCTGCAGAGATCAGTGAGGGAGCACAGGGAGAGGTGATGTATACAATCCGAGTGTGTCGCGAGGTTACTGCTCTCAGCGGTGAAATTTAACCCCGAGACACACTTGGGAACACCGCCAGGTAGGTTAATGGAGCTTTCCAACCAGTATGCTTCAGCTGCAGGACGGTCTTTGTCAAGCCGGCTTCACATAGGCTGTCCTGCAGCTGAACCGTTGCTGGTTGGGATGCAAAGCCCTTTCGGAATCACTGTAATCCTGGATCCTTTCTGCTCTTGCTGCGCTGTGTTTTGGATGTTGCCTGCCTAGATTCTGACTCCACCTAGATTTGTGAGGTTTGGTTGCTGTATGATGGTTTGTCTGTTGGTGGCTGTGTGTGTGCAGAGTTCTCTTACATCAGGGAATACTGGAAACACCTTTGGTCAAAGACAAATGTGCTAGAGAATGGGAATGTCAAGCCACCAGACCACCAGTAATGTGGCCGCTTTGCCCGGGACCACCAGGAGAGTTTCTGATAGTCCTGTTTGTATATATATTTTATGTATTAAGCACACTAGCTCTTGTTGAAACAGAATTGTTACCTATGGAGAAAGTTCCCTGAGGGATATTGTGAACATTACATAGCTCTGTATAATGTTAATTAATAAAGTAATGATGAATATTTTTTTTTTACCAATTAGAGGAATATGAAAGGCCAATGTTAACCTGCAAAGAAAAATCTCCAAATGTCAAATATCTATTCTTTATAGTCAAGGAATTATAAACTTTTATAGATGTATTGGCTAATTAAAGGCAGCAAATTTCAAGCACTGAGGATCTCTTTTTTTTCCGGGGACGGTAGGACTAATAAAGGTAAAATAGCACAGAATATACACATTGAGTATAGCACATGGGGAGTGCGATAGTTTAGAATGGGAAAACAGCAAATGCATGTTGAAGAGAGATAAGCAGGGGCAGTAAAATGTCTAATGCATTTGCAAATCTAAAATGCATAACTGTATACACACAAATTAAAAAATAAATTCACTTTATGGCTAATAATGTATAAAGGATTTCAAAGTGTAATTTTATTCTGTTTTCTGTTGGTTTGTGATTGGGAATATTTAGAGTGAGTATAAGGCACTGATCTTGCATTTGTTTCGCCTACTATTTTTTTTTTAAATAGTATTTATAAACGTGTATTGCTAAATGTATCCTTGAGGAAATTATTTAACTGTTGAATTATGTAGCTATATATTTATTGCTTTAAGTACAGGTTGGGCACCCTTTATTCAGAAATCTGTAGTCCAGGAGACTCTGAAATCTGGAATTGTTGAAGTATTAGGAATTTCAGCTTTACTTACCTCCCAGACGCTCCTCCGAAGGCTGCAGCACCGCCAGGAACATGCATGGAGAGTCTGTGCAGCTCCAGCATGTGACATGCTGAACAGAAACATGCTTGCACTGCACAGCATGTCCCTCGCAAAGGGCTGCAATGGGTATACATGATAGAACTGCAGCAGGCAATGTATCGCGGGTCCCCACATCATCTTTCCAACTTCAGATTTTCCCTGATTCTGAAATCCTAGCATATCCAAAATCTGGGTTGCCCGAGGTAAGGGGTACCCAGTGGTTTTCATGGAAAATCACTTTAGAGTACTACTTACACAGTTAAGATCATTGTACATCCATACAATGGGCTCTATTACATTCTTTGCGCAAAAACGCTTGCGTAGCGCGTTAATGCGTGTAAATTAACGCTGGTATTACAATCCGAGCGCATTTTTTCATCCGTCAAAAAATAACACGCGTAAAAGAGACGCACAAAAACACGTGTGCTTTAACGTTGCACACAGAAATCGTGTGCAGACTGTTTTTTAACGCGATTCAGCCAATCAGAATTAAGAACCACAATTATCTCCCGCCAAAATCAATCTGAGTATATATGCTGCTGCAATAATAAAAACACGCACAACTTCTATATTTTATTGTTTGGGTATGTGTAGAATGTGTAACTATACTTTGCTGCGGTTTTTTTTGGGCTGGTGTATTTGGTTTCGGCCAGGTTGATAGAATTTGCCATTAACACCAGCTTTTCAAAGACGTTAAAAATATGCGCGCAAACTTTGTCTGTTAAAATTTGCGTATAGATTGTAATACCATCCGTGTACCAGCCCACAAACGCATTTGCGCTCACAATGTTAAGTATAGGATGCGCGCAGGACGGTACGCTCGCATAGGGTTCGCGCAGGTTCACCCGGGATAGACGTTAAAGCGCATTTTTTGTGTGGACATTGTAATACGACATTCAGCGCAAAGGGTTTTGCCCCTCGCGTTAACCTCCCTGGCGGTCTAATTTTTTTAAAATTTCGTGTCTAAAAGCGTCTAAATTTTTTTTTAAAGGAAACGTGGTTTTGTACATAGCCTGTAATAATTAGGAATCACGCACTGAAATCCGTGCAATAAGGAGTCCTTACTGGTAAAATCCTTTATAAGTAAATAAATAAAAAAATAGTAAATACACTGAGTCCGATAAAGTTTGAAACACAAAATAATAATTTATTATCCCAAAAATAATTATCCAAAATAATGCAAATAAATGATATTCAATAAAATAAAAAACAAAATAACACTGAAATCGGTCTGAAAACAGTGAGGGTGAGAGGATGTATGGTCTATTTCTTATCCTGTAGTGCCACCCAGTGGCCGTTCATAAACATTGCACTTTGGAGTACAGTATTTTATGAATTGTTTATAAGTTTGCTGATGGTTCCCTCCCGCCCTGCACCATGTGACTTGCAGGGGGCCTTCCAGGAAGCAGCTCGCTGCGATCACACTGCAGGGGACAGCAAGGGAGCCAGGAGGAGGTGAGTAAACATCCAGCCCGAGTGTGGCTCGGGGTTACCGTTGGCGGTAGCGAAATTTAACCCCGAGTCACACTCAGGAATACAGCCAGGGAGGTTAATGCATTTTGCGCACGCGTTAAGATTTGCGTTGGGAATGTAATAGACAGTAAATACCTATTTGACAGGCAGACGTTGCCATCTGCTGGCCAAATAGTGCAACTGCAGCTGGGGCTCTGTTTACAACCAGCTCGAGTTCTGTGTTTTATACACAAAATTCCCAGCTGCTCAAACAGCTTCAGCACCTCAGGTGAATTGTTCAAGGTGCTGAAACTTTAGGGGCAAAATATGAAACGTATTTGCAAACAAGTTTCATTTGCACTGAGAGCAATTCCTCTGCATTGCTCCAAAATATGACCAGATCGGCATAACTCGATCTCAGCCCCCTGCAGCAGCTTTTTAAGACTGAGTTATGTTGATCTTAGCAGCAAAGGGGTTAATGAGTGGATTGTTTATATTTTATAGCTCCCTCGCTAATGATAACAGCTGGTTTTGAATAGGGCACCCAACAGGTTTCCAGTATTTTTAAAACATCGTTAACGAGCGACCAGGCTTAACGTCTCCAAACACACAGATAGCGTATTTACCTGGATACGGCTTCTTCTGTGTCAGTAATTCCCAAATAACAATGGCATAGCTAAGAAAGAAAAAGAAATAAAAAATGATGACATTCACAGAAATTCCTTCTATGTAACATCTGGAGCTGGCTTTTTTTATATCTTCCGAAACCCGTTATTTCATGCAAGGACAAAAAGCTCGAGCGTCGCATTGACAGCGTACGCATGGATATTATAAAAATAAAAATGAATGATGTGAATTTCTTTAAAGACGTTCACCTGCCCCGAAGACAAACCTCTGACAGATTTTGGAAAGTGTTTTTTTTTTTTTCTGCAGAAACTGAAGATCTAAATAAAACGACTCCACATTTGTAAAAAAAAAAATTATTTTATTGTGAAAAGGGAGCAGCGATATTTTTTTGACAAAGAGCGATGAAAGGTCTTATACTCCTTTCAATTAGATCAATTCAGGTTTTCTTCATGAGGACGTTTCATATTAAGGGTAAAATACTTGATAGTACTTTGAGGCAAATGAAAAACCGACACAAATCATTCTTCACAATAAGAAATGTTTTAATGGTGTTATACTATAGGGAAATATATATTATTTTACAATATGAATTCTAATGGTCTTGCAACAGTACAAAAAAAAATCATACAGGGTTATTCAAAGAGATTCGAAAAGTCACCGCACGTTCGGTGACTTTTCGTTCTCTTCAATTTGGTTCCTTTTGCCGATCCCATTTCGGTGACCCTGCGGTGTATTTAGCAAACACCACAGGGTCCCCGAATTGCAGGGAAAGGCTGCCGCAAACCCGACGAAAACTAACCGCAAAACCCGCAGAATGCACGCCGAAAACCCCCAAAAACATCTGGATTAACCTGCCGAATACCACGGAAAACCCGAGCAGGAGCCGATCACACGCAGCCGAAGCCTCTGGAGAAAGCCGAGAAAGCCGACACCGCAGAAGAGGCAGTGAATAAATTAGGAAAATAGTTTGCATGAATGATTGAAAAGTAAAACGCTGTTTGCAAAGAAACTACTGAGCGAAAATGTCTGAAATTTACATATGAGGTCCAGGGAATGATAATAAAAATGGCTGTTACAGAAAAAATAAGTAAACTTAAAGAAAAAAAAATCAGACTTTTTTAAAAAAAAAAAAAAAACAGAAAAATGCTTAAAATATCCTAAAAAATCTATAAATAAAGAGACTCTTTACTGCAGAATTTTATAATGAACGGTTTATTAGATATTGAATTAAAACGGCAATATTTTTAACATTGAAGCCTATGGGATTCTCCTGAATAAATTTGCTGAATTAAACCACTGAATGGCAGGGCATTAGGGGAACCTTTCACTGCTGGTTTGTGTTCTCTGAATAGCCGAAGCAGTGCTTTTTCATGGGGATTTCACTGCCCTCGAACAGGCACCGAACAGGCACCATATGTTCAGGCAATTCGCTAAGATTTGGCGAATTGCCTGCTCTCTGGATTGCCGAATGGCCAAGAAAGGTAACCGAACGCTGATTTTCAGCGTTCAGTTACCTTTCTCAAGCAATTCGGATCTCTTTGAATAACCCTGATAATTTCAAATATTGTTACATCAGTTGTATAACATGTGCCAGTCAGGCTAACATGCATTACTCCATACTTTGGTCAGGTGTCCTAGCAATTCATCTCCCTGCCTATTCCCTCCATTAATCCCCCCTATCATACTTCTACTCACTTTCAGGTTTAACTTTTATAGGGTTGGTTGAGATTTAGGTTGTTCAGGAATATTTTCCTACTTCAAAAAGCATCTGAACCCAATATAATGCAAAAAGCAACCATACAAAATAAATAAATACATATAAAATATTTATATATATATATATAGTGATATAGAAACCCCTTGGGATACTTGGTTCCAGCCAAACGACATGGTCGTCTAGGATATAAACAGCTGCAGACTTGAAGTTGTGGAAATGAGAGGTCTTTTTATTCCATCATGAAAAAACATCACACTTGGCTTTGAATCACTATTGCAGGTGATTAAACAAAAACTACAAACAAAATCCTAGCTCAATTACTAAACATATAGCGATCTTGACTATCCAGGTAACATAATCTACTAAACAAAAGAAAATCAGTTTTTCTTAGAAGTGTTACTGCTCCCCGCCCTGCTCTCTGCAGTCTGATTAAAACACTTCTGTTCAAGATTCAGAATTTACCTGTTGCTTAATTAATTAATTGGCAACAAGTGTGCTAAAGGATAGAGGCCATGCAGGATACTGGATCCTAAATATCTTCCCTCGATTACTCTCCCAGACTTTCTGTTACCCAACTCAAACACTCTATCACAATATATATTTATATACATTTGCTTTATAGTACAGAGTGATTCTTATAGATTCAAACCCAAAATTTTCGTGACACATCATAAATGAATAAAAGGAAATTAACCCCTTAGTTTTACACAAATCCGTCCTTTAGTGACCGCTGCTGTTTTTACGTTTCTGCGCTGTTAGTGTTTAGGTCAAATTTTCCTCTTACTCGTTTATTCAACCCACTCATATTATACACAGTTTTTCCCGCCATTAAATGGACTTTCTAGAAATACCATTATTTCCATCATATCGAATAATTTACTATAAAAAAATATGAAATATGCTAAAAAAATTGTAAAAACACACTTTTTCGTAATTTAATCCCCAAAATATACAACCACCAAAAAAGACCCCGGCTAAATAGGTTCAAAATTTTGTCCCGAGACTAGAAATACCCAATTTTTACATGTGTTTGCTTTTTAAGCCCTTCACTGCTGAGCCAGTTCACCTATGTGCGCTGCGCTCATTCTGACCATTTTGTGCTAATTATTTTGAGATGACAGCCTAGGTCCTATTTAATTAAACCCTCCCCAGACAAAAAAAACTTAAAAAAAAATAATTTTTATTTTATTTAATTTTTTTTTTTTTTTAACCAAACCTGGTCATGTTTGGTATGATTGGAAAGACCATGATCAGGCCTTTCAAATGATGTCAAATATGACCATCTAGCTGCCATGGATCGGGAGATAGGGGGATCCTTACGATCCCCTTATCTCTACATGGCAGCTAGATGGCTAACTGGCCCACTGACATCCTCACACATATGGTGAGGTTGTCAGTGGGTGGGGGGGACCTGGAGGCTTGGCTGACATCCAAGATGTCAGCCCCCCTCCAGGTTCGAATCACGTTTTGGCGCCAATTAGAAATCGTTAATGCTATACACCGCTGAAAAGGTGAGACTCTCCCCTTTTCAGCAGTGCAAAAAGCATCTCCCTAGCTTCAATGGTTGGGGAGATAGAGGGCTCCGAAGGAGCCCCGCTCCCCTCCATTGATTTGCATGGGGACACCTGCTGATGATGTCACCACACAGCGTGGTGACATCATCAACCTCGCCTGCCCATGTAAATCACATGGGCAGGCTTCCTCCCTGCCAGATCGCCGAGAGATCCAGCGAGGGAGGTAAGTATCGGGCGGGAGGGGGGTTAGGCGCCGCTGACGTACCCTGTACATCCGCGGGTCTAAGGGAGACCCGTGGACAGGACGTACAGGGTACGTCAGCGGTCCTTAAGGGGTTAATGTAGTTTCAGGAAATGTACCTCCTCTAATGTTGAGCACATCCCAGCAAAACACGCCCTAGCCGTTACACCCGCGACAACAATAAAGGCACAAGAATAGAACTCCCGCGAAACAAGAAGGCTTACAATTTGGAAGACCACGAGGTTACATCTATCAAGTTGTTGCAACAAGCCAAACATCACATCACGTGTGTCAGTTTTTTTTAGGAAAGTGGCATTTCCAAGAAAACGGTGCCCCCCCCATCTGAGCTTACCAGTCCAGACTTCTTTTTTTGTGGCTCTCTGAAGGAACAAGTTTACATCATGATTGGCGCCTTGACGATTAATGAGATCCAAAACATTGATGATGCAAAATTGAGACATGTTCGCAGTAACATACAGTGCAGTTGTGTCATGTGCCTGACAGAGAAAACAGTGACCAGTTCCACCACGTTTTATAATGGGATGTGCTTCACATAAGAGGAGGTACATTGCCAGAAATGCCCATTAATTCATTTCAAATCTATAGCAAAAACTTTGGGTTCAGGTCAATCACTAAGCGCCATTAGTTTACTGACGGTCACCGTATTTGCGAGCAACTGTAACAATAAGCTGAGCCAAATCATCTATGGAAAGTTATGTAACTTAAAATTAAAAAAATTTAAAATTAATTTTTAAAATTAAATTAAAATTAAAATTTTTAGTAACCAGACCTGAGGTTGCCCTTTCAATACCGTTTGGATATATAGATGTATAATGGAAATAATAAACTCTGACACTTTTTATTTACCATTATAAACAAATGTACCTGTAAACATCATATTTGATCCCTGGAGGACTATTGTTCTGCAGCAGCATTTCTGGAGGAATATAACTCAGAGTCCCTTTGAGTGCTGATCTTTCTATATATTCTTTATGCGTAGATTGTTCTTTCCACTTGGAGAGCCCAAAATCTGAAATCTGAAACAAAGATTAGGCGCACGCGTAAATAGAAGGAATTTGGCAACTGAAACAAATTCTGCCTAATCGCTAGTATAGGCATTGAAACAAACTGTGTATTAAATCAGAGGTTCTCAGCCGGTGTAACTCTCAGGACCCACATTTGTCCTTGGTCGTTAAGTAGCCACCCAAAAATAATTTCCTTTCTGAAACTTTTTCTTTATTCTTTTAGTTTGACAATTTTTTATAGAGGATGCGCTAAAGAAAGTAGATGGCAAAAATCCATAAATTAAATCAGACACAGAATATAGAGGAGCCAAAAAAATCGTTGGTGTCAAAGTCCTGTCCATATAGTAAAAAGGAGCTATCAGCGAATATTCGTTTTATAATAAAGCCATAGATTAAAAACCAGTTGAGTGTCTTCTGAAACATTTTAATTTATTCCACAAAACAACTTGGACAGCATTCCAATTTCCGTCCCACGGGAAAATTCCCAGTATCCCATGGACCCATCCGACCCCTACTGAACACAGGGTCATGACACACTTTTGGGTATTAACCCTTTCACTGCTGAAGCATTTCACGCCTCTGTGCTGAGGTCATTGTTACCTGTTTCGCTCATCATAAACGCGTTTTGAAGCTTATTTTAGTATATGACCCAGACATATTATATGTCGTTCTTTCCGGCAGACTCGGCAGATTCATAATATGTCATTATTATATGTATACGTCATGTCCTGTCTGTATATTATAACGAAAAAAAGAAATAAAATTTGAATTTTCAATAATTCACAACGTGTAAAGTGTTTTTTTTTCAGATTTTAACATGCGAGCAATTGCGGTTATATTTTGTATGGGGTGCGCTTGTTAAAAAAAATTTGAAATGGCGTCTTGTTACATTTGTTTTGGGGGAAAATTATGCGATTTTTAACAAACTCACTGCATACAAAAATCGTTAGTGCAGCATCGTTGTTCACATTATAATTGAAATGGGAACAATATTTCTGCATTAACAAAACAAAACCAAAAAAAACTTTTTTTTTTTTTTTTTAAATATTTTTTATTTTTCTTTAAAAACTTTTTACATGGTCATGTTTGGTATCGTTGGAAAGGGCATGCTCTCGCCGATCCAACGATATAAAAACATTAACCCCTAGCTGCCACGGATTGGGAGATAGGGGGTTCATTGGAACCCCCTATCTCCACCATTGCTGGCAGCTAGGGGTTAACTCCAGGACAGGCATCATCGTGCTCTGCATGATGACGCCAGTCCTCGGGGGAGTTCCCGGAGGCTTGGCCAACATCCAAGATGTTGGCCAGCTCCGGGAGAGGATCACGAACCGGCACTTTTCGGCATCAAATCGTGATCCGGCTCCCCAGGGGTTATTGTCAGCCACCATTTGGAAGGGCAGGCTGTGCCCTTCCAAACGGTGCCTGCCTTAACCCTGTGGCCCCCGGCGATCGGGAGTTAGAGAGGTCCGAAACCCGCACCGGGGGGGCCAGCAATTGGCCGGGATTTGCCTCCTGTACTAGGACGCGCTCAGTGCGTCCATAGCACAGGAGGTGCACTTGGCAGGACACACTGAGTGCGTCCTTAGCAGCCAAGTGGCTAATCACGGTATCAAATAATGTGTTACATTTCCAGAGATATTAATGTATTGATTAATATTTCCAAACATATGTTTTATGTATACTACCAATGGCTTTTAATCTTTTATATTATATTTATATTTACTTTGTAAGTGTCCTTGGGCAACACACCTTACAGTACAGACTAGCCACCCAGGACATACTTGAAAAAGAGAGAAATCTCAATGTATCCATCCTGGTAAAATACTTTTTCAAAAAAAATAAAAAATATAATTTTTTTTTCTTTCACTATTTTAGTTGAATAATAGTGCAGCTGGTTCTTTTTGTTTGTTGCACTAGGGTTTTTTTGTCTAACTGTATCCCCCCGTAATCTGATATCGGCTTCCTCCTCCCTTCGTACGACACAGCATCTCCAGACTCTCCTTCAGTCCTACTCTCCCCTCTGATATAGGTAGAAACATCCCAAAGACCAAAGCAGACGTCAGTCAGTGCCTGAAGGTTGATGGAGGGTAGAATTAACTCTATAAGCATGAAAATTAGTGAATAGATACAGCTGATAAAATGCTCCTTTTACCTCATAGGGTTTATTGATTTATTTATTGTTTAATAAGTATAACCCATTAATTCTTCAGAGCCTCTTGTCAATCTCATGGGGGATTCTAACCGATTCTGTAAGCTAACAGCTGGAGCAATTATAAATGACAGCTCCAGCCTTTAGCTCCGTTTTCCCCAATCCTGGTCCTCAGGTCCCCCTAACAGGCCAGGTTTGCAAGAAGCAAAGCACTGGTGATAGGATTTGCTGCTCAGTGAGCACAACTGTGTGAAGCAGGGAATAAATTCATAAACATATACAGTAACCAAGAGGTTCCCAACCCTGGTCCTCAGGTCTCCCTATCAGGTCAGATTTTAAGGATTACCTCGGGGCAATACAGACTAAAGGGGTTATATAGAAAGCAGCGACATTTCAGTGCGTCGAGCACGGAATCACTGAATGCCGCTGAAGACCTCTGAAGACCACCAAACTGACTGCTGAAGACCACCTAACTGATCGCTGAACAGACCGCTGAACACCGCCGAAATGCAGAGAAAAAGAAAACGGAACATTGCAATTCTTCTAATATGTGTTTAAAGTAATAAAAATGCAAAAAATGGGTCTAAATAATAGAAAAGGTCCTATAAAAATCTCTGTTACAGAGGGCGCGTGGCTTTTTTTCGGCCTATGTGACTATGTAACTAATTAGAGAAGGGTCATAATCCAAGCTACACCAGAAATCGTCCTCAAAGAAGCTCAAAGAACCTCAAAAGTTTGGAGATAAATGTAACAACTTTTAAAACCTTGCCCAAAGTAATTTCCCATGCTTTTAGAGCATTATTATGTAACGAAAAGATGTCTTTTTCATTTTACATGATTCGTTATCCTCATTTATACATTTTATTAGCATTAAAATGGATGGTAATGGATAATACGGCAGCCGTCGCCTTCTGAACCTTCGCAAATTGCAAATCTTTTCTTATATACAATATGTCACCATATTTTAAAAAGAAGAAAATGTTCTAGTCAGCCGGTTAACTGATATAATATCCAAAGAAACTGTGTAAACTCCTCAGCTGTAACTTTTCAACTACCTGGGCCTCGACATTACATTTTTAGGATTATCGGCCTGTATAACTGACTGAATTCTTCTTTTTAGCACCTGCTCGCATTGCTTCATTTGCCGTCCATTCTGTGGTTGTATAGGATTATTAAATTAATGGAATGTTCTAGAATTCTGCAGTATGTGTGACATACACTTTAGAATGCAACACAAACTATGGAAAGTCTTGACATAGTGGTATGACTAGCATTATCAGTAGGGTGACCATATTGCAACGTTTCAGTTGTATACCAGCCTTTTACACCAGTACAACATGTGTTATATGAATGCACCAATAAGCACAATAATTAACAAGTAACCACTCACAAAGGGAGCATTAGAGTTAGAGCTCTGAAGCTCTCAGATTCCCTGGTGTTCCATTGGGTAGGTAATGAAAGAGTTGAGAGGGTCTGTTTTCAGATGCGCATAACTCTGTGTGCACCATGGAATTTATTCCCCAGCTCCTTTATGGCAGTGAAGTATGGGGCCCCATCACCTACCCAGACCAACCCAAATGGAACAACAGCCCAACAGAAATATTCCATCTGGAATTCTGCAAGCACCTCCAAGTCCATCGGAGCACCTATAACAATGCTTGCCGGCCCGAGCTGGGCAGACTCCCTTTACTTCTTGCAGTACAGAAGAGGGCGCTATCATACTGGGACCACCTAAACATCAGCAGCCTCAACTCATACCACCATAAAGCCCTACTGGCCAACAAGGACCACCCCAAACCATGTGGGCTGCAACAACTCATATCCACCCTGATCATCCAAAGCCCCCATGAATGCAACCTGACAAAATATCAAATAAAGGCCCAAATTAATGATTCCAGGGAAAACTATATCAGAGAATGGAGACATGATATAGCAAACTCTCAGAAACTCACCATTTACCAATCCTTACAGAGGGAATACAAACTGGCCCCATACCTGGAGGTACTACAAGACCCCAAGGACAGACAGATCCTGAGCCGGTACAGACTGAGCGCCCACAGCCTGGAAATCGAATCAGGGCGGCATAGACAGACCTACAAGCCCAGGGAGAATAGACTGTGCCAGCATTGTGACCAGGGGGCCCTGGAAGATGAGGTCCACTTCCTCCTGCAGTGCCCCAAGTACTCAGCACTGAGGGACACTCACTTCCAGAGACTCTCCGCTCTGAACCCGGACTTCACCTCTATAGAAGAGACGAGGAAACTCCACATCATACTGGGAGAAGAGGAGCCGGCGGTGAAAATATCTGCCCAATACATCACAGAATGTCACAGACTGAGAGGAACATGAGAGATCCCGGACTTATAAATCCCCAACACGGACTCGCCCCCATTCCCCTTCACATTATCCCTTACCCCTGATAATGTCCATGGATTTGCCCATTCCCCCCATATATGTCCCACTACCCCCCCTACATCCCATATAACCTCCCCATATGCTTTGGCAATGCTAAAATGTATTTGGTCCTGCCAATATAGTTTATTTGAATTGAATTGCATGGAGAGATTGAATTTGTGCAGTGCAGGGCCCTCAAGGGAAAAGGACCTAGAGCTGTGGTCTAAACACCCCTCCGTAAGGTCAGTCCCAAATTCACGGAAGCAGGAAAAAAAAGAAACAGAGAGAAGAGACAGAGGAAGAGAAATGCAAGGGTGGGAAACAAACTGAGAAACGTGTCCCACGAGACATCAGAGGCTTTAAAAAGCTAATGCAGACGATGAGGACAAAGATAGGTTCAGAGTGAGACAAGCCATAGAAAAGACAGCGATAAATAGAACCAGAACGAAAGACAGAATATAAAGACTCAAGAAGGAGAGGCCAAAAAGTCAACGGAATCTGAAATACATTGTAAGAAGTGATTCTCCCCTTAAATTCTCCAGAAAGATATTGCGTATTGACCCATTTAGTATCATTTGTGGTTCGGCAATGAGCGTAACTTATTCCAGGTCCATGGAAACTAAAAGTCAATAAAGACCAGTACTCAATATACAGCACTACGATCGATGCTTGATAAATGGCACCAATAAAGCAGACGTGCTGGTATTTGTTTCTTTGAATATTTTATGAGTCACAGTGTTGAGTCCAACCATGAAAACGTCCGGAAAACGGATACAAGTAAATGAAGCAAAACATTGTCCTAACGCACCTGTCTCCCCCCTTTCAAACGCTTGAATTTTAACAGCATGTTTTATAAACCTGTAAGAGAAGTAATTTCTTGTGCTACAACTTTAGATTTACCGCTTACCTTTACATGCAAATGCTCATCCAGAAGGATATTTCCGGGTTTTAGGTCCAGATGAAGAAGTGGTGGAGTCATCGCATGGAGAAAGTTCATTCCCAGTGCTATCTCGTGAACAAAACGAAATTTTAATTGCCAGCTGAGCACGTGGGAGGGGAGAAGTTTCTCAAGAGAACCGTTTTCCATGTACTCCATTACGATCCCTAGAGGGTTACTGCAGATTCCATAGATCTGAACAATGTATCGGAATTTTATCTTTTCCATCTTGGATGCTTCTTCTATTAGGCTGTTGTAGGTTGCACTGCAACAAGCATAAAAATAATTATATATATTACATATTTTTATTCTGTTAAAGCACAGTTTAATTAACTAGTTTTTACAGTGCTAAAACCAATCACTGAACAAGCAAGGAGATTTTCAGTGAACAAAACTGATAAAATGTTGCATTCCTTTTTGAGCAATTAATAAAGAAAAAGGCAGAACCACCCAAGTTGCAATGAAGTGGTCCATTTAGAAATGTGCATTTGTTTCGGAAAAATTCGGAATTTGTAACGAAATTTGATAATTCGTAGTTCGGAAGTACTTCCAAATAACGAATCAATACGAGACGAATTTGAAACAAAACAAAATGGTATATAACACATTTATTTAGTTTCACAATGTGTCATCATCATAAAAGAAAAATTTGAATAATTGATATCAACTATCAAATTTGAAATTACCTATCAAATTGATATCAAATATCGAATTTGTAATGAACTATCAAATTGATATCAACTATCAAATTTTAAATGAACTATCGAATTGATCTTAACTTAAAATACAAGTAATAGTCAGCAAAGGACTTTATGAAACAAATAAATTTTGTTTCACCGTTTAATTTGACTCAAATACTAAACCTGTGACACTGCTTAAAATGTAACCCTAGCTTTTCTTTTAACAGCAAAATTTGATTAATTGGGGTTTTATTTAGTAATCCAAAATTCGAATTGATATCAACTATTGAATTGATATATGAAAATCGAATCAATACAAAATCGATACGAAAAACAATACGAAACGAAATATGAAACAAAATTAGTTACAAAATTCCGAAAACAAAATTATTTAAATACGTAACAAAATGGAACTAAATATAACAAATTTTTCAGCCATGCACATCCCTAGGTCCACTTATTTGACCAATTTACTTAAGCAAAGACAGGTAGTAAACCACAGGCGTTTCAGGGCCAGGGCCAGATTTACAACTAGGCAAAGTAGGCATGTGCCTACAGGTATCTTACATAGAGGGGTGCCTAGCTCTTTAAAACTTAAAAAAAAGTAAAAAAAAAAAATTACCAATCCAGAAAAATACCAAAAAAATTCAAAAAATTCAATAAATAAAAAGGCTTTTGCTGCAGTTTAAAAAAAAACGGTTGAATAAAAAAAGAATAACAACTTTAATATTTTTTCCATTGAATCCTATGGGTTATGCGCACAACGGTTTTCCTATACAATGCATCTGTTCACGTTTCCCTGCCGCGGCACGGCGGTTTAACTATGCAATGCATCTTTTTCACGTAAACTTGTACCAGATCGTCCCAGCATCGTCCGATAAAATGAATTGAAATGGAAAGGATCGTACATCTGTTGTAAACGCATAAAATGGACGGCCAGCTGATTTTTTTGTAGGACATGACCCCTGACTTCATAGTTTGGAGTAGTAAGCTAAGAATTGCAGTAGGGTGTAAGTGTACACAGGACTCTGTGCCACAATTTAAATCCAGTTTTCGACAGAAAAAAAAAACAACAACCTGCTCTTTTAAAAAATTCATATCTGCAAAAAAAATGTGCATGCATTTCCTCCGAAACACTCCCTGCATCTCTTGAGAGATTAAGGCGTAATTAAAAACATGAACATCTTAAACTAATCAACTGATCTAATCTCAAAGTAATCAGGCCTATCTATTCTCCGCGCACTCAAGTGATTTTCATGCAAATGATGTTTCTCTAACATAATAAAAGCTTAATTTGTAAAACAGTCTGTTTAATGACAAGAAGTTTATTTTTAATACTTTAACTCAGTTTAGCATATTTATCAGAACTATACGTTGGGAATCATCTCTTTTCTACTTTTTGACATCTTCACGGAATTGTGATCCGGAAAATACACATTGTTTTCATTAGAATTGTACATGTTTTCCACGACAAACGGCTATTCTCCTTCCCGTCCCGGCTAGAATGACGTCAAGTTGATACATTTCTAGGTTTGCTTACAAAAGAAAATGTACTAAAAAAAATAAAAACAAAGGGTGTCTCATGGCGTCTGCAATTTTTCTGACTGCAGGTCATATTTCTGTGTATAAACATTAAAACCTGTTTACTGCCCACTTTGGCCCCTATTACTATCTTTGAGCAAACGTTAACGCGTGCGCAGAAACGCATTAATGCAAGGGGCAAAACCATTTGCGCTGAACGTCGTATTACAATGGCCGCACATAAAATGCGCGTTAACGTCTACCGCGGGAGAACCTGCGCAAACGCTGCGCAAGCTTACTGTACGCTTACTGTACTTTGCGCATCCTATACTTGACATTGTGAGTGCAAAAGCGTTTGTGCGCTGGTAAGCGGATGGTATTACAATCTATGTGCAAAATTTAACGCACGGCATTTGCGCGCATAATTTTAACCTCTTTGAAAAGCTGGTGGTAACGGCAAATCTGAACGTCCTGGCCGAACCCAAATACACCAGCCCGAAAAAAAAAATACTCATTCTACACATACCAAACCAATAAAATGGAGAAGTTGTGCGCGCATTTTTTATTGATGCAGCATATATGATGCTGATTGACTTTAACAGGCGCAAAAACTTAACGTGAGATAATTGTGGTTCTTAATTCTGATTGGCTGAATCGCGTGAAAAAAAACGCACACTGATTTCTGCACGCAACGTTGCTGCGTGCGCGTTTTATGCGCGTTATTTTCTGACGGATTAAAAAATGCACGAGGATTGTAATGCCAGCATTGCTTTAGGCGGGTGCCGGACAAAATCCTTAAAGCTAGGTTCCCTAATGCCAACATCCCTACTGCCAACTTCCAGACAGAACAAGTGACGGACATCCCAACTTCCCTTCACGGCCAACTTCCAGACATCCATAATCCCAGTGGCTAACCCTAATACTAGCACCCTAACCCTAGGTTTAGGGGGGTTAGGGCTAGGTTTAGGGGGTTAGGGCTAGGTTTAGGGGGTATGGGTTAGGGCTAGATTTAGGGGGGTTAGGGCTAGGTTTAGGGGGTTAGGGCTAGATTTAGGGGGGTTGGGGCTAGGTTTAGGGGGTTAGGGCTAGATTTAGGGGGTTAGGGTTAGGGCTAGGTTTAGGGGGGTTATGGTTAGGTTTAGGGGGGTTAGGGAGTAGTGTTAATGTTAGCCACTGGGATTTGGATGTCTGGAAGTTGGCCTTCAGGGAGTTGTCTATGTAGGGAAGTTGGTCATGTAGGGAAGTTGGCCATCAGGGAGTTGTCTATGTAGGGAAGTTGGTCATGTAGGGAAGTTGGCCGTCAGGGAGTTGTCTGTGTAGGGAAGTTGGCCATCAGGATTTTGGAATTAGGGAACCTGGTTGTAGGGATTTCGACCCAAACCCGCTTTACGCGCATTAACGTTTAACGCTTTGGGCAAAAATTCACGCGTTCTGCGTGCGTTTTTGCATGAAGAATGTAATAGGGGCCTTTGAGTTTAGCGTTGAGCTTTAATCTGCGGAGTAGATAGAGGATTTAAGATTTTGCCTTAAAACAAATGGCTTATTCCCTAAATACTTGTTTAAATGGAATCCTGGAAACAACATACTGTTGCTCAGCAAACCCGCTCGACTGCTACATATCAGGACTATGGAAACAGGTTATTCACCTTCTCATTGGAAATATTGTTCGGAATGATTACTGTCTGCAGGAAAAGACGAGAGTTCTTCAGACGTGGTAAAACATGGTGAACTCTAACCTTGCATTGTTATTCAGCATAATTGACAAAATAAAAGGAATTCGTTTTGCCATTTTCTTAAAGGTGCACTCAAGCAGCTTGTTGATAGCCAAGATTGCCAAGATTGCCTAGAAACAATGATTCAGCTGCTATGACTTGGAATATCACTTTGCTGTGACCTTCCATTATTTTTCCATTTCATACTGAACCTAAGTATACTCTTGTACCTTGCTGACAAACAAGCTTTAACATTATCGTTGTTATTTGTATTTATGCTTTTATTGTTTTAATTAATATTAAGAGAATTGTTAAACTCTTAAACGGATTAAGAGTTGTCAGAATATTTAAAGGGTTAAAATCTTTAGATGTGTGCCCTACTGTTAAAGTCTTTGGCTGTTTGAGTTGGTGTCCTCTCCTCCTGGTTTGTTGTATTTTTTTGTCTTGAAGCACCTGCCTGTTATGCTTAGTAAAGGTTGTGTGATGTCCTGGGGTATGATAATATATATATAAAGTACTCGGTAATCCGCAACTCGGAGATTTAGTATCAGTTGATATAATTCTTTATTGTGGTCAATGTTTCAGTCAAAAACAAGACTTTACTCAGGACAATACTGTATTGTCCTGAGGAAAGTCTTGTTTTTGACTGAAACGTTGACCACAATAAAGAATTATATCAACTGATACTCACAGGGTTATCCAAAGAGATTCGAAAAGTCACCGCACGTTCGGTGACTTTTCGTTCTCTTCAATTCGGTTCCTTTTGCCGATTGCATTTCGGTGACCCTGCGGTGTATTCAGCAAACCGCACAGGGTCCCCGAATTGCAGGGAAAAGCTGCCGCAAACCCGACGAAAACGAACCGAATGCACGCTGAAAACAAGCAAAAACATCTGGATTAACCTTCGAAGAAGCCGAACAGGAGCCGAACATGAGCCGAACAGGAGCCGAATCATACAGAGCCGAAGCAGCTGTGACGTAGAGGAGGCAGTGAATAAATTAGCAAAACCATTTGTATGAATCTGGGAAAATGAAACGCTGTTTGCAAAGAAACTACGGAGCGAAAATGTCTGAAATTTTCACAGGAGGTCCAGGGAATGATAATAAAGAGGGCTGTTACAAAAAAAATAAGTAAACTGAAAAAAAAAAAAAAAAAAAATCGGACTTTTTAAAAAAAAAAAAAAAAAAAAGAAATATGCTTAAAGTATCCTAAAAAATCTATAGATAAAGAGACTTTTTGCTGCAGAATTTTATAATGAACGGTTTATTAGATATTGAATTAAAACGGGAATATTTTTAACATTGAAGCCTATGAGATTCTCCTGAATAAATTTGCCGAATTAAACCACCGAATGGCAGGGCATTAGGGGAACCTTTCACTGCTGGTTTGTGTTCTCTGAATAGCCGAAGCAGTGCTTTTTCATGGGGATTTCACTGCCCTCGAACAGAGACCGAACAGGCACCGTATGTTCAGGCAATTCGCCAGGATTTGGCGAATTGCCTGCTCTCTGGATAGCCGAATGGTCAGGAAAGGTAACCGAACACTGATTTTCAGCGTTCGGTTACCTTTCTCAAGCAATTCGGATCTCTTTGGATAACCCTGTAAATCTCCGAGTGGCGGATTACCGAGTACTTTATACGTGAGTGTGCCAGTTTCCAGCACCGGAGCGATTACTTCATGTACAGGGAGTGCGGGGATCGAGGTTTATATATATATATATATATATATATATATATATAATTTTTTTGAAAATTCAACCACTCCGAGCCTTTTCAATATGGAATAAAGTCATTTATTAGAGGTCAACGTTTCAGTCCCACCGGACTTTCCTCAGGACAATATAACAATACATACACCATCTTCTTTTTTTTTTAGGATTCAAAATTTATTGGAAAAAAACAAAAACATAAACACATAAATACATAGAATAAAAGCAAATATACAAAGTGTAATATAAGAAAATACAAAGAAAAAAAACAGAAGCCTACAGAACCTGCTATACAAACCCTCCACCTCCCAGGTCGTGTTAACCTCGGCACACAAAAAGGGTTGTCGGCGTCTGCGGTCTCAGGACTGTAGAGCTCAAGAATAAAGAAAAAAAGAAAAAATAAGAAGTAAGAGAAAAGAAGAAGAAAAATAAGATACAATACAGATAACAAAAGGGAATAAAAAAAAAAAGGAAAGAAGGGGGGGACACTGAGGACAACACATATGTATCCAGACATACACACTAAATAGAGGGGGGGGCCATCTCAACCCCACCCGGACACCGGCTCCCACCGCCACCGTCCACGGCGGTTTCATTTCCATCCACCCTCCAATGCCTCCCCACCTCCTGACTTCTCTATCACGGTGGAGGGTATCACCATCTCCCCATCAAACCAAGTTCGCTGTCTTGGAGTTACACTGGACTCTGCTCTTTCCTTCATCCCCCACATCAAGTCTCTTTCCTCCTCCTGCCGATACCAACTGCGTAATATTTCCAGAATTCGGCCATTTCTTACCGCTGTCACCACAAAACAACTCATACACGCCCTGGTAATCTCCCGACTCGACTATTGCAATAATCTCTTATCTGGCCTCCCTCTGTCCCGCCTCTCCCCCCTACAATCCATCCTGAACACCTCCACCAGGCTAATTCACCTCACCCGCCGCTCTGTCTCTGCCGCTCCCCTCTGCGAGTCCCTTCACTGGCTCCCCATCCACTGCAGAATTAAGTTCAAAATCCTTATCCTTACCTACAAAACCCTCACTAACTCAGCTCCCCACTACCTGTCCTCACTAATCACCAAATACACCCCAGCCCGCTCCCTAAGGTCAAACAGTGACCTGCGACTAGCTTCTCCCCGCATCACCTCTTCCCATGATAGACTGCAGGATTTCTCACGCGCAGCCCCCACTCTCTGGAACGCTCTCCCTCGTACTGTCAGACTTTCCCCTAACTTCTCTTCCTTCAAACGCTCCCTTAAAACATTCCTATTTAGGGAAGCCTACCACCCAACTCACTGACGCAACCATCAATCACTCTCACCTTACAGTCCTCTCCTCCTGTTTCCAACCCCAACCCTCCCAGATTGTGAGTTCCTATGGGAATAGGGCCCTCATCTCCTCCTGTACTGTTTGTCAAATGTTGTTCAATGTATTGTAACCCTGTCTATACTGTGCCTATTGTACAGCGCTGCAGAATATGCTGGCGCTTTATAAATAAAGAATAATAATAAATAATAATAATAATAATCCACACCTACAGTATATGAGCCATCCCTGTCAAGTCAGACATCATCTCAGTTCTCAGGTTCCAACTCTAGTCCATCTATACCCCAGTTGAGTCCATTCGCAACAAAGCAGTATATCTCTCCCACTGAAACCAATTTCTACCAAAATCTGGCAATAGTCCCCGAGTCTCCGCATCCAGCCGGTCTATAGATCGGCGGGCTTCCACTTTCCCGACCCATTCCTTTATGGAAGGTGGTCCTCCAAAGGGCAGGTATCAACATTCGAGCAGAAAGAAGCATCAGTAGCAAGACCGACCGCTTAAGAGATTTAAGAGGCAAGGGAATGTGGAGAAGCAGAAAACATTCTGGTGTGAGAGGCAAAGACACCTCCGTTCCCTGGTGGATCGCATCTCGAATCTGACCCCAGAACCGTTGCAGATCGGGACAAGCCCACCAGATGTGCATATAAGTGCTAGTAATCGTTTCGCATCTCCAACAGACCGGCGAGGTCGCAGGAAACAAGGTATGTAAAAACTGAGGCGATCTATACCAAAATGTCACAATCTTATATGCATTTTCCTGGACACGTGTCGCACCACACCCTTTATGCATACGTGCGAAAGTTTGGTTCCATTGATCGTCTGAAACCTCAAAAGCTAGTTCCCTATCCCAACGTAATACGTAGGAAGGGATATTAGTGTCAGTCATCTGTAAGATATTATAAAGTATCGATATCCCGTGTTTCAAGGAATGACCATCTAGACAGTAAGCTTCAAACGGAAGGAGCGATCTACTCAGACTGTAGCCACTGTCAAGTGAGCGCAAGTATGTTTTAAATTGGTGAAAATTAAAGCGTTCCAGAAAGTTGGGGGGGCCCATCTGAGCACTAAGTGCTCTTCTTCATGCTCTTCTTCATCTTCATCTTCTTTGAAATACTAAAAAAACTATTTGCAACAACATGCAGCCAGGTGAGGCTGGAGAGAGCGGAACCGGAAGGCTCCAGTCCTCCACCCAGACTTCAGGACGCACTTGGTTACCCAGCAACAGAATTGCACTCAATACACATTGTATATATGCTTTATCTTAGCCATTTATATAGCAAATCTGTGTGGGAAAAATTCAATGATTAAAAACAAGGCATATTAATGAAGGGAATTCCTATCCATATGCGAGTCAAGGCAGGTGAGCAAATACTTTTGGCAATATAGTGTATATATATTAGGTATGCACCGATACCAATTTTTTTTCTTTTTAAATTCTTTATTTAAGGTGAAAAGCTATTTGACAACAATACAATAATGCAGAGACAAACGGCAAAATATACAATTGCAAACACTCGTACGTCACCAAATTATTTTTGATTTTTAAAATAAAACAAAACCCAGTAAAATCTGGGGTTTAAAAAACTTAAAAAAAAATGAATAAGAAATAAAAATAAAACAACCTAGTGAAGGGTCAACGCTGGTACCAGAAGAGAAAGAGGGGAGGCGTAGACTGTGGGGGGTATGGCGATAGTCACCGAGGACTGGAACAAGCAGCAGCCTAATGGGCCTCCATATATAACTCCCACAGGGTCCATGTTTTATCAAAAGAACGCATTGTATCCCGTACCTTAGTCGTGAGTTCATCCAAAAGGCACATGTCTACAATTTTTGCTTCTACCACCTCCCAGTTAGATACCAATTTTTTAAGACCGAGTATGAGTACCAATACTTTTTTTTCCCAGTACTCACAGATACCTAGTACTGATACTCTTATTTAATGTCATATGACCGTTTGCCAATAAATAATTTAGGATTTTTGCTGAAAGCCTGTCCAGTTTATGTTACTATTGAAATGTATGGCCAGACACCCCATTTACCCACTGCACAGCCTGCACACACCCAAACCACACACACACACACATATATATAAAAATATATAAATCACGAGTATAACAGTACGTGGTGATACTTTTTTATTGGACTAACGTTACATTTAAAAGACGAGCTTTCGAGAAGATTCCTCTCTTCTTCAGGTCTAACTAACTAATATATATATCTATATCCAGACACCAGAAATTAGACACATGTATACCCCACACAGACCTTAGACACATGTATACCCCACACAGACCTCAGACACATGTATACCCCACACAGACCTCAGATACATGTATACCCCACACAGACCTCAGATACATGTATAACCAGACACAGACCTCAGATACATGTATAACCAGACACAGACCTCAGATATATGTATACCCCACACAGACCTCAGACACATGTATACCCCACACAGACCTCAGATACATGTATACCCCACACAGACCTTAGACACATGTATACCCCACACAGACCTCAGACACATGTATACCCCACACAGACCTCAGATACATGTATACCCCACACAGACCTCAGATACATGTATAACCAGACACAGACCTCAGATACATGTATAACCAGACACAGACCTCAGATACATGTATACACAGACACATGTATACCCAGTCACAGACCCCAGATACATGTATACCCTGAATGAGACCTCAGACACTGCTACTAACAGAATGCATTAGAAGCACTCTGCTAGGATTCCCCTCCGGCTGGCTGCGTGTTCCTCCGAGTGACTGTGAAGCACTCTTGCAAGATTTTCCAAGATCATGGCTTGCCTTCACAGCCCAGTGCTGCTCGGAGGAACACGTGGCGGCCGCTTGGAGCCTGGATGAACACGCGGCCAGCTGGAGGGGAATGCTAGCGGAATGCTTTAAATGCACCAGTCCCTCGGGCACTGGCAAGCCAGCCCAGCACTGTCTTCCGGGTATCATTAGAGGTATCGGGGCATTAGTACAAGTGCAAAGTACTGGTGAAAATGCTGGTATTGGCAACGATACTGATACTAGTATCGGTATAGGTGCATTCCTAAAATATAAATATATACAGTTGTGTTCAAAATTATTCAACCCCCAATGCTGTAAAGGGTTTTAGGGAATTTAGTGTACATTTGTAATTGTATTCAGAATGAAATCCTACAAGGACTTTTTAAAGAACCATATGCAACTAAAATGACATCAATTGGTCTTGTAATAAAGTAGTAAATGTTTCTTTTGTGAATTCTTCATTGACACAATTATTCAACCCCTTAAAGACTACCACTCTGAAAAACAGAGGTTCATTCAAGTGTTTTCAATCAGGTATTGAAAACACCTGTGGATGTCACGGAGCAGCAATAAAGCATAATAAGCACCAATTAGGCAGCTTTAAAATGACTGTGATACTCAGCTCCTTCTAGACATTTACTGGTGTGGTTACAAACATGGTGAAGTCAAGAGAATGGTCCAGGAAGACAAGAGAAGAGGTGATTACTCTTCACAGGAAGGGCAATGGCTGTAAGAAGATTGCAAAGATGTTAAACATACCAAGAGAGACCATAGGAAGCATCATTCGCAAATTCAAGGCAAAGGGCACTGTTGAAACGCTACCTGGTCGTGGCAGAAAGAAGATGCTGACTTCGACTGCTGGGCGCTACCTGAAACGTAGAGTGGAGAAAAGTCCCTTTGTGACTGCTGAGGAACTGAGAAAAGATTTGTCAGATGTGGGTACTGAAGTTTCAGCTCAGACAATACGGCGCACACTGCGTAATGAAGGCCTCCATGCCAGAACTCCCAGGCGCACCCCCTTGCTGTCTCCAAAGAATAAGAAGAGTCGACTGCAGTATGCCAAAAGTCATGTGGACAAACCACAGAAGTTTTGGGATAGTGTTCTGTGGACTGATGAAACAAAATTAGAACTGTTTGGGCCCATGGATCAACGCTATGTTTGGAGGAGGAAGAACAAGGTCTATGAAGAAAAGAACACCTTGCCTACTGTGAAGCATGGCGGGGGGTCAATCATGCTTTGGGGCTGTTTTGCTTCTGCAGGTACAGGGAAGCTTCAGCGTGTGCAAGGTACCATGAATTCTCTTCAGTACCAGGAGATATTGGATGACAATGTGATGCAGTCCGTCACAAACCTGAGGCTTGGGAGACGTTGGACCTTTCAACAGGACAATGATCCCAAGCATACCTCCAAGTCCACTAGAGCATGGTTGCAGATTAAAGGCTGGAGCATTTTGGAGTGGCCATCGCAGTCACCAGACTTAAATCCGATTGAGAACCTCTGGTGGGACTTAAAGAAAGCAGTTGCCGTGCGCAAGCCTAAGAATGTGACTGAACTGGAGGCTTTTGCCCATGACGAATGGGCGAAGATACCCGTAGATCGCTGCAAGACACTTGTGTCAAGCTATGCTTCACGTTTAAAAGCTGTTATAACTGTAAAAGGATGTTGTACTAAGTACTAAGATTGAATGTCACTTGGGGTTGAATAAAACTGATAATGATGTGAGCACAGAAAAGACATTTGTGGTTATTTCATTATAAATGTTATGTTATATTTGTCTGACCTACACGTGCCTCTTTGATTTAATTGTAAGCAAGATGACTGAATGATCAAAATCAATGTCAAACTGGCCAAAACACTCAATTTCAGTGGGGGTTGAATAATTTTGAACACAACTGTATATCTCAAATATCAGCATTCCATGCCTGAAATTAGCAAAAAATAAATAAAAGAATGATTCGGTGCTGCAAAGTCCAAAAAAAGATGTAAAACAATAACTTCACAGTGGAGGCAACCTCTAAATGTTAATGTGGGTTATTTAAAAATAATTTAGTACATTACAATATAAATAAAAAAAGTAAATAAGTAACTAAACTGTGGATTAAAAATAGCTAGGAAGAATAGCTTATTTTCAGAATGGCGATCAAGTTCACTCTTTTGATTTTATATTTTCATTCAACTTGACAGGTCTAAATAAAACCAGTCTTGCCAGGGAAATCCCAGAAATTATTTTAAGACACTCATTGCTTCTGCAGTTTGAAAGAACAACCGTGATCTGATTTGTGAACACTGCATTATTAACGGTTAGCAGCTAACAAATCTTTTTTGCCCTCCTTATCCAGATCATTGTTACTGGAAATCTTATTGATATCTTGGTATTTTGTGTGCAGACCTATATTTTAGGGATGTGCGTTTCAGGTTTTGGAATTTCGGAATTTTCACGAAATTTCTCGATTCGTGCATTCGGATTTGGCCGATTTTCCGAAATTTTTTGGATGCGAAAACGGCAGATCCGAACAAATTTACGAGCCGAAACGAAAACTTTTCGGAATTTTCGAATGGACTAGAAATGTGTAAAATCGAAATTCATTTTTGTTCCATTCGTGATTTCGGCTCCATTCCTGATTTCGGTTCCATTTCAGTAATTTCGGACATCGTATTTTTCAGTTATATCGCTGATTCTGTAATTTTGTATCATTTCCATCTCAATGTATCCTTCCTGGAAAACCAGAGAAATCTCAATGTATCCTTCCTGGGAAACCAGCGAAATCTCAATGTATCCTTCTCGGGAAACCAGAGAAATCTCAATGTATCCTTTTTGTAAAACATGAGAAATCTCAATGTATCCTTCCTGGAAAACCAGAGAAATCTCAATGTATCCTTCCTGGAAAACCAGAGAAATCTCAATGTATCCTTCCTGGAAAACCAGAGAAATCTCAATGTATCCTTCCCGGGAAACCAGAGAAATCTCAATATATCCTTCCTGGAAAACCAGAGAAATCTCAATGTATCCTTCCTGGAAAACCAGAGAAATCTCAATGTATCCTTCCCGGGAAACCAGAGAAATCTCAATGTATCCTTCCTGGAAAACCAGAGAAATCTCAATGTATCCTTCCTGGAAAACCAGAGAAATCTCAATGTATCCTTCCCGGGAAACCTGAGAAATCTCAATGTATCCTTCCCGGGAAACCAGAGAAATCTCTATGTATCCTTCTTGTAAAACATGAGAAATCTCAATGTATCCTTCTTGTAAAACATGAGAAATCTCAATTGCAGAATTATCGTATTGACAGAAATATCGGATCCGAAAAACCATTAGTTTACGTCAAAACGAATAGACACTTTGAAACGAGGAGAACAGACGTTCCGAAAAACACAAAAATTTCCGAAATCACGAAAAAAAAAGTCGATACGAAAAACTAACTGAAACGAACCGAAACGGAAATCGACCGAGACGAGCCGAAACGAAAATTTACAAAATCCAAATGAACTGAACCGAATCGAACTGAAAAAAAATCAGTGCACAAGTCTACTGTTTTTGATACATGTGATACGAGTGTACGTGTGAAAAACAATAATACAGTGCTAAAATCTATAAATAGAGTGATTCAGTAAATTGTGTTGCCAGAATGGAATGAGTGCAAAACAATAAAACAATAAACACACATACAGTAACTGTATATGCAATGAATATACCTATCAGTGCAACTATAAACAGGCAAAAGTGAACGTGCGCATGAAATGCTTTATGTGGCAATAAAAGAGATTGAAAGAATAATGCTTACATTTACGATACTATCAATTTCCGGATCTCCAAAATAAAAACAAAGCATCAAAACAAAGAAAGCGTGGTGTACCTTCCAAGGGAGAGCTCTATCGGGCTAGTGGAGAAGTCTTGGTGCAAACGCCAGCGAGGTCAGCCCAAACCTCAAAGAACATCCATAGATTCACAAAAAGCGTGCAACACAGATATCTCCATCGGAAAGTTTATTGAAAAAAATGTAGCAGGTAAAAATGTGACGTTTCGGTTCTACAGGACTTTAATCATGCATAGATGTACATACAAATGCAGTTCCTTAAATAGATCAAATCATTCTCCAAATATTTGGATAACAAGGGTGAAGTTTATATGGGGTTTATGCTGTTAACTCTTTAGTCTCCCATCTGACTCTTTAATCACAAAGCAAGTATAGCACATATAGAAAATTACACACACAAAATAATTAACAGACACTCAATAAAATACATCAAGATTAAACTCCCTATTGAGGCCCCTAGGCCACAATGTGTCAAGTTTATGAATCCACAGTTTCTCCTTTCTTTTTAATAACTTTAATCGATCCCCTCCTCTCCGTAACGGAGGAACCCAGTCTATCACAAAAAATCGTAGTTGTGATATAGTGTGATGTTCTTTTAAGAAATGCTCTGGCACTGGAAAATCTATCTTGCCAGTGCATATAGTCGATTTATGCCGAGTAATTCTTTCTTTAATTTTCCTAGTCGTTTCTCCGACATAAAGAAGGCCACACGGACATTTTTAAACATAAACAACATAGGTGGCATAAAATAATGGGTAGAGTCCTCGCGCTTCCGCCAAGTGTCCAGTGAGTAATACTTCAAGATAATCTAGAAAACATAATAGGAGACATACATTGCGCAGTACATCCTTATGACACCTGGTTTCCAGAGAGAAAGTATTCAACTCACTTTTTTCTGAGCCCCATAAAGTCGGCTCTGGACTATATAGGCATATATCTGTGGATATGATCTCACCAGCCCGTCCTACCAGCAACCATCCGTGGTGATAACCTGGTCGATAGATGAAATATTGTATCCCCGGGATATGTCACAGACGAAAAGTCAGCAGGGTAAAATGAAGTAAAATTTATTGCAGCACTTTTTTTTAACATAGGTGGCATCACAAGTAAAGTAATCCCTTATAAAGAATTTCTGACTACTAAACGGATGGGAGATATAATCCTCCCGTATGGTAGCATTGCAGCAACTGCAATTCAAGCACGGAAATGTGCCGCAGGTCTTATTACCTAAAAATCTTTGATGTTTCACTTTAAGGGGTCCTATGTCTGCTTTTACAAAATAAAAACAAGAAAGGAAACAACAAATAGTGCAATATGCTTCTTAAAACGGGAAAAAAATGTCTATTTTTATTTCACAAATTTACGTTTTCCAGGGCCACAAACTTCAGCTCTACTTAAAACTCATTCAGCTAAGATAAAGGCTGACACTCCTCTCCTTGTGTCTCCATAAAAGGTGAGTGATTAGGAGGAAATAATATATGTGATGAGAGTCACTTTGAAATGGGGGTAACTGGACTTGGCATTACTGTTGGGAGGTGTGGGACTGTGGGTTCTGGGGCTTCTGACACCTCATGTTATTACCCAACCCTCTCCTATTTCCAAGTCAGCCTCTGCCTGTAAGGACACAGGGTGTTTTGTTACAGGTGAATATTGTTATTGTTACTTTCGTTATTGTGTTTTTATGTTACTGTTATTATTTCCAATATCTTTTCTGTGTGTTTATCACTACAGCTTTTTCTAACCCACTGCTTGTGTATAGAATATCAGGGTTATTCAAACAGATCCGAATGGCTGCCGAAAGGGAACCGAACACTGAAAATCAACGTTCGGTTACCTTTCTTAGACATTCGGCTATCCAGAGAGCAGGCAATTCGCCAAATCCTGGCGAATTGCCTGCACATACAGTGCCTGTTCGGTGCCTGTTCGAGGGTAGTGAATCCCCATAGAAAAGCAATGCTTCGGCTATTCAGAGAACACAAACCAGCAGTGAAAAGTTGCCAAATTTCCCTGCTGTTCGGTGGTTTCATGCAGCAGATTTATTCAGGTGAATCCCATAGGCTTCAATGTTAAAAATATTCCTGTTTTAATTCAATATCTAATAAACCGTTGATTATAATATTCTGCAGTAAAGAGTCTCTTTATTTCTAGATTTTTTAGGATATTTTAAGCATTCTAGTTGTTTTGTTTTTTTTTAAAAAAATCCGATTTTTTTCTTTCTTTATTTTTTTTCTGTTTTTTCTTTTTTCTGTAACAGCCCTTTTTATTATTATTCATTGGATCATATGTAAATTTCAGACATTTTCACTCAGTAGTTTCTTTGCAAACAGCGTTTCACTTTTCAAACATTCAAGCAAACTGTTTTTTTTCACTCCATTCGTCTGCGGTGTCGGGTTTTTCCGGCGGCTTCGCTTCATGTGATCGGCTCCTGCTCGGGTTTTTCTGGCATTTTCGATGGGGTTAATCCAGATGTTTTTGCGGGTTTTCGGTGTGCCCTTGCCGGGTTTTGCGGTGAGTTTTCGACGGGTTTGCGGTGACTTTTCCCTGCAATTCAGGGACCCTGTGGTGCTTGCTGAATACACCGCATGGTCGCCGAGACGGGATATCCAAATCGAACCGAATTGAAGAGGACGAAAAGTCACTGAACGTGCAGTGACTTTTCGATTCTCTTTGAATAACCCTGTGTGTTTTAGATCTGTGAAAGGCTTGAATGGTCTTTGTTTGCCAAACATTGCAGCTCTATCAGACTACTGTCTGTTTATGCTATCTCCTATCCGTTAGTCTGATGTTCAGTCTTTGGCTACAAGGCACCCTATTATTTCCAGTCTGGAGATTAAATTGCAGCAGGGCTAGAGACTGGCTAATTTGAGGAGGACGCGTATCATGTTACATTGGTCTCTAGGTTCATACTAGCACTGTATATATTTGGCAGATGTTCTTCATTAAATGGATCTGTCTGTCTGTTTGAAACCCAAGATCTGAGTGCTGCCTCATTTCTGGGGAATGCTATGGACAATCTTTCATTGTACCTGTCCTTAAACTGCGGCTAAGGTCTGGAGAAAGGCATGAAAGATGGTTGGTGGGAGAACGGGTGTCCGACAAGGGAGCGGCATTAAGAGATGTGACCCAGTTGGGGTGCTGAGATCTGGTACAATATAAATATGGTGAAATATGGTCCATTGAATAAGCAAGAGAAGCAGTGAAGCAACAGTTTTGGGCTTAACCTTGAGCAGTGAAACCAAGTAATGCTGTAATGTCCTCCACTGTTGTTAGAAATAACAAAAGCATTTTAAAATACCTTGACTTCCCTGTAGATATCGACCAATCACGAGACTCGCTCATTGAGTGGACAACACAAAGTCTAGAATCCTGCATGGAAATTCCAGATTCTCTATATGCACATGGATTTCCTGATCAGGTAAAAACTTTTGAACGTCTGATACATTTTGACTTATTTTCACACCGTGCGCTTATTAATGATGCAGTTTATGAAAGCCAGTTACCGCAATTAGCATCGGCAATGAGAAGAATTCAGCAAACAAAGGAAAGAAGAAATTCTGAATGACCTGACTGTGACCTCAGGTAGACGTGGAATATACTTTAGACAATTTAAATACAGCTATTTAAACTGTCGATCTTCCTATTTTATCAAACTGTAATAAAATGAATCTGTTTTTGGCAAATTTACTTGACTGTTTAACATTAAGGCACGCAACATAAAATCTATTTTTTTTTTTAATTCATGCAAATTACATTTCCTGCCTCTAAAATATTTTGTTTATGACATCCATAATATGTGACATTACTTTTTCTGTCATTGTAAACATGGAACTATTAATTAGCCCAATAGCTTCTAATGTGGACATGTCATCGGGTTCTTGTCAGTCTTCAGGACTCGTGAGAGCATTGAGGAGAATTAAGTTTTCTTCTGATCTTCTGAAGTGAGGGAAACGCAGCATGCTCCATTCCCTCGAGCAATTCTTTTAAAATAAATGCAGCGTTCACGTTACTGTTCTCCCTGAAGTTTCTTTTCTAAAACGCCCCATTAGGCAAGAGGAGCCTTTAACTAAATGTAACCATATAAAACAATGATAATGTTCAATGATAATAAGTTCAGAGTCACCTTAGCAAAGGACTTTCTTTCCAGAATTCTTTTGGTCACTGTCACAATATTTCCTCTATATGTGTCACTGGGTGCATTCATTGTGTGATATTTTCCTCTATTATGTGTCACTGGGTGCATTCATTGTGTGATATTTTCCTCTATATGTGTCACTGGGTGCATCCATTGTGTGATATTTTCCTCTATATGTGTCACTGGGTGCATCCATTGTGTGATATTTTCCTCTATATGTGTCACTGGGTGCATCCATTGTGTGATATTTTCATCTATATGTGTCACTGGGCGCATCCATTGTGTGATATTTTCCTCTATGTGTGTCACTGGGCGCATCCATTGAGTGATATTTTCCTCTATATGTGTCACTGGGCGCATCCATTGTGTGATATTTTCCTCTATATGTGTCACTGGGTGCATCCATTGTGTGATATTTTCATCTATATGTGTCACTGGGCGCATCCATTGTGTGATATTTTCCTCTATGTGTGTCACTGGGCGCATCCATTGTGTGATATTTTCCTCTATATGTGTCACGGGGTGCATCCATTGTGTGATATTTTTGTCTATATGTGTCACTGGGTGCATCCATTGTGTGATATTTTCCTCTATATGTGTCACTGGGCGCATCCATTGTGTGATATTTTCCTCTATATGTGTCACTGGGCGCATCCATTGTGTGATATTTTCCTCTATATGTGTCACTGGGGCATCCATTGTGTGATATTTTCCTCTATGTGTGTCACTGGGCGCATCCATTGTGTGATATTTTCCTCTATATGTGTCACTGGGTGCATCCATTGTGTGATATTTTCCTCTATATGTGTCACTGGTGCATCCATTGTGTGATATTTTCCTCTATATGTGTCACTGGGCGCATCCATTGTGTGATATTTTCCTCTATATGTGTCACTGGGCGCATCCATTGTGTGATATTTTCCTCTATGTGTGTCACTGGGCGCATCCATTGTGTGATATTCTCCTCTATATGTGTCACTGGGCGCATCCATTGTGTGATATTTTCCTCTATGTGTGTCACTGGGCGCATCCATTGTGTGATATTTTCCTCTATGTGTGTCACTGGGTGCATCCATTGTGTGATATTTTCCTCTATATGTGTCACTGGGTGCATCCATTGTGTGATATTTTCCTCTATATGTGTCACTGGGCGCATCCATTGTGTGATATTTTCCTCTATATGTGTCACTGGGCGCATCCATTGTGTGATATTTTCCTCTATGTGTGTCACTGGGCGCATCCATTGTGTGATATTTTCCTCTATGTGTGTCACTGGGCGCATCCATTGTGTGATATTTTGTGTTGTAAACTGCGCCGCCCCCAGTATCTTTACATCACTTGCTCCTCACTCTGGGACATTGGACACAGAATGGAGTCTAACAGGGTAATTCAGAGAGCAGTGAAAAGCAGGAGAATGGCTGGAGAATGAAAAATTCTAGGTCAAAATAGCCAAAGCAGAAAAATTCGCCCATTTATCTCACTTTCCAAATCGGCTTTTTTGACCTAGAATTTTCCATTCTCCAGTCATTCTCCTGCTTTTCACCTCTCTCTGAATAACCCTGTATGGGTCTATGGGTCAGAAGTCCAGAAAACCAACCTATTGACTTTCATTCTGTGGGATGTATGTGAATTACATCATCAGGGGGTGGCAGTTAGTGTTATTAGCCCACTATAAGAGCTCATTCAGCTGCCGTCGCTTACCTCAGGTAGCCTAGAACAGTGTTTCTCAGGAGGACCCCTAACAGGCCAGATTTTGCAGATCACCATGAGGAAATGCAGACTGAGTCCTGCAATCACTGAGCAGCAAATTATATCACCTGTGCTGTGTTTCAGCTATCTGGCAAACCTGGCCTGTTAGGGGGTCCTGAGGACAGGTTTGAGAAACACTGGCCTAGACAACACAATATACCTCTGCAGCCTTGCCTACACATTCTCTCCTCTGCCCCATTGCCTCTTAACTACTGTTTTATCCTATACCACAGCTGTAAAGTGAGATTTAGGTGAATATTGCATCATGTGAAAAATCCACAAAACGGGAACAGGAGATAAAACCTAACTTTACTTTTCCGTTTTTACTTGCAATTACTTCAAACAAAGAAAAAAAACAGCAGATCTTGTTTTATAATGTGTTTTTTTTTGTAATGCACAAGTATTCTAGTTACAGTTCATGCTGGTGGTAAAAAGCCTGAGGACAAGGACCAGTGGCTGACATCATTTTCAAGTTCAAGAAGGTCTATGGATGATGAGTGGGGTCAGATGCTTGACGTATGGATGGCAGACTATAAGTAAATGATGCAGAGGAGCGTCTGACAGCCGCCTGGGCAAAGTACGTTGTCAATATATCTTTGCATGCTCAATAAACAACATAAGGTATGACGGCGTGCAGAAGAGGGCAAAGTATGCTGGATAGTTGCTGTGACATCTTTAGATAACCGTACGTGTCATATTCGCCGATGACGCACTCATTAAAAAGACAAAACAAACCTTTTTAGCCCTTTTTTTTTTTTATTGCTATGCAAGTTCTTAACTGCTATTCTATGGAATTCCAATAACTTTTTTATACAATATAAGGAAATAATAAAGAAATAAAATAAATACAGTATTCAATCATTATCACTAATGCTATAATCAAACCCTTTCAGAGAGCACTGAAATTTCAGCCCAATTTCGGTGCTCTTGCCTTCAGCGCCTCAATTCGCCTACCCTGTGGTGCAAACCCGCCGAACGCAGCCACAAACTGCCAAACGCATCCGATAAGGCTGGGGTCAGACTAACGCATTTTTAACGTGCGTTTAGGCGCACTTAATCAAGGCCGCAGTAGCGGCAATGACGGCCAATAACGGCAATGACGAAGTACGGCCGCACGAAAGTTCGGCCACGCAACGCAAGCGGCAAACGAACACATTTTTTCGAGAACGTCGAACCGCTAGTACTGTTGTACAGAGTGCGCTGCGCCCGCATAGCGGCGTGTGTGCGTGATTAGGAGACGTCAGACGCTGCTAATGTCTGGCCAACATAACGTCCAAATACACATATTTCTCGTTTTATTTACGATCTGTAAAAAATAACGCACAAAAATGCGCATCGTATGACCGTTTTCGCGTCTTCCGTGAAAAAAATACGTCAATGCACTTTTTTACGGACGACGTGATAAATGCGTTCATTTGACCCTGTCCCTAGCCTAAACCGTTGAAAAATCGCCGAACACATCCAGAAAAACAGCAAAAAAACAATGAACTGATCCGAGAAACCAGTGCAAACCCGGTAAATGCAGCCGACGATCCGTCGAACAGACAGCCGGACGACTCCGACCAGCTGCTGAACAGACTGCCAAACGCCGCCGGAAAAAGTCAACCAACCATCGAACTCCTGTTCCGTAAGAAAAAGAAAAGAAAGCAGCAACTTTTAAAAGGTGTTTTAAACTAAAATAATGCATGAAAATGCCTAATATATAAGGTCAATATAAAAAATAATAAAAAGGTCCGTTACAGAATTAAAAAAAAAGAAGCAATTAAAAAAAATAAAAAGATAAAAATAAAAAATTTTGCCAAAAAAATGACAAAAATTTCTAAGAAAATATATTAATAAAAAGACTTGTTGCTGTGAATGAAAAGAATAAACGGTTGAATAAAAAATATATAAAAACTGGGGATTATTCTTTACATTGAAACCTATGGGATTCGCCTGTTTAAACCTGTGGAACAAAACCAACAAAGATCAGGGCATTTCGGCAACTTTACCCTGCTGTTCGGTGTTCTCTGAATAAGAATACCCATCCCTTCTCTTTGGGGATTTCACTGCCACAGAAGATCACCGTATTTCGCTGGCAATTCGCCAATATTTGGCGAATTGCCAGCTTTTTGAATAGCGAAATTGCGCCGTTCGGTGTAATTCGCTGCTCTTTGAATAACCCCTCATGTGTGCAGAATTTATGAGTGTGGTTCAAAATCATCCATGGGAGACAGGAGACAATTGTACACAGCGAAACATGGAGAACCTTGGATTTTATTCGTATAAATGTCGGCTGCTATGTTTTAAATACCAGTAAATAGATGGAAAATGAAAAAACAACAACACTCGAATGCCAAACCCTGCCCAAGCTATTATGCTTTAATTGTGGCCTTAAGCTTCATTGATATTTCCACTTGGGTCAGTTTGTTAAACTTTAATCAAGTAACACAAGGAGATCAGAGAACACTTAGACACTTTGTTGCCATCACAGCAGAAAAGGCTTATTTAATGAATGAATTGTTTATTCCCCTTTTAATAATAGTTTTAGCAACGGACCCAAATCACATTCAGTCCAAGTTTTCTCTGAACAATTCTTTTAGCTTCGCAAATGCTTTGTTTATTTTGGTAAAGTAGCAAAGAAAAGTAAAAAGAAATGAATTGACCTTTTGTTTTGTCAGTTGATGAAAGATAAACATTGTATCACGCTTTATGCATGTGTTGTAAGAGGCTGCTTTGTGGCTTTGTCAGAGAACTAAAGTAGAAATGTAGAAGTAATACAAACAAAAAAAGTGCATAACTATATATACTCCTCATACTAAGGGCTCGAAGCAATTCTACTGGCAGATTTAGAAAATAAATGTAAATGAAAATATTAGCGACTTTTTATATATATATGCTAATTCATCGTAAAAATGGGGAGAATGAAGCAAGCTGAAAGAAAATTCTTAGAATTAGCATGTTATCATTATTTTTTATTTCCTTTTAAAAGTCTGCAGACTTCTCCCTCCTGATCTAAATAAATGTGCTTTACTTGCCAGCTAAGGCTAGGGTCAGACGAACGCATTTTCGCGTTGTCTGTGAAAAAGTGCGTTCGAACGAATGGACACATTTTTTCACGGAGTACGCGATAGCGGTCATACGATGCGCATTTGCATCCGTGATTTTGTACGGATCATCAATAAAACACTTTGTGCATCTGGACGTTATGTTGGCCGGACATTAGCAGTGTCTGACGTCTCCAATTCACGCACACACGCCTCTAGCGGACGCAGCGCACTCTGTACAACCGTACTAGAGGTTTTACGTTCTCGACAAAATGCGTTCGTTTTCCACTTGCGTTGCGCAGCCGGACTTTTGTGCGACCGTACTTCGTATATTGGCCGTCATTGCCTGGCACTTGCTGCTACTACGGCCGTGATTAAGTGCGCCTGCACGCGCGTTCGCACTGCGCTCGTCTGACCCTAGCCTAAGGCTCGGGTCAGACGAGTGCAGTTATCACGTCCGTGTTGCCGCACATTTGTACGTCCGTGGCAGCATAGCATTCTGACCAATGGAGCCCCACACACGAAGTACGTGCGCACAGATGTACGGACGCATGATGGACGCGGCAAACAGACGCAGGTTAGGCAAGAACGTAATACTGCTAGAACGGACGTGCGGAGTGCGCCACGTCTGCAACGTCCGTGTAGCTTTGTGTGTGAGTGATGGAGCGAGGTCAGACGGACTGCATTTATACGTCCAGCATTTTTGACGGACAGAATGTTTTTTCATTGTAATTTATTTTCCCTGCTACATCCGTCAAAAAATACGTCAGTGAAAAAAATGGACTGTGTGGCCACTACCTTGTCGTCAGTCAGAAAGTACGTCAGTACTGCACGGACGTACAGTCCGTAGAAATCACGCTCGTCTGACCCTAGCCTTAAGGCACTATTACACTCTTCGCGCACAATTTTGAGTGTGCGCATAAATGAATTAATGCGAGGGGAAAAACCCTTTGCGCTGAACGTCGTATTACAACGTTCGCGAACAAAATGCGCGTTAACGTCTAACGCGAGTGACCCTGCACGAATCCTGCGCAAGCGCAAGTTCGTGCTCGCATCCCATACTTAACATTGTGAGCGCAAATGCGTTGGTGCGCTGGTACGCGGATGGTATTACAATCGATGCACAAATTTTAACGAACAACGTTTGCGCGCATAATTTTAACGTCTTTTAAAAGTTGGTGGTAACGGCAAATCTGAACGTCCTGGCCAAAACGAAATACACCAGCACGAAAAAAAAATACAGCACAGTATAGTTACACATTCTACACATACCCAAACAATAAAATTGAGAGGTTGCGTGTATTTTTATTATTGCTGCAGCATATATACTCAGATTGATTTTGACAGGCGCAAAAACTTAACGGGAGATAATTGTGGTTCTTAATTCTGATTGGCTGAATCGCGTGAAAAAAACAGTCTGCCCTCCGATTTCTGCGCGCAACGTTAATGTGCACGCGTTTTCGCACAGATTTTTTACGCGCAATATTTTCGGACAGATGAAAAAAATGCGCTCGGATTGTAATACCAGCATTAATTTACTCGCGTTAACGTTTAACACTGCGCACCAAAAAAATTATGCTGCGCAAGCTTTTTTGCGCAAGGAATGTAATAAAGCCCTAAGTCTCTATGATGGCTCCTGATTCTGCTGTGCACAACTACACAAGTTATTTATCGGGTGTTTCAGGGTCTAGTTTTTTTAATGTGCTCACACAGGGATAAAAACTGTTCAGCCATAGCACCAGGTTTTCTACTGATTACAATCACAAGTAGTTCTAAAGCAGTGTTTCCCAAACCTGTCCTCAGGACCTGCTGACAGCCAGGTTTGCAGGATATCTGACGCACAATTGATATGATTTGCTGCTCAGTGATTGCAGGATTCAGTTTGCATTTCCCCAATGTGATCTGCAAAATCTGGCCTGGTTGAGGGTTCTGAGGATTGGGAAACATTGTTCTAAAGCATCAGCACATTCTGGAGCGCTGTACAATGGGTGGGACAAACAACCCAAACATACATAAAGGTAAACAGACTGAGAACAATGGGAGAAGAGGATCCTGCTCAAGAGCTTACAATCTAAGAAACATCGTGGGGTGACACACTGAGTTGAGGATGAATAGTTGAGCTTGTGAGGTAGTGGGGTTGTTGCGTGGAGGCTGTGCAGGAAGATGGAACATGAAAGGTGCAATGGGGCTCTGTGGAATGAGCTGAAGTATTGTGTTATCAGAGATTTCTTGAAGGAGAGTAGGAACAGGGTGAGTCGGATGTAGCGGGTGAGGGGATTCCATAAAAAAGGGGCAGCTTGCAAGAAATTTCGATAAAGAGACTGAGAACAAGATGGATAGAATATAGATAAATATATACAGTATATATATAAATATGAATAGATAAATATATACAGTATATATATAAATATGAATAGATAAATATATACAGTATAGATAGAAAGAATATAGATAGATTGATATACATACACTATATTGCCAAAAGTATTCGCTCAACCATCCATATGCGAGTCAAGGCAAGTGAGTGAATACTTTTGGCAATATAGTGTATATATAGAAAGATAGATAGATACGTAGATAGATAAATATGGATAGATAAATATAAATAGGATAGATAGATAGAATATACAGTAGATATATAAATAGATGGATACGTAGATAGATAAATATAAATAGATAATTATATACAATATAAATAAATAGAATACAGATATGCAAATATACAGGGTTATTCAAAGAGAATCGAAAAGTCACCGCACGTTCGGTGACTTTTCGTTCTCTTCAATTTGGCGCGATTTGGCGATCCCATTTCGGCGACACTACAGTGTATTCAGCAAGCACCACAGGGCCGTCGTAGTGCAGGGAAAAGCCGCCGCAAAGCCGCGGAAAGCTCACTGCAAAACCCGGCAGCACACCGAAAATGCACAAAAACATCTGGATTAAACTTGAATACGCCGGAAAAACCCGAGCAGGAGCCGATCACACGCAGCGCAGCCGCTGGAAAAACCCGACACCGCAGACGAATGGAGTGAAAAAAACCAAACAGTTTGCTTAATTAAATGTTTGAAAGTGAAACGCTGTTTGCAAAGAAACTACTGAGTGAAAAATGTCTGAAATTTACATATGATCCAATGAATGATAATAAAAAGGGCTGTTACAGAAAAAACAAAAAAACGTTTTAAATTTTTTTTTTGAAGAATTTGGGAAAAAAAATTGGCAAACAAATCCCAAAAATGCTTTAAATATCCCAAAAAATCTATAAATAAAGAGACTTTTTACTGCAGAATAATATAATCAACTGTTTATTAGATATTGAATTAAAATGGAAATATTTTTAACATTGAAGCCTATGGGATTCGCCTGAATAAACCTGCCGAACTAAACCACCGAATGGCAGGGCAATTCGGCTACTTTTCACTGCTGGTTTTTGTTCTCTGAATAGACGAAGCTATGGGGATTTCTCTGCCCTCGAACAGGCACCGTATGTGCAGTCAATTCGCCAACATTTGGGGAATTGCCTTCTCTCTGAATAGCCGAATGGCCAATAAAGGTAACGGTTACCTTTCGGCAGCCATTTGGATCTCTCTGAATAACCCTGATAGAATACAGATAGATTTTCAATGACACATTATGTTTTCTTACACTACTACAGTATTTTAAGGTGTGTCTGTGCATGCGTGTCTGCCCTTACATGATGATACTCCGTCTCTCAGCCTCATTCTTCAGTGAGGTTATTAACTAAGTATAGCACAAGTATTTAGGGTGGGGTGATGAAATATTCCACTTCAATGATTCAGTGTATCTCTTTACCGCAAAAGGACAGCAAGCTGACAGAACATGGTGTAAACCTATTTATGATAGATTCTGCTCTTTACGCATTTACTTCATGTTAACGTAGGACCATATTACATAGTTGGTGTTAACTTAACCAGAGCTGTTGTAAACTTACCAGAGCCATTATAGCCTATGGAGGTTTTCAGTTTACAACAGCTCTGGTTAACCAACTTTGTAAAACTGCCCTAAGTCAGCTGCAAGAGAAGGCGCACATTGCACGCTGTCCCCATCACTGTATCATTGCAAGAAGGAGAGCTGTGCACGGAGTTCTTGCAGAGTGTCCACTGTGACGGGTGCCTGGCACTTTATGATTAGGGATTGGCCGGACACCCCCGTGTTCGGTTCGCATTCGAACTTGAACATTTGAAAAAGTTTGAATTCGAATGCGAACACGATTCGAACACAATGCAAGTCGATGGGGCTCAAAAGTCCGAAAATTAAGGTCCCCTCCAGAGGGCATATATGCAAGATATTGGTCATAAAAGGTGTATGGGGGTCCGGATACTGCCCTGGGGGAGTGGAAACAATGAAAAACAAAAAAAAAAGCTTTCTTAACCAAAAAAACTTTTTTTTGAGCCATTTCACTGCTGTGCGCTGAGCTAATTTTTACCTCTTTTGCCCACGTTTAAACACGATTTGAAGCCATGGGAAATGTTTGAGCAACAACAAGTGGGAAAAAGTATGCTCTTAACGCAAACGATAATGCTCACTTGCGTGAGCATTAACGTTTGCTGCGGTGTTCACCTCATATTTGTAATAATTACCCAGGACAGACCTGGTAGGATCCCTGGAAACAGACCTCTAACCCTCCGATCCTTAGGATGGTCGGGACTTGGGACCACTAAACCTAACCTCTAGCAGCTACACAGGCCAGGGAGACAGCACCAACAATATACACCACAGACTGAGATCAAAATAGAATAGAACAGGCAGGGAGTACACAGAGAGAATTGTCAAATGGCAGGCAAAGTCGGCAACAGATCGGGTCATCAGGACAAGCAGGGTAAGTAACAAGTATACAAACTGATTCGGTAAACTAGCGATGCGGGAATGAATCTCCACAGCAAGGCAAGGTGTACAGCGCGCACTCCTGATTTAAAGGTCCGGGCGGCTCCATGTCATCATGCTGCACCCTGCCCCCTAATCACTCACAGCTGTGCCGGGTGACGCAGGAGCTCCTGGCATTCGGCCAGCTGACGGCACCATGCGTCCAGGGCCCCCCCGATCGCCACCCAGGGCCCTGGATGTCACAATATTACAATCCAAAAGCAAACGGGTTAAGTAACCAAATTTGTTAGAAGAAGAATTAATGCAGCATATGAATCCTCACACTGCTGCGCATTTTGCATCGCTCCCTCTACGCTAATAGCATATCTTCTCAGAAGCTGCACACAACGCGCCAGTGTATGCAGCTTCTAACAGCGTGGGAGATGGGAGGCTGCGCTTGTTGGTGGATCCAGGAATCAGGTGAGTATTAGAAAGAAAAAAAAAAGTTTTTATTTTATGTTCCCCGGGACATTTAAAAAATGGCCTCGGATTTTATTTTTTTTAGAAATGTGTTGCCTTACCTTAGCCTGGTGGTCAGTGGGGGCTCCCTGGGTCCTGGTTGTGGGGGGGGGGTCTGCCGTGGCCGCAGGTGTAGTGGCTCCAGGTGCAGAGCCAGCCCGCACAGACGCAGTTCTGTCATCCGGCGGCCGCATGCTCCTCAAGGGGGTCCTTGGGAGGCCCCGGCAGGCAGCCCTTTATAGTGCCTGATTAGAGGGCTGTGTCTGCCTGATGTTTTAGCAACAAGAATGTTTTATCCCATAGGCTTCAATGTTAAAAATATTCCCATTTTAATTCAATATCTAATAAACCGTTGCTTATAATATTCTGCAGTAAAGAGTCTCTTTATTTTTAGATTTTTTTAGGATTTTTTAAGCATTTATAAAAAAAAATCAAATTTTTGCGAACGGCCTGAAAAGTTCGAAGTTCGCGAACTTTCGTACAGCCGATGTGCAAATCGAACTAAGAACAAATTCGAACCGGCAGCCCATCTATAGTTATGATAAAGAACACGTCTTGTGAAGAAGATTGAACCAACAGCAATTGTGACTCAGTTCTGGTGAAAGTCTTAAGATAATGGACGTAAAAAAAATTCCAGTGCGAAACTGAGGAGCGTCACCCATTCATGAAACATTTGTTTTAACCAATGCCCTAAAGTCATGTGAAAATTTCCAGCAATGATCACCATGCAAAAGTGTATGCAGGTAGCAATGTTAGAGTGGTTAGGTTTAAGCTGCTGAATTATGATAGTAGTGAGTTCATTACACCATGAAATCCACTAACCTATTGTAATCAACTGATGCAATCATCGGATCGAGTATTATACAGGGATACATTCACAGTATGTCAGACTGAATCCTGCAACCACTTAGCAGCAAATTGTATCGCCTGTGCTGTGCTTCAGGTATTTTGCAAACCTGACCTGTCAGCAGATCCTGAGAATAGGTTTGGGAAACACTGCCCTAGAGGGTGTCACCTGGATGCAGTCCATACCCCATTGTGACACCACTGGTGTGAATGAGTGCCTGTGTGCAGTGTGAATGAGTGTTTTGTGGATGTGTGTGTGTGGGCTGTTTCAGTGTGTGAATGAGTGTGTGCTTTGTGAATGAGTGCTGTATGAAAAAGACTGCTGTGGGATGTTTGAGAAAGAGCTTTATTGCTGTGGAACTCTGTGATACAGTAATGTGTGGTGTATATGAGTGAATGACAGAGCTCCACAACAATATAACTCAGGCATAATAACTGCCAGGAGGAGAGAGAGAGAGAATAAGGAGGAGAGTGACAGGAGAGAAGGAGAAAGAGGAAAGAGAAGGAGATATCTAGAGACAGAGAGCAACCTGGAGACAGTGAGCAAAAGAAGGTGAGAGAGCTGGAAAAAGAGAGCTGGAGACAGAGCGAGCTGGAGAAAGATTGGGAGAGAGAGACACAGAGATGGAGAAAGAGAGCTGGAGAAAAAGAGAAAGCTGGAGACAGAGTGAGCTGGAGAAAGATCGGGAGAGAGAGACACAGAGATGGAGAAAGAGAGCTGGAGAAAAAGAGAAAGCTGGAGACAGAGTGAGCTGGAGAAAGATCGGGAGAGAGAGACACAGAGATGGAGAAAGAGAGCTGGAGAAAAAGAGAAAGCTGGAGACAGAGCGAGCTGGAGAAAGATTGGGAGAGAGAGACACAGAGATGGAGAAAGAGAGCTGGAGAAAAAGAGAAAGCTGGAGACAGAGTGAGCTGGAGAAAGATCGGGAGAGACTCGAGAGAGAGACACAGAAATGGAGAAAGAGAGCTGGAGAAAGAAAGAGCTGGAGAAAGAGAGATAGCTGGAGAAATAGAGAGATGGATAAAGACGGAGAGAGCTGGAGAAATAAACGGAGCTGGTGAAAGAGAGGGGGCTGGAGACATGGAGAGAAAGCTGTAGACAGAGAGCAGAAGACAGCTGGTGAAAGAGAGCAGAAGACAGAGACATACAGGGTTATTCAGAGAAAGGTGAAAACCAGGAGAATGGCAGGAGAAGAGAACAATCTAGACCAAATAGCAGATTTGGAAAGTGAGATAAATGGGAGAATTTTTCTGGTTTGGCTACTTTGATCTAGAATTTTCACTTCTCCAGTCATTCTCCTGGTTTTCACCTTTCTCTGAATAACCCTGATAGAGCTGGAGAAAAAGAGAAAGCTGGAGAAAGAGAGAGAGAGAGCTGAAGACAGAGAGCTGGAGACAAAAGAGCTGCAGACAGAAAGCTGGAGACAGAGAGAGCATTTGTAAAAATTGATTAGCAGGGACTATTTTAACGCTTGACATGCCATGTTGGTCTGGCTGCAGCACGTTTAGGACTTCAAAGAGTCTTTTGCTGCAGTCTCTGCGAATGAGGTTCCGGCAGCCTGAGGTCTGATCATTGACTAGGAACTGATGGCAAAGAGACACAGCATGGACCTCATCTTGATGATCTTTACCAATGTCCCCCTGGAGGGGGAGCAGTGTACAGGCAACGGCACACCAGCGTACTGTTCCATGTAGCATTTTTTTTTAAGTTCAATATCTGCAGCTGGTAACTCTTGGATACTCCCCTTAGAGGGTGTCACCCAGGTGCGGTCCACACCCACGGCACCCCCCTTGTGACGCCACTGAGTGCAACTATTAAATTGCGGTTCGATAAGTAAGGTATTACAAAGTGCTAGCACTCTGCATTTCAAAAATCATGTAGCACTCCTAAACCCCTCCAATAAATCCCATACTCACCTCTCATCCCACGGCGAGAGCTGTAGCATGATCCACAGCTTCTTATCGCTGGGAGCAGAGTGAGATTGGGAACGAAAAGTTCCTAGTCTCCCTTCGCAATCACTCCGCGGCACTGAGTGATCTTGCGGGAGTGAGATGGTGCAGGGCTAGTGTCCCGGAAATGCAGCCCTCCATGGAGTCCCTCCTGGTGCATGATACCCACATACTTATCTTATTGCTCTCTGTTCTGGGACCCAAGTAGTCCTTTCAGGATTGAGGTCTGATAAAATTATTGTGTGCCTTCCCTTGTGTATTTGTATACTTCCACCTGAATAATCTCATTGTGCTGATGGATCATTCTATCATCCAATCCAATATACTGTATCATCCTTTGACACATCCTGAGCAGTGTCAACCGTAAACCTGGAAGGCTGTCCAATGTAAGCTTGTTAAAGTATAAAGAATCAGATCCTGACATTGACTCACTGTAATAGTTTAGCAGTTTTATTAGAACGAACATGAGAAAAACTGTGTAGGCCAAAAGGTTGTTGTAACAAAACACGTCCTTGTTGCAGGAGTGCCGGCTCCCTGTTATGTTTTTTCAACTCTACAGAAGTGGCATCTCTGGACACTCGAGCACCCATCACCTGGTTACATACTTCAAGCAAAATTGTACTGGTCTGCGCAGTCATCCCTTTCATTTCTGAATCCATTGGTATGGCTTTTGTCAAACCAATGTGAGCTGGTTGACAGCCTTCCAGGGGGAGAGAAGTCTTCCACTCCTCTCCAGTAGACTTACACTGTGAACCCGGGACACCCGGTGGAAGGGCATCTGACACACCATGACCTTTAAAACTGTATTTGTCAATTCCAAACTGGAATGTTCTGTTAAATTAAGAACTTTAAGGTGCATACAAGGTTGTCCAACAGATTAACTATTGGTTATAGTGTTCACAGGTTGAAAATAAAACATTTTTCTAGAGTGGTAACAAGCTATTTTTTTAAATTTGTTGCAGAAACGGGAGATGGATTGGATGTGAGGAATTGAAGAGGCGACAAACTAGCTGGTAGCTATGATGGCTTTACAACTGGCAAAAGGGATTAGTGCTTGTGCGAAGAAATTCATGAAGTGTAGTTGAGAAGAGATTGAGTTTTCAAGTGAGCAGACATCCCATTAAACACAGAGGAGAGGAAATGAGTTCCATTATTCTAGAATCGAAAGGATCAAGGAAAAAAATGATGCTTTGTCGCAAAGGTCCGTTGTAGGATTTTCTGAAACAAGTGATAAACAATCTGGGCGATAGTTTTTGGTAAAAAATTTACAATTTATTTATGAATAGTATGTTTTACCGAGTAAAAATACATTTCTCTCGTTTTCAAGTACGCCCTGGGAATGATACGTTACAGAATTATATTTAAAGGCCCTGAGAACAGGCAAGGTCACAAGGTTTGTGAGCGTCCTCAGAACGGCATAAGAGGCCTGCCCTACGGAGGTTCCCTCCTAAGGTTTCACAAGGTTTTATCTCGAAGGTGACATTACAGAGGATTGTGAACCACATGCAAATCAGTCTGCTATCACCCAAAATGGGTGGCCAGAGCTGAAATGTCATGGCAGCCTCCTCTACACGAGAGGAACCACAGCCCCTGAAGATCATTCCAGACTTGTGGGACCTTAGCACGAGGTGCTGATATGGGTGTCATCTATATCCTTCTGACGAGCCTTAACAAGGGAAAAATGATCGTCGGGGGTTGCTGCACCTCTCATGTAGAGAGGACCTCCTTGGCTTTTCAGTTCCGGATGCCTTTTATGGGTGATAGCACCTGATTTGCATATGGAATAGTCTTCTCTGTAATGACACCATTGATCCAAAACAGTGGTTGCCAAACGTTTGGGGGCTGCTGCCCCCCTTGGCTCCCAGACCACGTCCCTAGTGACCCCATACACACATGCACCTTATTTTTAGTAATAGGTACACTGTAAATTCAAAACAAGAAGCTTAACTAAGACACTCGCACCCTTCCCTGGTTTCCTTAATGCCCTTGTGGATCTTTCTACTGTTCCCTAGGGTGGGGGGTACTGCCCACTTTGGGCATCACTGATCTATAACATTGTGAGAGCTGAGCGGTGACCCAGCTTAGGGCCGGTCACTAGTTCTCAAGGACCCTCACAAGCCATGTTTTTGCTCACTTTACAGAATTATATGTTTGGATTTCTTTGTTGCTAAATGTTATTGACCCAAAATCACTTCTAACTATGTTAAAAGAACAGTTCAGGCACCACAATATATTTACACTTTAAAGTATTTGATTCCACCTGTTTTTTAGGCTCTAGTTGTGCTAGCGAGAGATTTATTTTTACTGGTTTCCAAGCAACACTATAGGACATATCTTTCATTTAGACAGAGTTCCTCCTCTCTTGTACTTTCCTAATGATAAGGCAATTAGTTTATGTATATTCAATACTTTATTTACGCCAAGAGAATGATTTGGCAAAGATCCACTGGGCAATAAATCTGTAAGCAGAGATTGCAAGTTCAGACATAGGCTGGGTTTATTTGCATGTACTGGGTTTATTTGCAGAAACATGGAGGTTCTAACCGAGTGCACAAGGAAGCACTGGAAAAATAGTACATGAAATGTCACGGCTATGAAGCTTGTGCTAGACCATGGCTTGTGAATAGTGATGGGCCGAACACCCCTGTGTTCGGTTCGTATTCGAACATTAGAACAGCCCAAATGTTTGATTACAAACTCGAACACAATGTTAATCAATGGAGGTCGAACCTGCAAAATGTGTTCACAGTTCTCCTAAATGTACCGGCAGCTGCTGGTACATTTAGGAGACCTGTGGCTGCAGCCCCCCAGGCCCCATACCTCACCTGTTCTGCTGCTGTCCCGGCCTCCTGTTCCTCCGGTCCGTCTGCTCCTCCGTCCGGCGGCGGCTCCTCTGCCCCACGCCTCGTCTTCATGCTGAGCCCTGATTGGGTAAAGTCCTGCACCTGACACGGATTTTGCCCAATCAGGGCTCAATATTGAATTAGAGCCCTAATTGGGCAAAGTCCGGGTCAGGCGCAGGACTTTGCCCAATCAGGGCACAGTCAGCAAGAAGACGAGGCGTGGGGCAGAGGAGCCGTGGCCTGCCGGACAGAGGAGCAGACAAGACGGACTGTAGGAACAGGCACGGGGGCTGCAGCCACAGGTATCCTAAATGTACCGGCAGCTGCTGGTACATTTAGGAGAACTGCGAATGCATTTTGCAGGCATTTTTTATTATGGGATGTCCGCAGTCGAACAGACCGCGAACATCCCATAATATTCGGCGTTCACCGAACACTCGAACGTCCGATGTTCAATTCAAACTCACGTTCGAATCGAACCGCCAGCCCATCCCTACTTGTGAAGTGGTCAATGTACTGTTCTTCAATGTTGTTAAGGGGAAACTGTATCACAGTCTACTTTCCAAACAGGGAATGGCCTAAAGTTGGATGTTGTTCAGGAACCGTTTGGGAAATATGACAAAGATTTCAAGGTGTTGCCTTGGCCTCCAAATTCTCCAGATCTCAAGTTGATTGAGTATCTGTGGGATGTACTGGAACACCAAATCTGATCCATGGAGGTCCCACCTCGAAACTTGCAGGACTTAAAGGATCTGATGCTAATGTCTTGGTACAGGCCACTTCCAAGGTCTTGTGATTTCAAGGTGTTGTCTCGGCCTCCAAATTCTCCATATCTCAATTCGATTGAGCACCTGTGGAATGTACTGGATCAACAAATCTGATCCATGGATGTCCCACCTCGAAACTTGCAGGATTTAAAGGATCTGATGCTAATGTCTTGGCACAGACCACTTTGGAGGTCTTGTGGAGTCCTTACATCAAGGTATCAGAGCTGCTTTAGCAGCATTAGGGGGACCTACACAATCTTAGGCTGGTGATTATAACATTTTGGGTGATCATTGTATGTATATAAGGGAAGTGACTCCCTTTCAAATGAGCCCATCTGGTGCCCGTTAAACGCAGACAACTATGAGTACATGTCACATATCAAGGCACTTTGGAATGTCCTATAAACTTACTCATGTCTCAATTCTCTAATAGCAGTCCATCATTATTTTAATGGTAGAAGCACACGGCTCATCCACGAGCACTATATCATAGTAACATTCAGTTTCTGTTTTCACTTCTTAAGGAAGGAATTTCCTAACCAGTATTGCGAAGGCCACTGATCCAAAGCAGAATTTCATCATGTTACTATTTAAACATGTTAAAAATACATTCTTTACAGACATTACAAAACTATGTATGCCATGCAATCACAAAAACATTTATCTACACCCACGGATTTGAAGTGACCTCTTTACGAGTGTCTGCTTTCAGCTTCAAAACAAATCGTACCATAGGCAAGGGAGCTAGAACTCATCAAGGTTAATGTTTCTATCAGACAGCTGAAGCCATAGGTAAACATCAGCCCCCATTCTGGCTCAGCAGCCAATAGGGAGCTGCTAATGGGAAAATTTTAACTCTTAATGGCTCCCCTTTACTGTCTCTACTACTGCTACTGGCAGTAGCGTATGCGCCACCACTGGTTCCATGTCCTTCAACCCATAGGAATCCATCAGATTGGACAAGCAGGGTCACATATGGTTAGCAGAAGACACTGAGAACTATTTGTTGCCAGTTTCCATCTGCAAATGTTTTCTTCTGCATGTTTACTTATCACAACTGTCGTTTTTGACCCCCAACTCGGGGCGCTCATTGTGGTTATATTCCCTCTGTCTTGAAGGTGACAGCTTTTGTTGTACTCCCTATGAAACCAGCTGGAAATTGGAAAAAAAAGATGAACACATGGAGGCTTTTACAAAAACACGTGAAACAAAGTATTCTCTGCAAACTAGTACTTGCTACAAAGTAACGTGGAACATTAGTATTACAGTGGGACTCAAGACTCATGGGAAATACATATCTTACAATGTCATATAATGAATGTAAAAAAATAACATTTTAAGAGTAAAATCAAAACAAAACCTCTGGAGGTCATTCAGTGATTGGTTAAATGGAAATTACATTTTAGGTAAATAAGGCTCAATTCGGCATTTTTGCAACAATGGAATTCCTTCCATTCTGTAACTCTACAACCGGACTGGACTGGCAGATCTTTTTGGTTATTACGTGCAAGGACACCACGATTTTCTAGCAAAGCCCATCAAGGAGGCAGTTTACAGCTGTAAATGTTGACTGTTGAGTCAGTCTGATGGAAACAGGACTGTGCATGTGTTTATTACCCCCATGCCTGACTTTTATTACAGAGACACGTGTTTCTATTTAAAACAAAACCCTGCAGCTCAAATATTACAGTTTTATGGTCTGTTTGTGGTGCTGCTCTGAAGGGCGATGTCCTTTGCAAGTGAAGGGAATGAGTAGTTCTCCGACTGTGTGTATTCTTCCAATCAAGGCTGATAGTGTGTTGTGTTTTGAAGCAGATGCTACTTTTTATCAGCTTTTTAATCATGAAAAAATAAGAACCCGAGTATCATAAAGTAGTCAAAATCTGTAAATGGGATTTCTTGTTTATTCATATTTATATGTTTTTAAAAGGTTCAATGGTTGTTGGAAAAGTCGACATATTTAAACCTTGGTGCTTCCTTATTGATATTGATATTTTGGGGGGAAATGGGGAAATCCTTTCAAAACAAAAACTAACAATTGTATTTCCTGTTAACTTGTAAACTGAACAAAAGGCATCATTTTCCTATTGATCAACGACTGCTTTTAGCTTCAATAACTCCTCTAATGTTCCCATGCCGAGCGGCTATTATTTAGGCGGTGTTTTGAAATTGGATATTCAGAAACGTGCAATTGATGGATTTAGCAAGATAATTTAGGAAAAAAAACAGAGACAAATTGAGGAACAACTATAGGGGTTATTCAACGAGTGTTGAGCTTGCCAACGAATTGCACCGAACGCTGAATTTCCCAATAAGGTGCAATTACGTGGCCATTCGGCTTTTCAAAAAGCTGGCAATGCGAATTACCAGCGAAACACTGTGCAATTCGACGGCAGTAAAATTCCCCATAGAGAAGTAATGGTTAATCTATTCAGAGAACGTTGAACAGCACTGAAAAGTTGCCGAAGTGCCCAGATTTTCAGTGCTTTCGTTCTACAGATTTAAACAGGCGAATCCCATAGGTTTCAATGTAAAAAAAAATTATTTTATTTTAAAAAAAAATTCAAATTTTTTTTAAATGGTGTTTTTTTTTATTCTTTAACAGACCTTTTTATTGTTATTCCTAGGATCTTCTATATTTCCATGCATTATTTTTGTTAAAAAAACACATTTTAAAAATAGTGTTTTTTATTTTTACCCCTGTCCGGCAGCTGATTGGCTTTTTCGGTTGAGTTCGGCGACTGGTTGGCTTTTCACGGCAGCTGATCAGTGGCATTCGGCGATGTGTTCGGTGGATCGTTGGCTGCCTTCAGCGGTTTGTGGCTGCTTTCGGCAGTTTATCAGATAAGTTCAGCGATTTAGGCTAGGGTCAGACGAGCGTGATTTCTACGGACTGTGCGTCCTTGCACTCGGACGTACGTCAGTACGGAAGACGCAGTAGTGGCCACACAGTCCGTTTATTCACTGACGGATATTTTGACGGATGTAGGAGAGAAAATAAATTAAAAATCAAAACCATTCTGTCCGTGAAAAATGCTGGACGTATAAATGCAGTCCGTCTGACCACGTTCCATCACTCACACACAAAGCTATGCAGACGTTGCGGACGCAGCGCACTTTGTGCGGCCATTCTAGGGGTTGTACGTGCTTGCCTGCCTTGCGTCCGTGGGCCGCGGCCGTTGTGCGTCCGCAGTTCAGTGCGGACGTACTTCGTGTGTCAGGCTCCAATGGGCTTTCTGTCATGCTATCACGGACGTACTTTTAGGCGCAATCACTGACGTGAACACTACGCTCGTCTGACCCCAGCCTTATTGGCGGCATTCGGAAGTTTATCGGATACGTTCACCGGGTTTATCGGCTGCGTTCGGCGGATCCACTCAGCACACTTCGGAGAACATGCGGTAAATGCTGAATTCTCTGCAGGGTCAGTGAATTGAACTCACCAAAGGACGCCAAACAAGAGGACACTGAAATTTTGGTGAAATTTCAGTGCTCTCTGAATAACCACCCTATAAGACATTAATTCCTTTTACTCCCTTTTTATTATGACTTTAAAGAGGAAAACATAGCTCAAATGCCTTTTGTTATTGCATGCTAATATATGTCTTTACTATGTGGATGCCACTTTCCTAAAAAATCTCACTTTTCTGGTTCTGAATTGGATGACTTGACTTACTCCTTGGCGAATGTACAAGTCATCTAAAGCGAGGTAACTAACACGAACTTGCAAGGTTTACCGAGCAAAAATAGCACAACAATTAGGATTCCAAATAAAAAAAAAAACTGACTTGACTCTGTGTAATGGGGTTTATTCACTAAACAGTGAGACGACAAAGTTACAAAACTGTCCACAATCATTAGCCATAACTATGAATTATTCACTTATAATGAGATTATAATAACATAATAAATAATATCAACTACTTATTAATTATGACATATTCCAAACTCTCAGTGAGGTCATTAACCCCTCCACCACCATGAAATCACTAGCAGGACCTTGGAGCTTAGCCCCTGTAGCTACATGCAGGAATAAAGGGACCTTCAAGCTTTGCACATAATTTCAACACGACGGCTGTCATGTGCGATGATGTGTTAATTTTAGAGGCCTGTTCTGGAGCCCATTTTGCCATTTTCCATGGAATTCACTAGCAAGAAACTAAATTCCTCTGCACTGCTCCAGAATCAGGCCAGATCGAGTATACTCAATACCGGGGGCACCTGCCTGTGCTTTTGACAAACACGCATACTTACTCAGCAACGGTAGTGAAGTGGTTAAGCCACGTTAACACAATATAACTGTCTGATTAGTAAATACTCCTCACCGTTGTGATTATAAAGTCATGTGACGTGGAATTGCTAGACATCAAGATTCTGTTCTTGTTAACAACATCGTTACAAAAACAAAACATTTCATTTTAAAACATTAATTTCTAAGTTTAATTCTTTGCTTTGTATGGTATCGCACTGCTGAAAGGTTTGTCCCTGTTTACATTATAGTAGCCAGGGGTCAAGTCCTGCAGGAACGCTGGGAACGCAGTTCCCTCACTATTTTAGCAGGAGGAACTTAGTTCCCTTTTTGGCTGATATACTGTGAAGCTATACCTTTCTATATAGACACAGTTTTATAAAACCTGTGTTATATTTAAGGTTTTTTGCTGGATTTAAGCACATCGGGATGGCATGGGAATGATAATTTCTCAGTGTTTGCCAGAGGAATAATAAAGAAGCGCTGCAGCTGCTGCAGCTCCCTGTAATTTTTGAGATCAGAATGTACAGAAATGCTGGTGAGTTCCCACACTTATTTTTTTTAGGATTTGACCCATGATAATAGCAATATTGTAAAAATAAAAAAAGTCAGTCACTGTATAAATAATAAAAGTATAATAATAATAATAGTAAAAAAATATATATTGTCTTAAAGAGTCCTCACAGATTGGTCCCAGGTTACTAATATTATCATCAGCAGCAGTAGCATTGCCTTTCTACTTCTTGCCATAGAGCAGTGGTCCCCATTCCTGGTCCTCAGGTCCCCCAGGCAGGCCAGGTTTGCAGGATATCTGAAGTACAGCTCCGTTAATATGATTTTCAACTCAGTGATTGCAGGATCCAGTCTGCATTTCCCCCGAGGTTAAAATCTGGCCTGTTAGGGGCACTTGAGGACCAGGGATGGGAACCCCTGTCATACAGGGTTACTCAAAGAGTACCGGTGTTAGACAATGTTCCAATCAGTGTCAAAAATAACCATTACTGCAACAGTGCTTCAAAGTAGAGATGTACCGAATCGATTTTCGGATGAAATTAACCATTTTCATGCTTCCGACGGCATACCGAATCTGAAATGTCGACCACACGAAATTTCGGATCAATTCTAAATTTCAAGTCATTCGATTCGATACTTCGGATGATTCGAAATTTTGGGTCGATTCGGGGATTCGGGTCATTTTGGCGTTTGGATCATTTCGGTGATTCGGATCATTTCGGGTCATTCGGTTCAGTTGGTTTTTCGTTTTATGCTGCATTATTATACTGTAGAGGTGCTGCCCGGCAGTGTGTGGATTCATATGCTGCATTAATTATACTGTAGAGGTGCTGCCCGACAGTGTGTGGATTCATATGCTGCATTAATTATACTGTAGAGGTGCTGCCCGGCAGTGTGCGGATTCATATGCTGCATTAATTATACTGTAGAGGTGCTGCCCCGCAGTGTGTGGAATCATATGCTGCATTGAAACCTATGGGTTAAAAAGCCTTGTTTCTTTAAAAAAAGTTAAGAAACCTAAAAGTTCACCCAAAAAAAGGTTAAAAAATCTTAAAAGGGGGCGTGGCCGACTGTGCAGGAAAGAGGACGCATCTCAAGTGAGATCCATCCGGAGAAGCTGTGAAGGGTGTTCATTTGGGGGATCCTTTTGGCTAGAGATCCTCAGCGGGGTCCCTAAGCAGTTGGCCATCAGGGGTGAATCCTCCGGAGCCTGCGTTGTCCCCCCTTCCGGAGCTGAGTAACGAGTTTGGCCGTTGAAGGCTCAGCCGAAGTGCACGGGCGGCAGCCATCTTGGGGCCTGTTTTCTGGTCTTGCAGAATAGTTTTCCTGTTGCTTCCAGGCAGCCGGCTGCTGTTTTCTGGGGAGATGGAGGGCCCCCATCCCCCTGTCACTATGGTGGTCGGTGTACTGGACCCGGGAGACGTGGACGTGAGGAGAGGCCGGCTCACTCCCCTCCTCCCCCCCGGATGAGAAGATCGACGCGATGGCAGGCCTTGATGCTTGTATACAATTGATTGCTGGGGGTGGAGGATTCGGGCCCACTTACTAAGGGAACATGGCGTTTGATGATGGCCGCGCTGAGGAGCTGCCGAGTGGTTGAAGATGCCCACAGGGGTGAATCGGAAATGGCCTTACTCACCTGCAGTGCGTTGGAGTGTTCAGAAGAGGTGGAAGAGGTGGCTCGCAGTGAGGCGGAAGAGCTGGAGGTGGATCAGATGCGGGTCCTTCTACTGCAGGGAGCTGTGCCTGTTCTGGATGGCGAGGAGGTGCTGATCACAAGGCAGAGGAGCTGCTGAGGAAGCCGTGGAGCAAGCCGGTGGATCTCCCCTTGAGAAACCCGAGTCGAGGGGATTTTCTGCGGGTGCTGAGTGGTCCTTTGGAGTGGCACTGAAGGACTCTCTGCCTCGTGGGGAAGATTTTTGCGCAGCTGACTTTCACTGGCGCAGGTTGGCCCCAAGATCGTTGTATGCAGTGATCTTTTTTGGTGGAGCTGCTTGCACGGCCCTTTGGCGGGATACCGGCTGAAGGGGCTTTTAGGTCCTCTTATTTATTTTTTTTGCCCTCCCTTTCTTTGGTGCCAGGCTTACTTGGATTCTAATGCCCACCCTCGTCTCCCTTATACATATATATCCCTTTATTTGTCCCCCCCATCTACTCTACCACTAGCTGAGATTTTGTCTACCTATAAATTGCTGCGGTGATTGAGGTGTTTTTGCCGTGCTCTCTCGACCCTTTTATTTTTCAGACAACGCTTCCTTTGGACTTTGCCCACACGCTGAGACTCTATCTTTTCTACTTTTTGTTTTATTAACCCCTAGCTGTCCTTAGATGACTCCTCAGTATTTTTCTGCAGTGTATCTTTGTGTTACCCCATCCCTTTTATTTGCTATTATTCACTGAGACCCCCCTATCTGGGGACGTTTATTGTTTTTCTTGCGTAGTACATATGCTACGAGTTTTGGATGGTCCTGCGTGGCCCTTGCCTTATTCTGTCCGATTATACGCTGATTTATTTCAAAATAAAAATTCTAAATTTGAAAAAAAATCTTAAAAGCATAAATAAGTAAAGGAACTTTCATTCCATTGGTAGTAAATCTACTTCTCATTCGTAAATAAGCAATAAAAAAACAAATAACTCATTAAACGAAAAACTAAACTGAACCGAATCACCCGGTTCGCCAAAATGATCCAAACGCCAAAATGAACCGAATTGCCGAATTGATCCAAAATTTCAAATCGATCTGAAATTTTGAATCGATATTGAATATCCGAATCGAATCCCGGAATCGAAACGAAAAAGGTCCGAAACAACCCAAAACGAAAAAAAAACACCTGGAAAAAAAACCAAAACAAACTTTTCAGCGGTGCACATCTCTACTTCAAAGACAAATTCTAACAGCAGCAGGGGAAGCTTCACTGTGAAGCTTCCTGGATTTCCCTTTCCTAGATTTCCCTTTTGAGATTTTTGCCATTGTTTGCATCTCTGACAAACACCGGCACTCTTTAAATAATCCCTACAGAAAACGTCTTTCCTTTAAGTATTTATTTCTTCTCTCCTACCTCAAGCATCGCATTCTGAGCGAAATAATGCGACTAAATATGCTAGTAACTTGTTCTTGATCTATTATCTAGATTTAACCTACGATAAACGCATTCTTGGTCATAAAATACACTGTTGAAGGTGTTTTTTTCCTCTTACGTAGCACTAACACAAACATGTTTATATGATCCAAAAGCCTTTACTCTACCTAGAGGTGCGCATTACACCTGTGTGCAGCCAGTAAATAATTACCTTGGGAACCCGGCATCCCCCAGCATGAACGTCGAGCATTTCACGGCATACACAGTCCACCACTTCTTGTGTCTCACTTTGTACACCTGTCCGAATCCGCCGAGAGCCACCGGGGTCCATTCGTTGTCAAACTCGTCCCTGGTAAATAGAGTCAAACTACCAATCCGCTCTTTGCCCTTGTCTGCCATGGCAGAGCGGTGTCACTCGCACATTTGGAGGATCTCGCTGGTGTGCGCATATATGAGAGTGTGTATGTTTTTCGGAGATCCACTTCCTTGAAGAACAGCGACCGGTGTTAAGAAGAAAAAAAAAAAAGGGAGGGAGGATTCCAGTAATGTATTACATATTGGGAGGTGTGCCAAGATCTGCAATACTGTGATCTATAAAATATTTGCATAAAAATGTAAGGCTTTCAGCATTAGTAGCACTGTACATACTTTTAACCCACATAGAGCCAGCTCCAGCTTTGCACATGGCTTTCGTCACAGCGTTGTATCTTCCTCGAGTTCCGCATTTAGAAAGTGTTGCATCTGACATTCAAATATGTGAATTCAATTATTAGACAAGGTTTTAACCCTAAGTGCTGTTAAAAAATAATGGTCTCTATTACATTCGCGGCGCAAATTCGTCCATGCAGCGCAATTTTTTTTGCGCAGCGTCAAGCGTTATCGCGCGAAAATTAACGTGGTATCAGCATTTTCTCATCCGTCAAAAAATAACGTTCGTAAAAACGACGCGCAAAACGAAGAGTAATACGCGCGCAGTTACGTAGCGTACGTAAATCAGAGTGCGGACTGTTTTTTTCGCGGGATTCAACCAATCACAATGAAGAACCTTGATTGACATCAATTTACCTTAATTGACTCACTTACGTTTTTGCACCTGTCAAAGTAAATCTGAGTATACATGCTGCAGCAATAATAAAAACACGCACAAATTCACAATTTTATTGTTTGGGTATGTGTAGAATGTGTAACCATACTGTGCTGTATTTTTTCTCGTGCTGGTGTTTTTCGTTTCGGCCAGAACGTTCCGATTTGCAGTTACCACCTGCTTTTCAAAGACGTTAAAATTACGCCCGAAAACGTCGTTCGTAAAAAGATGCGCATCGATTGTAATACCATCCGTACCAGGGCACGAAAGCATTTGCGCTCATAATGTTAAGTATAGGACACGCACAGTTCATCACGCTCGCGCAGGTCCATCCGCGTTAAAAGATAACGCGCATCGTTTGCGTGAACGTGTAGTACAACGTTCTGCGCAAAGGGTTTTGCCCCTCGCGTTTATGCGTTTTTGCGCACGCGCACTTTTTTGCTCGAAAATTGTAATAGGACCCTGTGTTTTCAACCCTAAACTCTGTTTACAAAATATGGCCACCAAATGACACCAAACATGACCCTTTAGCTGCCATGAATTAGAAGTTACAGGAAAGTGGAGGACTTGCTAAGCCTATTGTCCTACGTTCAGGGGATAAAATGGGCAACGATGGCAAGGTCAGACTGTGCCCTTTATAGCAATGCCTCTCTTTTTTTCCTAGACCCCTAGACCCCTTGTTTTCCTAGACCCCTTCAGGCATTCACCCGGCTCTGCCGGCAAAATGACATATGTGCACTGTGAGGGGTCCCGAAGAACGGACTGATTTCAAGGAAGTCAGACCACCGCGGGACTCCTTGACTGTGGAAACCCCCTTGGTGTGTGGGGGACGTCCTCCGCATGTTGCAGGGAAAATGCATGATGTCACCACATGTCCCCCAAAGCCAAGAGGTTAAAGAGTTAAAACTGCACATTACTATGGGCCCTATTAAATTCTTTGCGCAAAAACGCATTAACGCGAGGAGCAAAACCCTTTGCGCTGAACGTCGTATTACAATGTCTGCGCAAAAAAATGCACGTTAACGTCTACCGCGGGTGACCCTGCGCGAACCCTGCGCGAGCTTACTGTACTGCGCGCGTTCTATGCTTAACATTGTGAGCGCAAATGCGATTGTGCGCTGGTACGCGGATGGTATTACAATCTATGCGCAAAATTTAACAGACAGCGTTTGCGCGCAGAATTTTAACGTCTTTGAAAAGCTGGTGTTAACGGCAAATCTGAACGTTCTGGCCGAAACCAAATACACCAGCCCAAAAAAAAATATACAGCAAAGTATAGTTACACATTCTATGCATTCTGATTGGCTGAATCGCGTGAAAAAAAGTCTGCACACTGATTTCTGCGCGCAACGCTAATGTGCGTGTGTTTTTGCGCGTCTTTTTTACACGCGTTATCTTTTGACGGATGAAAAAATGTGCGAGGATTGTAATAACAGCATTAATTTACGCGCGTTAACATTTTTAACGTTTGCGCAAAAATTCACGCATTTACCGTGCATTTTTGCGTGAAGAATGCAATAGAGCCCTATGTGTTTTATTTTACTGCCCGGCACAATAACACCACATACAACATATATGTGACATCAGCACTGCTCGGCACAATAACATCACATATAACATATATGTGACACCAGCACTGCCCGGCACAATAACATCACATATAACATATATGTGACACCAGCACTGCCCGGCACAATAACATCACATATAACATATATGTGACACCAGCACTGCCCGGCACAATAACATCACATATAACATATATGTGACAGCAGCACTGCCCGGCACAATAACACCACATGCAACATATATGTGAAATCAGCACTGCCCGGCACAATAACACCACATACAACATATATGTGACAGCAGCACTGCCCGGCACAATAACACCACATGCAACATATATGTGAAATCAGCACTGCCCGGCACAATAACACCACATACAACATATATGTGACAGCAGCACTGCCCGGCACAATAACACCACATACAACATATATGTGACAGCAGCACTGCCCGGCACAATAACATCACATACAACATATATGTGAAATCAGCACTGCCCGGTAGAATAACACCAAATGCAACATATATGTGACAGCAGCACTGCCTGGCACAATAACACCACATACAACATATATGTGGCAGCAGCACTGCCCGGCACAATAACACCACATGCAACATATATGTGGCAGCAGCACTGCCCGGCACAATAACACCACATACAACATATATGTCACAGCAGCACTGCCCGGCACAATAACACCACATACAACATATATGTGACAGCAGCACTGCCGGCACAATAACACCACATACAACATATATGTGACAGCAGCACTGCCCGGCACAATAACACCACATACAACATATATGTGACAGCAGCACTGCCCGGCACAATAACACCAAATACGACATAAATGTGACAGCAGCACTGCCGGCACAATAACACCACATACAACATATATGTGACAGCAGCACTGCCCGGCACAATAACACCACATACAACATATATGTGACAGCAGCACTGCCGGCACAATAACACCACATACAACATATATGTGACAGCAGCACTGCCGGCACAATAACACCACATACAACATATATGTGACAGCAGCACTGCCCGGCACAATAATACCACAAACAACATAAATGTGACAGCAGCACTGCCCGGCACAATAATACCACAAATGACATAAATGTGACAGCAGCACTGCCGGCACAATAATACCACAAACGACATAAATGTGACAGCAGCACTGCCCGGCACAATAACACCACATACGACATAAATGTGACAGCAGCACTGCCCGGCACAATAACACCACATACGACATAAATGTGACAGCAGCACTGCCCGGCACAATAATACCACAAACGACATAAATGTGACAGCAGCACTGCCCGGCACAATAACACCACATACGACATAAATGTGACAGCAGCACTGCCCGGCACAATAATACCACAAACGACATAAATGTGACCGCAGTACTGCCCGGCACAATAATACCACAAACGACATAAATGTGACAGCAGCACTGCCCGGCACAATAATACCACATACGACATAAATGTGACAGCAGCACTGCCCGGCACAATAATACCACAAACGACATATATGTGGCAGCAGCACTGCCCGGCACAATAACATCACATACGACATAAATGTGACAGCAGCACTGCCCGGTTTGTCTGTTTAAAAGACAAGCTTTGGAGAGTATACCTATACTCCAGACCTGAAGAAAAGCTTGTCTTTTAAATGTAACATTAGTCCAATAAAAAGGTTTCACTACGTACTGCTATACGCTATTTGCCCCTCTCCTTCTCACCCCAGAACTGCAGTAACTCCATGTGGCCAGCAGAGGGCAAATAGGTTATTACAGTAAGGAATATAATAGGAATACTCCTCAATATTTCTTACCGTATAATTAATTTAAAATAATTTCCCAAAAAAACACTGGTTCCTGACAGTCGGCTTTTGAAAAAAAAAAAAAATACTTTTTGTGAAGGGGTTAAAAATCTTTAAAATTGAGCGCTCTTTTGTTGTATTTTCTTGACTTAAAATGCAACCAACGCTTGTTTTTGTTGAATGCAGCCTTTCCTACTGTTTAATGAATATATATATATATATATACAGTATATACATTATAGGACATTTCAGTGCTCTCCCATTCGCGACAAGTTAAATTTGCTGACCTTGCGGTGAAACCAGCATTCACCGCAGGGCCCCCGAAGTACGGCGAATCGACCCACCGACCAGATATTCAAACCGCCGAGCAAACCGTCGAATCAATCCAAAAAAAAGCTGACCAGCCGCCGAATGGAGATGAAAAAAAAAAACCTAAAAAAAAAACCATTGCAACTTTTAAAAAGTTTTTTTTTAAAAAAAAACTTCTACATGAAAATGCCCGGAAATAATATACGAAGTCCTATGAATAATATTAAAAAGGTATTTTACAGAAAAAGACGCAATTTTAAAATTAATCGGAAAATAATTCGCAGAAAAAAAAGGGCCTACAAAAAATCAATAACTAAAGAGACTTTTTGGCGAAATATCACCTTTTGAGTAGTCGAATGGCTACGAGATTGCAACGTACAGGGAAATTCACCGTTCGGTAGGGATGTGCGTTTCGGGTTTCGGAATTTCGGAATTTTCACGAAATTTCCCGATTCGTGTCTTCGGATTCGGACGATTTTCCGAATCGGATCGGACCCGAAAACCGACAGATCCGAAAAGTTTTCGAATGGACTTGAAATGTGTCAAATCAAAATTTATTTTTGCTCTTTTCATGATTTCGGTTCCATTTGTGATTTCGGTTCCATTTCGGTAATTCTGGAAATCGTATATTTAATTATTATCGGTTATATCGCTGATTCTGTAAATTTTGTATTTGTAAATGCGTATCACTTGTTTCTTGTTTCCAATGATCCGATAATTCTGGGTTTTTTTTGTCTGTTTTAAATCATTTTATTTGTTGGTTTTTTTTTCCGTTTCAGATCATTTTGATCAACTATTTTTCCGTTTTAAAACCTTTTGTTCTGGTTTTTATTTTTAAAGTCAGACCATTCGGGTCAGTTTAGCGTTTTTTAAATAGTTTTTTTTTTGTTCCTTGGCTTTCATACCATTTTTTTAATGTGATTAAATAAAGTTGTGAAATGTATATTCATAAGAAAAAAAGGATCTTTATTTAATAAAAAAAAAACACGTTAGAATCGCCAGAATTATCGTATCGACAGAATGAATTATCGGATCCGAAAAACAAACCAAAACTTTGTTCTAAAAAAATATATAAAGTATAAAAAAAGTAAACCATAGTAGTTTACGTCAAAACGAATAGAGTTAGACACTTTGAAACGAGGAGAACAGACGTTCCGAAAAAAAACGAAAATTTCCGAAATCACGAAAAGTCGATACAAAAAACGAGCAAAGTGACCCGAAAACACGAAAAATGGTCGATATTCCGAAAAAAAAATATACACAAAAACGAGCCGAACTGAACCGAATTGAAACAGAAATCGGTCGAAACGAGCCGAATCGAAAATTTTAAACATCCGAACAAATCGAACCGAAAAAAAAATCGGTGCACAAACCTACCGTTCGGTGCAATTTCATAGTAGTATTAACACCTTAAGGATGGGCAGGCGTCTTTCGTCGGTGGGGTGAAACGCTAGCGAGGCGAACAGGTACACCTCACTGACAGGTGCTGCCGTGGAGTGGACCTCTGATTTGGTAAGTGCACGCATCATTTGCTGCAGGGGATGGCCTGAGTTTAGGCTGGCGCTGAGCAGGCAAAGGCCCGTGGTGCGCGCCGGCTGTGGGGAGCAGCCGAGGCGGCCCATTGAAGTCAACTGGCGTACCTGTACGCCCCACGTCTTCAAGGCCCACACGCCACTCGGACGTCATAGCACATCCTGTGGCATTAATGGGTTAAACATCGAGGCACTGCCACGGCATGTCAAGGCGTGTGTAATTATAATTTGTTTCGATTTTAATAGAAGCATAATTAGCTGCTGGCTGTGCTCTTCCTGATCTTATATCAAGGGAACGTCTGGAGTTTGAGCTTAAAGTAAGTAATTAAAAGACAAAAATAATTTACGTTCAAGGCAGCGTTTCTTCTTTTTGGTAAGAACAGCATGTTGTTTCCAATTCATTATGAAGAGTTTGGAGCAGTGGGTATAAAGCAGGACACATCAAAAATAATAAACACAAAATAAAATTACACCTGAAAATGTCACATAAACACCAAAAATACAAAAAGAGCAAATTAATTAAAAAAAGGTTACGTCTTTACTATTTATTTTTTTGAGGGGCAAAAAAACAAACCGTCGGATCACAGAGTATGAGCATTTAAATTCAATGAAGAGATCACGGTGGCTTGAGTGTCCCCTTAACATATATACTGCTATAACACTGTCTGACACTTCTCTTTCCCCAACTATCAGGGTTATTCAAAGAGACCTCCGAATTGCTGGCGAACGGTAACCGAACAGTGAAATTCAACGTACGGTTACCTTTCTTGGCCATTCGGCTGTTCAGAGAGCAGGCAGTTCGCCAAATCCTGGCGAATTGCCTGCACATACGGTGCCTGTTCGGTGCCTGTTCGAGGGCAGTGAAATCCCCGTAGAGAAGCAATGCTTCAGCTATTCAGAGAACACAAACCAGCAGTGAAAAGTTGCCGAATTGCCCTGCTGTTCGGTGGTTTCATGCGGCAGATTTATTCAGGCGAATCCCATAGGCTTCAATGTTAAAAATATTCCTGTTTTAATTCAATATCTAATAAACCGTTGATTATTTTATTCTGCAGTAAAAAGTCTCTTTATTTATAGATTTTTTTTAGGCATTTTTGAGATTCTTTTGCAAACATTTTTTTTGCCGTTTTTTTTTTATAATCATTTTTTTCTTTTTTCTGTAACAGCCCTTTTTATTATCATTCATTGGATCATATGTAAATTTCAGGCATTTTCGTTCAGTAGTTTCTTTGCAAACAGCGTTTCACTTTTCAAACATTCAAGCGTACTGTTTTTTTTGTTTTCACTCCACTCGTCTGCGGTGTGGGGTTTTTCCGGCGGCTGCTCAGCGCTGTGATCGGCTCCTGCTCGGGTTTCTCCGGCGTGTTCGGCAGGGTTAATCCTGATGTTTTTGCGGGTTTCGGTGTGCGTTCTCCGGGATTTGCGGTGAGTTTTCAGCGGGTTTGCGGCGACTTTTCCCTGCATTAGGACGGCCCTGTGGTGCTTGCTGAATACACTGCAGGGTCGCCGAAATGGGATCCCCAAATTGTGCTGAATTGAAGAGAACGAAAAGTCACTGAACGTGCGGTGACTTTTCGATTCTCTTTGAATAACCCTGTATGTTACTCCTACAGTCTATTCACTAACAGGGTTATTCAGAGAGACCCGATCTGGCCATGTAACCGCACCGAACAGGGAATTTCCCCATACGGTGCAATTCCGGGGCCATTCGGCTATTCAGAGAGCAGGCAGTTTGCCAAATTTTGGCGAATTGTCTGCAAATACGGTGCCTGTTCGACGACAGTGAAATCCCCTATATAGAAGCAATGGTTAATCTATTCAGAGACACCGAACAGCAGAGAAATGTCAATGAATTGCCCTGCTGTTCGGTGGTTTCATTCAGAAGGTTTATTCAGGCGATATATCCCATAGGTTTCAATGTTAAAAATATTCCTGTTTTAATTCAATATCTATTAAGGCTAGGGTCAGACGAGCGCAGTATTAACGTGCGTTTAACTGCACTAAATCACGGCCGTGCTAGCAGCAAATGACGTCCAATGCCGGGGAACATACGAAGAACAGCCGCACGAAAGTGCGGCTGCGCAACGCAAGTGGCAAACGAACGCATTTTTTCGAGAACGTCAAACCGCTAGTACTGACGTACAGAGTGCGCTGCGTCCGCATAGCGGCGTGTGTGCGTGATTGGGAGATGTCAGACGCTACTAATGTCCGGTCAACATAACGTCCAGACACAAAAAGTGTTTTATTGATGATCCGTACAAAATCATGTACGAAAATGCGCATCGTATGAACGCTATCGCGTATTCCGGGAAAAAATACGTCCATTCGTTCGAACGCACTTTTTCACGGACAACGCAAAAAATGTGTTCGTCTGACCCTAGCCTAAACCATTTACTTTTATAATCTGCAGCAAAAAATCTCGTTATTTATTTATTTTTTAGGATCTTTTATGCATTTTTCAGGATTTTTGCCCAATTTTTTTTTTATATACCGCTTTTATTCTTTAACAGACCGTTTTATTATTATTATTCATAGGATGTTATATGTTAATTCCAGGCATTTTCGCTCAGTAGCTTTCTTGCAAACAGCATTTTAATTTTGATACTTTCAGTCGTTTTGTTTGTTTTTTTACCCCTTTGTCGGCTTTTTCTGGCAGCTGGCCGGCACTGTGTTGGGCAGATCGTCGGCTTATTTTGGACGAGTTCAGTGTGTTTTTTGTTCGAAGTGATCCGATACTTATCGGCTGTGTTTTTCTGCTTTTTTTCGGCTAGTTTTCAGAGATTTTTGGATTCGGCGCAGAGTCGGGGGAATTTGATTCCTCGAAGTACGGAGAACAGGAGAGCAATGAAATGTCGGAAACATTTCAGTGCTCTCTGAATTACCCCTTTTAGGTGAAACTCGGCGGAATTGGCTGGAGAAGTGAAAATTCTAGATCAGAATAGCTAACCCAGAAAAATTCTCCGAAATTCATCTCACTTTCCAAATCGGCTATTTGATCTAGATTGTTCTCTTCTCCTGACAGTTCTCCTGATTCTCACCTTTCTCTGAATAGACCTGCTAGAGTGTCTTAATTCTCCCTGGTCTGGAGCATCAAGCAAACCCACTGGCTCTCACTGTGAGCTCTTTGAGATCCATTTGGCCAGCCATGCCAAAAAGCTACTGTACATTCCCAAACGTCTGCTTAAAATGCAGGTCAGTGAGTTCTGATGGTCCACTTTACAGATCCGAACCATTCCCTGCTCAGAGGACTGAATCAAACATCTGGACTCCAACAGGAGGAAGGTGAGAGGACAATCAGGTAACTGTCACCATTCAGTTTTCAAAGAATGTCCCTTTAAAGAATGTAAAGAATGTAATCTGCTCATTTAATGCATTGTAGGGCAGTGACTGTATACATGACAACATCTTGGCAACGACAGACTTAAAGAAATGTTCGAGCAGTGTTAAAGGGACACGACCACCACAAAATGTAATGTTGTGTTTATTGTTGTTGCTGATATCTTACTTTGCTTTGTTTTTCTCTTGTTTGATTAGTTAAGGAAATAGTTTCCTCTATATGTGTCACTGGGTGCATCCATTGTGTGATATTTTCCTCTATATGTGTCACTGGGTGCATCCATTGTGTGATATTTTCCTCTATATGTGTCACTGGGTGCATCCATTGTGTGATATTTTCCTCTATATGTGTCACTGGGTGCATCCATTGTGTGATATTTTCCTCTATATGTGTCACTGGGTGTATCCATTGTGTGATATCTTCCTCTATATGTGTCACTGGGTGCATCCATTGTGTGATATTTTCCTCTATAAGTGTCACTGAGTGCATCCATTGTGTGATATTTCACTCTATATGTGTCACTGGGTGCATTCATTGTGTGATATTTTTCTCTATATGTGTCACTGGGTGCATCCATTGTGTGATATTTTCCTCTATAAGTGTCACTGAGTGCATCCATTGTGTGATATTTCACTCTATATGTGTCACTGGGCGCATCCATTGTGTGATATTTTCCTTTTAGGTGTGTCACTGGGTGCATCCATTGTGTGATATTTTCCTCTATATGTGTCACTGGGTGCATCCATTGTGTGATATTTTCCTCTATATGTGTCACTGGGTGCATCCATTGTGTGATATTTTGTGCTGTAAACTCCCCCCCCCCCAGTATTTTTCCATCACTTGCGCCTCACTGTGTGACTTTGGCCATAGAATGGAGTCTATTGGTCGATCACTGACTCAAATCATTGTATTGTGTGGGATGTATTCAAAGGACATCAGAGGGGGAAGATTAGAAATCTTTTAATATCTCTGTCTTATCTCAGGTAGCCTGTGCATCACAATAGACCCCAGCAGCCTTATCTAAACATTCCCTCCTCCACCTCATTAACTGTTAGCCCCCAGCTGTAAAGTAAAACTTTTGCACAGGTTTGGTAAATGTTGCAACATGGGAAAAATCCACAAAATGGAAACAAGAGCTAAAAACCTAACTTTGTTTTTCCTTTTTACATGCAATTACTTCAAGCAAAGAAAAAAAAACAGCAGCATGTGCTTTATAAAGAGTTCTATTTATAATGTGCAAGTAATCTAGTTACAGCTATGTAAGTGGTAGCGTCCCTTGAGTGATAGGGTTTATGGGATACACGAATAGGACATTTTTTAGGTTATGGTTAAGCATGTAAGAGTTATGCTTCGTATCTGGCCTCTGCATAAAGCTACAAATTTCAACATAAGTTACCCATTGGCAGGACAACCCGTTCACTAGTTGCGTAAAAAAAAGAGTTTCCGGTACTGGACAACCGCACACAAGGCCAAGACCATCAAGTAACATTCCAACGCTCACATACTGGCAACATTCATGGACACTTACAGGGTTATTCAAAGAGCTCCGAATTGCTGGAGAAAGGTAACTGAAAGCTGAAATTAAGCGTACGGTTACCTTTCCTGGCCATTCGGCTATCCAGAGAGCAGGCAATTTGCCAAATCCTGGCGAATTGCCTGCTCACGTGCGGTGTACCCCAAGGCTCGATACTTGGCCCCCTGCTATTCACAATATTCATAAACGATCTGCCCAATGTCTGCAAAGCTTCTACTGTACACATGTACGCAGATGACACTGTAATCTATACCAGCAAACCAAATCTCCCACAGCTGGAGGCCGTGCTACAAGAACAATTCACAGGGGTAGAAAAGTGGATCGCAAATAACAAACTTTTTCTAAATACTGACAAAACTGTTACAATGCTCTTTGGAACCGCACCTAAACTACACAAATTGCAAACACCCCATCTATGTGTTGGGACAAAATCAAATGGCACGCTGACCACAGTCACTTCTCTCAAATACCTAGGTATGTGGTTAGACCCAAATCTATCTTTTGGCCCCCACATCGAAAAACTCTCATCTAAACTCTACCCCAAACTAGGTGCCCTGTACAGAAACAAATCCTGCCTGAGCCCCGCGGTAAGAAAGCAGATTGTACAACAAATGCTTATGCCAGCCATTGAATACGGAGATGTAGTGTATGCAGCCGCCCCGCAAACACACTCCAGAAACTTACTACATTGTATAACTCATTCTGTCGCTTTGTGCTACAATGTAACTACATGACCCACCATTGTGACATGTTAAAAGAACTAAACTGGCCATCACTGGACTCTAGACGCACCCTTCACCTTTCCAACCTGGTGTTTAAGAGCATTTCTGGGAAGCTACCACCCTATCTGAATATGCTGCTTCCCCGGCAGTTCCCTCATCCTATAACCTCAGATCCAGGACCAGCACCTTACTTGCAATACCGCAATACAAAAAGAAAATGGCTCGATCCTCATTTTCCTACAGAGCACCGCAAATATGGAATAACCTCCCAGACGCCATCAAATCTTCCCCCAGTCTAAAGTCCCTTAAGACTTCCCTATGAACATACCTCAATACGAAATGCACCTGTAAACATGTAACATAATGACTTTATTTGCTCCATATTTATTTTTCTGTTAATCTGTATATTTGGTCTTGTGTTAGTATCTTGCATTTTACTATTTTTTTGTATTTCTGTAACCACTCAATGTTCTCGAACCCAGGACATACTTGAAAACGAGAGAAATCTCAATGTATCCTTCCTGGTAAAATCCTTTTATAAATAAAATAAAAATAAAACATACGGTGCCTGTTCGTTGCCTGTTCGAGGGCAGTGAAATCCCCATAGAGAAGCAATGCTTCAGTCAGCTATTCAGAGAACAAAAACCAGCAGTGCAAAGTTGCCGAATTGCCCTGCCATTCGGTGGTTCAATTCGGACGGTTTATTTTCTAGATATTTTTAGGATCTTTCAAGCATTTTTCGGGATTTTTTCGCGAAAATTATTTTTCCATTTTTTTTAAATAATTTTTTCTTTTTTCTGTAACAGCCCTTTTTATTATCATTCATTGGATCATATGTAAATTTCAGACATTTTCGTTCTGTAGTTTGTTTGCAAAAAGCGTTTCACTTTTCAAACATTCATGCGAACATTCATTTTTTTTTTCTTCACCTCCTTCTTCTGCGGTGTTGGCTTTTTCCGGCGGCTTTGCTGCGTGTGATCGGCTCCTGCTCGGGTTTCTCCGGCATCTTCGACAGGTTAATCAAGATGTTTTTGCGGGTTTTGGCGTGCGTTCGCCCTCGTTTTGTGGTGAGTTTTTGGCGGGTTTGCGACGACCTTTCCCTGCAATTCGGGGACCCTGTGGTGCTTGCTGAATACACAGCAGGGTCGCCGAAATGGGATCGGCAAAAGAACCGAATTGAAGAGAACGAAAAGTCACCGAACGTGCGGTGACTTTTCGACTCTCTTTGAATAACCCTGACAGTGCTCAATTTAATTCCCACCCGATGGACAAAATCGAGACCTTTTTCAGCTGATTTTCAGCCATTTTTATTTTGGTTAGAGATATTCAAATGAGGTTTACCAGCATCCTGGATCCTTATAACAATTTGGATCAAATATCGGCTCTCGCGGCTATATGATGGAAATATATCAATGAAAATATCGGCCGCAAGCTGCTGATTTTTGTTTTTAAGAAAAATGACTGATAGAATTCAAACATTATTCTTTAGAGGGTTATTTTGGTCTTACTTGATATCCTGCTTACAATGAAGGCTAAAAAAAGGTAACACGGGTTGTTTTTGTTTTTTAATGGTGTATTAGAAACATAGAAACATAGAAAAGTGTCGGCAGATAAGAACCTTTCGGCACATCTAGTCTGCCCAATTACATGGATACTTTACCTGGATTTATCTTTTGTTTAGGATAGCCTTATGCCTATCCCATGCTTGCTTAAATTCAATTACTGTTTTGGCCTCTACCACTTCTACTGGAAGACTGTTCCATGTATCCACCACCCTCTCAGTAAAATAATGCTTTCTGATGTTACTTTTAAACCTTTGCCCCTCTAATCTAAGACTATGTCCTCTTGTTTTGCTACTTTGTTTCCTTTTAAATATACTCCCTTCCTCTACCCTGTGGATTCCCTTTACGTATTTAAATGTTTCTATCATATCTCCTCTGTCTCGTCTTTTTTTCCAAGCTGTACATGTTAAGATCATTAAGCCTTTCTTGGTAACTTTTCTCCTTCAAGCCGTACACCATTTTAGTAGCCCTTGCACATTTTATAAATACTCACGTATCCCTGGCATTCTTACATTCTTACAGTGCCTACCCCGTCTTCCCAGGCTGTATTATTTATAAACTTTCCTCATAGCTTTAATGTTGTCCCAGTTTACAAATACTTTGCAGTCTGTCCATAGGTTACCAGCGCTCCGGTTGTTTACATAAATCAGTTTGCATATTTGTAGATGTACTTAAAGCTTCCTCAAACATTCCGTGTTTGTTGATTTTTTTATGACTCTCCGGGTTCCTGTAGATGCCCGAGACTAATTCTTATCACGAGACTAGAAGCCAAAAGTCAACTAGCTGTGTTCTGGCAGAATCTAGGATTATGTGTCTTTTTTTAACTTGATGGCACAGGTTCACCAGGAGGCACATTCCGCATATCTTGCATGTTTACTGTTGCTCTAGAGGAACTATTCTGTCCTTACCTTTCAAAGGATTCTGTGTCTTTCATTCAATCTACAGGAGATATTCATTGTGCAGGCACTACATAAATAAATACCTTTGTACTTTTATAGATAGACACCACAAGAGCCTTACTCATTTAACCCTTTTGCTTCCCGGCATGCTTTGCTGAAAAAAAATATTATTAGAACATTCGTTTGAAAAATCGACATGCCCCTTTTATCCCCTTCAATAATTAAACAGATGCAAAGCGTGATGACATAATGAGTCCCCAAGGTGGTCCCTGGCAGGAGGGCTATTGAAATACAGTCTGCCAAGTGACAGGGGTGTGTGCAAAGGAAACTCCTCCACTTCACACAGAGTCATTGGGCAAACTGGGTTGGAGGGGGGCACTCCACGCATCCTCACCACTTTCATTAGATAAGGTGCGTAAGAGTGTCCCTTCAATAATTAAAAGTAGGGTAAAATGACAATTTTGAATAAAGATTCTTATTCTGTGATCTTCAAGAGATTAAAATACTTAAATACTTTTGAGATATTACATGTATTCATGTATCGTTTACAGAAATATTGCTGGGATGAAAGGTTCTAAACAATAGATGGTGTCCCTTTTGCTGCACAATTTCACACGGAGTCTGTGTTATTAATCTGCAAGATAGATAATAACATGATCCGATCTCCTGCTTATGGGTATTTATACAGATAATAATGAGATTATTAGCAATGCAGCTTCCAAAAAGTACTTAAAGCTAAGTCGCAAACTCTTACATAAAGTACTAGAAATCCTAGTTTGTTATCCCACCGATAGGATACTCAGTTCCTTTTGTACAGGTGCATCCCTTGTTTGTAGTTCCCCAAATATATTTTTTTGCAGAAAACATTGATAACATACTAACCTCCTCTCCAACCCTTTACGTTCATGGTATCATAGTGGACAGTTACATACAGTTGTGGTATTGTAGTGACTTTCTTAAAGTGCACCTCTCATACTCATCTGCTGTATGCCAACATTGCCTCTCACCTATAGGCTAGGCTTGTGCACCGATTTTTTTTTCGGTTCAATTCGGTTCAGTTCGTTTGGATTTTGTAAATTTTCGTTTCGACTCGATTCGGCCGATTTTCGTTTCGGTTCGTTTAGTTTCGTTTTTCGTATTGATTTTTTTTTCGTGATTTCGGAAATTTTCGTGTTTTTCGGAACGTCTGTGATCCTCGTTTCAAAGTGTTTATTCGTTTTGATGTAAACTAATGGTTTTTCGGATACGATAATAATACGATACAATAATTCTGCCGATAAGATAATTCTGCCATTGAGATTTCTCATGTTTTACAAGAAGGATACATTGAGATTTGTCATGTTTTACAAGAAGGATACATTGAGATTTCTCTGGTTTCCCGGGAAGGATACATTGAGATTTCTCTGGTTTCCCGGGAAGGATACATTGAGATTTCTCTGGTTTTCCAGGAATTATACATTGAGACGGGAATGATACAAAATTTAATTACAGAATCAGCGATATAAATACGATGTCCGAAATTACTGAAATGGAACCGAAATCAGGAATGGAGCCAAAATCACGAATGGAGCTAAAATGAATTTCGATTTTACACATTTCTAGTCCATTCGAAAATTCCGAAAAGTTTTCGTTCGGATCTGCCGTCTTCGGATCTGAAAATTTTCGGAAAATCGGCCAAATCCGAATGCACGAATCGGGAAATTTCGTGAAAATTCTGAAATTCCGAAACCCGAAACGCACATCCCTACTATAGGCCGATTCTTCTGATTTCACCACGCAGATAAAAATCAGAAGCTCTAGTTTGACCTCAGATTGCTGTGCCAGAGCTGTCACCAAGATAAGTCCACCTAAACACTAGCAACCACTAACCATGTTTGCATGACTAGTGGCTCCGGTCATTAAATTACTGAGCAGGGCCATTAAACTTAATGACTCACTTGTTAAGTTGGGTTGGAATAGGGCTTCTCATTGGGTTTCTCTACAGGCTGGGACAGCTGTCCAAAGTGGTGGGCTTCCCTCAAATTATAAAGCTGTCCATCACCTCACCTTGGACAGACACTCAAGGTTTGAGCCAACAATATACAACTTTGTGCTCTATTGCCCAACCAGTGCCTCTCACCGCAGGAGGAATTAGAAGCATTGTCAGAAAAGAAGAGCGCCATGGGTGACTTTGCACTGGATCAACTTAAAAATATTCTACATTGAAAATGGGGATGAGGTGTTGGGCAGGGAGGGGGATTACTATTAAACCACTCCACCCCCATTCTTGCAGGATTTTTTTTCGGAAAGTATTTTACCAGGAAGGATACATTGAGATTTCTGTCATTTTCAAGTATGTCCTGGGTGGCAAGTATGTACCGTTAGGTGTCTTGTCCAAGGACACTTACTGGAGAGGTGCTCTTGCCAGGATTCGAACCTGTGTCTCCACAGTCATAGAGCAGTGATATTACCTCTACTCCACCCAGCGATTGTATCACTTACAGGTATTTATCCCTTTTTTCCATCAACTGGTGGTTCCTTTGCTAGATTTAAGGCTAATAATGTTTACCTTTGGCACCTGGTGATAGCAAAATCTTTGTTATTTGCAAAATAATCAAGAAAAAATAGCCTGGAGGTAGATTAATCGCAAAATCTCTTTGCTTAGCACAACAAAGATAAAGCTTTCAGGTAAGATAATGAACGCATGTATTCTAATAGACACCATCCTCCCCATCATAATACTAATAGCGTCGGCTAAATACATAAACCCAGGCAGCATTATCCAGTAAGCTGAAATAACATAGCAGCAAATTCAGAGAAAATCAGTCACCGGGGATATTGATCGGCCCATTCACTACAAGCATCAGCTACATCTTCATGCCTTTAATGAGATGATAGTCACAGCATGGCTCGGTGGCAGTAAATCATAAACTTCCGCTTATTAATGGAAGCATTCAGACATTCAGAGTCAAATGGAGAAAGCTTTTGTATGCTCGAGTCTCCTAGCACAAGGCCAGAAAGTCCAGACATGCCATTTGTCTTATCAGTGACATACAAGTCACTTCTAATTCTCAGCCTCGTGTGTACATGGTGTGTGACCCCATACGCACATCAGAAGCCCCCTCTAGCTAAAGATGTGGCTAACTAGGAATCGAGTCTCTGTACAGGAGGCTTTGATCATATTTCAACTAATCTTCCAAATCTAGAGCAATGTAATAAAACGACAGGTCCTCCCCAACCGCTTCAGCCTAATGGTTTTCCATCACTACTGGTCTTTTGTTCAACGTTCAATCACTTCTGCTTGCCTTTAACTCAATCTTTAATCGTCTGAATTGAATCAGGTGAAATCTTGACAAAATCCACAACACTATGACAGATTGCTTTCAGAAGAATAAAACCGAAAGGCCTGGGATACCAATGCAGCAGATTTATCATGGGTTTATTGACATTCCAAGCGTGTTCTAGAACATGTTCTTTACTTACAGTTTAAACCTCGTCTGTGACACCCATGAATACAGCAGAAGCCCCTCTAGCTAGAGATGTGGTTAACTAGGCATCGAGTCTCTGTACAGGAGGCTTCGAACATATTTCAACTAATCTTCCAAATCTAGTGCAATGTAATAAAACGACAGGTCATCCCCAACCGCTTCAGCCTAATGGTTTTCCATCACTACAGGTCTTTTGTTCAACGTTCAATCACTTCTGCTTGCCTTTAACTCAATATTTAATCTTCTGAATTGAATCTGGTGAAATTTTGACAAAATCCAAAACACTATGACAGATTGCTTTCAGAAGAATAAAACGGAAAGGTCTGGGATCCCAATGCAGCAGATTTACCTTGGCTGGTTGACATTCCAGGCGTGTTATAGAACATGTTCTTCACTTACAGTTTAAACCTACATCAACAAGCTGATGACCCCACGGTCTTCATTTTAAAGATGTTCAGTCTTTGTGGCTTAATTGTATTTCTTGTTGCCCCCACTCAATGACATGCATGAATCCTTCATTTAGAAAATATGTCAGAATATAGGGATCATCGTACAGATTACCATCCGGCACATTATCGATGTCGAAAAGAGAAACCATTAGATTGATACCCAAAAAACAGCCCAACCTTTATCCTTTATCCTTTATCAAACTTGTGTTTGTGGTTTGATAAAGGTCATGCATGGCTGAAGTGGCACCATTTTTGGGATACCAAGATTACTTTTTATCCCATAGGAACTTGAATGTTCATCTACTCCTATTTGCTGCTGGTTGTGTAAGTGAAGGTGTGATCCATGTATTTTTTGGTGAAACAATGCTCTGCTCTCATTGAATTTGTTCTTTACTGTCTGGGTGTCATTAAATGAGAGGAACATTGCATTGTCTAATATCTTTTAAGACTAGATTGTTGAGACAATCTCTACATCCCTGGGCTTCAAATGGGCTGAAGGTGCAGTCTGCCAAACTCCAGCTGACACGAGCCCTTCTTTTAGGATCCCAAATTATTATGTTGTTCAGTTTCAGTTTTGAAAAACACATTCTAGTGGAGGGAGTCAAACTAAGCCTTTAGAAACCCAGGATGAGAAATAGCACTTTTGCTTGGTTATTATAAAAAGTATCTTCAACAGCCATCAGGTTGCCTAGAACTTTCTGCTCCTTATTTTAGCTTCCTGATTCACAGCAGGGGGTGAGAGTTTCTGCTGTCATGTTCCTTGTTGAGGAGGAGTGGAAGGGTGATTGAGATAATTTTACAGAAGGATACTGGAGATCATGAATTCAATACTAGAGTGCCACTTGGATGTAAATGGGGGAGAGTTGTGCAGCGTCATCCTCACTACCTATTCCTAATTTCCAAAAAATCCAATGGCAAGACAGAAGTCCAGACAAGTGGAGACAGGACAGGGTGCAGTGGATAAGCAAGAATTCTGCCACTTTTTGTCCTGCTCTACACTCTCCACAATGCTTGCTGAGACCACCTTTGATACTGATGGACCACCCATTGGTTTCAACAGCTACACCTGCTGGAAACTAAGTAGGTGGACAGGTCATGTCAGTCGTGTGCCTGATGAAAATATAGCTAAACAGCTCCTATATGGGGAACTTTCTGCTGGCATATGCTCGTGGGGAGTACAGAATAAGCTCAATAGACTCAAAGCCTCCCTGAGGTCACTTGATATTGATATAGCCACATGAGAATCTCTGGCTTAGAACCGCTCCACCTTGTGCAGATTAATTCAAAGGCACTGTCAAACCCTCAATGCACTTTTGAAGCAGAACAAAAGCGTGTGTTGCAGAAGTCCAAAACCTCAAGTGAACCAACAATGGCTCCTACATGTCTGCCCAACCTGTGCCAGGACATTTCATACCCAAATTGGCTTGATAAGGCTTCTTCGGATGCACCGTATTCAGTCTCAAAACACACAATGGCTGTCCAATGCCTCATCAATTACAATGGATGAACAACAACAGGACAGAGAGAAGGATAGGGGGATAAAAATGGTAACAGAAAATGTTATTTAATCAAACAGGAAACAATTAGATTTAAAGAGAATTAACAGCTTATCAACAGATTATAATTCGATACGAGTATATTCAATAAATTTAACAATGTATGAACAGCCCTTTTGAGTCCATCACTGCCAAGATGTTTTCAGGCATACAGTCAATGCCGTACAATGTATGAAATGAACAGATTACATTATTCTCAGGTTCCGGGCTCTCGCTCTAGCGATTGTGCTCACAAGCCATATAAAGTACGGAAAGGATGATTCACGGCTACTCCTTGAAACTGGTTATATTCAATACAAGCCATACATTTGAAGTACGTTTGCAAATAGTTATCAGAACCCTACAGAAGGCACAATAAAATGTTTGCTGCCTTCCCATATGACGAGTTTAGCAGAGTTCAGGTTAATGTTAACATTGAGTCGATTCTGTGTCTTCTATCAGCATTCGATAAAACAATAAAATAATAACAATAAAATAATGATAATTTTGGTTCCCAATCCAACTGTTATGTCATGAATAGGCCCTGGTGTGATATGATAATAATAAACTCTGCCTGCGCAAACAAATGATTCTATCTGAGGATCCTTATTGAAAGCAAATTACTTTTCGTAGCAATCGAACACTATTACCAAGGCAATGTTCTCGCAGATAAGGTGACACGTTCATAATAATAGACAGGAAACGCACTTATTGTGTGCGGGGTCACTAGGATTCAAAGAGGACACCAGACAAACATTTCTCATCAACATTCTAATCTGTTGCATACATCGGTAATGACTTCATGTTGATGGAAGAGAGGTAATGAAATGTCTAAGACCTAGATGTTCAATATATAATAGTTAAGTCTAGCTCTTGAAGATAATAAAAAGTCTACTACTATAAAAAAAAATATTTGGGTGCGGCACAATGGATTGTCACCGATGAGCCCAAAAATCCTTGCACTGGTCCAGCCTTCAAGCAACTTAACCACCAGGGATGAGTTAATGTGCCTGCTGTCAGGTACTGGGATTCAGTTGCCTCCCGCAATGCTGCATGTCCCGTGTGTCTCACTGCTTGGGTCGTGGTCCCCTGTGCCCCCATCATCTCCTTTGCTGCCATCCTCCCTCCTGTTGACTGCGTGTGTATGAGGCCCCGTGATCCTTTATAATCTCAGTACTGCAGGCGTTGATGGCATTAGCAACAAGGTCATTGCATGGGGGCATGGGCCTCCGTACCCGCACTAATGAATAGATGCTGTAGTGTAGAGTTACCTTCATGTTTCTAGTCTCAGTACTCCTGTGTTTGCTTCAATGGTATTCGACCCTTTGCTATTCTCTCTCTCAACACATCTGTGTTGTTTTTTAATTCTCTTACTTGTGCCCCTGGATGAAGTCCATTATCGGACGAAACGCGTTGGGCTTTCTGTATCTATCAATTCTATTCCTTTGACTTTGCTAACATCCTGGTTTCCTGACGTCCTTTGTGTCTCTATTGTGGTGGAGCCTTTTTGAGAGTTCAAGGAGTGTCCAGTGAGGACTACGATGCCAGCCTTCCCTTTGGGATCTGGTGAGTTCACTCGAATTGGGTGCTACCCATTAATTTATGTTATTGACAGAACGGGAAGGGAAAATTGCTTCATACAAGGTCAGACTTAGGCCCTATCCTAAGCTAGGCCTTGATTTAATGCAACTCTATCGCTGCAATATTCTACTTTTTCGACTGCAAATCAGTATTTTTTCGGGCTCTAGCGACCAGAAGTTAAAGGAACACTCCAACAAAAAAATCACCCCCCGTTTTTTTTTCCTAACCTATCCCTATTCCCTTAATAAAACCTTCTTTTTTTTTTCTTTTCTTGTAACTGCAATACTTACCTTAAAATCCTCTGGTTTCCAGCGGCGTTTTTTTTTTTTTATACTCACCTCCCTCCTCTTCCGCTCCCGTCCTTCTTCTTGCTGCGTCTTGGCTTCTGGTTTACGTGAGAAGCGCGCATGCGCGCCTCTCACGTAAGCCAGCCAATCGGCAGGCTTCCTCCCGGCTCCCTCTGAGGATTAGTGTTGCGCGCAAGAGGATGCGCGCAACACTAACCCGAAGAGGGAGCCGCCAGCTTCTGCGGGGAGTAGGAGACGTCATCGCGCTGAAAGCGCGATGACGTCTCCTACTCGGCAAAAGTCGGCAGAAGCGGGAAATATGATTCCCGCTCTGCTGACTGACAGCTGGGAGGGCGGAGTAAAGTTCTCCGCCTCTCTCAGCTGTTTTCAGCATTTTCAGCTGATCGGCTGAGCGGAGGGAGGGGGGACAAAGGGCGGCATACTCCGGGCATCATGACCACCTAAAATAGCTTAGGTGGTCATGTTGCTTGGAGTATCCCTTTAATTAGAGACGACGCAAACAGGAGAGCAGTACCCAAGGGTCGAGACACGTTCACGGCTACCCTGAACAGCTTGACATTTAAACTAGTTTACGTGGTTTTCACAGAAGTGTTAAACCCACACAGATAATGACATCCTAAGTGAAGTAGCTCGTTCATGACCTCAATTTTGGTCATAAAAAGTCCTTTGGGTTAACAACCGGACAATTTTTTTTTGTGTTTTCAAAAGAGGGACATTTTACAAAACTCGACTGCTCTTGAGTCTGTTTCGACTGAATAAGTCTATATTTTGAAATAAATATTGGTTGATACTGGTCAATTTTTTTTAAAAAAATGGACGGTCCAATTAAATCAACCACCTAGTCGGTAACAGGGAACCCCTAAAGGGAAATACAAGCCCATAAAATATGGTGGTTCAATGTTAGCAGCTCTACTATGACCAAGCATCCATGTATCTCTCTATCTATCTGTCTGGATTAGCATCTTGAGTCGTAACTGGAGGGAGCCGCTACATGACTTTGGCATTGGCACCGCACCCTACAGGTGGCATAGATTCCTGGGCTCTATAGAACCCCATGGAGATAGGCTCGCATTAATGAGGTCTAACCATGGCCACAGAAAGACAATGGGAATTTGCATTATTTTGCATATGACTAGTGACCTAGAGACATTGCTCCTCTCTGTGCACCAAGGGGTAAGTATTGGATTTCATATTCTACTTTCCTTTTGTGTCAGTGTTAAATTTTAAAATAGCTTTAGCAAAATAACTTAAATATTGTAGCCCCACTTGGTGACTTATTGGCTCGATTGGAATAGCGCCCACGGTAGGGAGAAAATGAGAAAAATTGAAGATTCAAAACCTCTGAAAGCCAGGAGTACCTAGAAGGGAGTATGGATTTGTGGCATGAAATGGATAGATAATGATGAACGGTGAAGAAAAAGAAGAAAAAGTAAAAAAAACCACAAACAAAAAACCCGTTAATTAACATGTTTAATAAATTAAGCTTAAATTAAATTATAAATAAAATCTAAATGCAATTCAGGTTATTCTCAAAGGGAAACACGCTTCTTCACATATCTTTCTATACACTTTTCTACTCAAACATTTAAGCCTTAATGAAAATGTCACTACACCTGTTAAGTAAATTGCCTGCATTAAGCTAGTCATCCACTTACATGAACAAGCCTCCATTATCTACCAATTCAGTGGTTTGTAATTATATTTTGTTCAGGTAATTTACAAGCGCTTAGTAGAACACCTTTCGAAAATGTAAATTTTTAGTGATAAAGATCGGTTAGATGTTTTAAGCATTTTTAACCCCTTCAATACCAAGTGATTTTCCAAAAAAACATTGTCAGGAACTAGTGTTTTTTTTTTTAAATATAATTTTTAGTTAAATATACAGAAAGAAATATTTGGCCATATTCCCAGTGTGTTTCTTAATGTAATAGGCTATTTAGGCTATTCGGCAGGCAGATGGCGCCATATACTGGCCAAATAGAGTTACAACCATTTGAGCTGCATCTTGTGGTTTCCTGCATCGGCTGCTGAAAGCTCGATATGTCAGGGCATTCTTCAGCCAATTTTAAACAGTTTTAGCTCTTTGGACATTATGCCCACAGGGCTAAAACTTTGGAGGCACCTTCTGCAGCCCAAAAACAAACAAAATTAATTTGCAGCAAACACATTTAATTTGCTTTTGGGCAGCAGATCTGCAGATCAAGATGTATCGATATCGGTCCCCGGATGGTGCCTTTGAAGCCTTAAATATCTCTATCTCAGTAGTGAAGAGGTTAAAGATGTTTTTCTTTTTTATTGAGTCCCCGAGTGCATCCGTTTGTCTATTAGACAGATAGATAAACTTACTATATTATATAACTCACTCTGTCGCTTTGTGCTACAATGTAACCACATGACCCACCATTGTAACATGTTAAAAGAGCTAAACTGGCCGTTGCTGTAATCTAGACGTACCCTTCACCTTTCCATCCTGGTGTTTAAGAGGTTTTCTGGGATGCTACCACCCTACCTGAAGAGGCTGCTTCCCCCAGAAGTCTCCTCATCCTATAACCTCCGATCCAGGACCCGCACCTTACTTACAATACCACAATACAAAAAGAAAGCGGCTTGATCCTCATTTTCCTACAGAGCACCACAATTATGGAATAACCTCCCAGACACCATCAAATCTTCCCCCAGTCTAAATTCACTCAAGAGCTCCTTACTAACATACCTCAATACAGAATGCACCTGTAAACATGCAACACAGTGACTATATACAGAATGCACTGTAAACATGTAACATAGTGACTATATACAGAATGCACCTGTAAACATGTAACAGTGACTATATACAGAATGCACCTGTAAACATGTAACACAGTGACTATATACAGAATGCACCTGTAAACATGTAACACAGTGACTATATACACAATGCACCGGTAAACATGTAACACAGTAACTATATACAGAATGCACCTGTAAACATGTAACACAGTGACTATATACAGAATGCACCTGTAAACATGTAACATAGTGACTATATACAGAATGCATCTGTAAACATGTAACATAGTGACTATATACAGAAGGCACCTGTAAACCTGTAACATAGTGACTATATACAGAATGCACCTGTAAACATGTAACATAGTGACTATATACAGAATGCACCTGTAAACATGTAACAGTGACTATATACAGAATGCACCTGTAAACATGTAACACAGTGACTATATACAGAATGCACCTGTAAACATGTAACAGAGTGACTATATGCAGAATGCACCTGTAAACATGTAACACAGTGACTATATACAGAATGCACCTGTGAACATGTAACATAGTGACTATATACAGAATGCACCTGTAAACATGTAACATAGTGACTATATACAGAATGCGCCTGTAAACATGTAACATAGTGACTATATACAGAATGCACCTGTAAACATGTAACATAGTGAATATATTTCCTACATTTATTTTCTGGGTTAATCTGTATTTGTGTTTCCTTTTAATATCTTGCATTTTATTACTTTGTATTTCTTTAATGACTGTAACAATTCAATATTCTTGAACTCAGGACATACTTGAAAACGAGAGAAATATCAATGTATCCTTCCTGGCAAAATACTTTATAAATAAATAAATAGAAAGACAGACAATATAGATAGACAGACAGACAAAGACAGACAGACAGACAGACAAAGACAGACAGACAGACAGACAGACAGACAAAGACAGATAGATAGACAGGCAGATAGACAGACAGACAGACAAAGACAGACACACACAAAGACAGATTGATAGATAGATAGACAGACAAAGACAGATAGATAGATAGATAGATAGACAGACAAAGACAGATTGATAGATAGATAGATAGATAGATAGATAGATAGATAGATAGATAGATATAGATAGATAGATAGATAGATAGACAGACAAAGACAGATAGATAGATAGATAAAGACAGACATACCTGCCCTCAGTAAGTGAGTTAATCTAATAAATGTAGTCATTTGGCTTTTAGTGTAGGTCCTGTCATTGATAGGATACATTGACGTTGTGTGACAGGTTTAAGCGAGAGATGGCCATGTTTTGTGAATTATTTATTAACAAAGTAAGGTGTTTAAAAATCTGATTAAAATCTTTACATTTTGTGAGCTTTGAGACCGTGTGATTTCCTGCAATGAACTGCTCTGCCCTTGGTTTGTTGTACACTCACACACACACATGTACACACACACGTAAACACACACACACTATAATCATTGTAGCATCTTAAAACATTACAAAAAACGTTAGAATCTTTAAAAAAAAAATACTTAATGTACTTCATTCTGTTTATATAGTATCATTATTTTCCACCATTGCTTTTTAATTCATAAAGCCGACACCTAGAAAACAGGAAAAAATTACAGCCATCTCCCACGCTGAGCGTGATTTGTATCGTCAGTAGGATTGCAAAATGATTCGAGCAAACTGTTACACAATCAGTTAGATACTTCATATTATAAGTGATGTGATGTCATATCCTTGGCTAGTAATCTGGAAGCGCAATTCATTAGCTACACATATAAATAGGCATTGCAATTAGAGAAGGAGCTTCGCTTCTGATTTGCCAACTGGGGACTTTTCAGTTTTGTGTTATATAAGATTATATATTTACAGCACAGCACTTCGTGTACAGAAGATGCAGAATATTTCCTTGTTCATATGAGGCTGTACGTAATTGGTGTGGCGAGGTCAAGCTGTACTACTGGAGTATTTAGGTTAAGAACAAGCTAATAGTTCTAAGAAATAGTTCTCTCGCCTTCAGGACTTCTCCCGAGCTGCCCCTTTCTATGGAACTCCCTCCCCCACAGCATTAGACTCTCCAGTCCTTCAAGAAGTCTCTGAAAACACATTACTTTAGAGAAGCCTATCGGCTTGCTCCATGATCTCCCCACTGTCCTCTTCTGTTCCTCTTCCCATTCAGCCCTCCTGCAACCCACCACTTCAACTACCCTATTCACCCTCACCTAATGAGTCACCCCTCTCCTCTTAGATCGTAAGCTCTTGAGCATGTGTATCGTGTATCTGTATTTGTTATTCTGTTTCTCCCACTGTACAGCGCCAAGGAATTTATTGGCGCTTTACAAATACTTGTAACTGTAACTGTTCATTCTTCTCCATCTACAGTTGCAAGAAAAAATATGTGAACCCTTTGGGATTACGTGGAGTTTTGCATGAATTGGTCATAAAATGTGCTCTGATCTTCATCTAAGTCACAACAATTTGAAAAACACAGTCTGCTTAAAATAATACAACACAAACATTATATGTTTTCATGTGTTTATTGAACATAACATGTAAACATTCACAGTGCAGGGTGGAAAAAGTATGTGAACCCCTAGCCTAATGACTTCTCCAAGAGCTAATTGGAGCCAGGAGTGAACCAACCTTGAGTCCAATCAGTGTGATATTATTGGATGTGTTGCTGAAAGCTGTCCTGCCTTTTAAAAACACACACCAGTTTTGGGTTTACTGGTTTCAAGAAGCACTGCCTGATGTGAACCATGCCTCGCAGAAAAGAGCTCTCAGAAGACCTACGATCAAGAATTGTTGACTTGCATGAAGCTGGAAAGGGTTACAAAAGTATCTCCAAAAGCCTTGATGTTCATATGTCCACGGTAAGACAGACTGTCTACAAATGGAGAAAGTTCAGCACTGTTGCTACTCTCCCTAGGCGTGGTCGTCCTGTAAAGATGACTGCAAGAGCACAGCGCAGAATGCTTAATGAGGTAAAGAAGAATCCTAGAGTGTCAGCTAAAAACTTACAGAAATCTCTGACACATGCTAACATTTTTGTTGACACATCTACAATAAGGAAAACATTAAACAAGAATGGAGTACATGGGAGGACACCACAGAGGAAGCCATTGCTGTCCAAAAAGAATATTGCGGCACGTTTGAAGTTTGCAAAAGAGTACCTGGATGTTCCACAGCACTACTGGCAAAATATTCTGTGGACAGATGAAACCAAAATTGAGGTGTTTGTAAAAAACACACAACACTATGTGTGGAGAAAAAAAGGCACAGCACACCAACATCAAAACCTCATCCCCACTGTAAAACATGGCAGAGGGAGCATCATGGTTTGGGGCTGCTTTGCTGCCTCAGGGCCTGGACAGATTGTTGTAATTGATGGAAAAATGAATTCCAGAGTTTATCAAGACATATTGCAGGAAAACGTAAGACCATCTGTCTGCCAACTGAAGCTCCGCAGAGGATGGGTGATGCAACAGGACAATGACCCAAAGCATACAAGTAATTCAACAAAAGAATGGCTTCAACAAAACAAAATACGCCTTCTGGAGTGGCCCAGTCAGAGTCCTGACCTCAACCTGATTGAAATGCTGTGGCATGACCTTAAGAGAGCGATTCACACCAGACATCCCAAGAATATTGCTACACTGAAACAGTTTTGTGAAGAGGAGTGGTCCAAAATTACTCCAGATCGTTGTGCAGGTCTGATCTGCAACTACAGCAAATGTTTGGTTGAGGTTATTGCTGCCAAAGGAGGGTCAACCAGTTTTTAAGTCCAAAGGTTCACATACTTTTTCCACTCTGCACTGTGAATGTTTACATGTTCTGTTCAATAAAAACATGAAAACATATAATATTTGTGTTGTATTATTTTAAGCAGACTGTGTTTTTCAAATTGTTGTGACTTAGATGAAGATCAGAGAACATTTTATGACCAATTCATGCAAAACTCCACGTAATCCCAAAGGGTTCACATACTTTGTCTTGCAACTGTAGCTTCAAATTAATGGCTCCTATGCAAAGTATAAGAGCCGTTAATGTACAGTTAGCTGCCGCAATATCCGAGTCACATGCAGGCAGGCAGCTCGATTGTAATAGCAGCTTGGGCCATTAAGCTAATGACTGGAGCTATTAGATTAACCGCTCAGCTGCAATCTAGCCTCCAGTCATCATTGTTCTCTCTATACAGGGCTGCCATTAGAATTCCCGGGGGCCCCTTACCAAATCACTGGTTGGGGTCCCTTCCCTCAGCTGTCCATTTAAACAAGCTAACGAAAAAACAAAAACCTTTTGGCGCCAGATACCGCAAACACTGGGAATTTTTTTAAATTGGTGGACCAGTCCTGGATGACATGGAGGGACCTTACACTTTGGTACATAGACAAACTGTATATGGTTTGTGAAGGGCTGGGACCCCTGGAGCCACTGGGCCCCTGAACATATCATAGGCAGCCACCCCCCTGATAACAGCCCTGTCTCATAACATAAGTAAAGAAATCAGTGTCTGATATTCTTACTGGACACATACACTATATTGCCATAAGTATTCGCTCACCCATCCAAATAATCAGAATCAGGTGTTCCAATCACTATCATGGCCATAGGTGTATAAAATCCAGCACCTAGGCATGCAGACTGTTTTTACAAACATTTGTGAAACAATGGGTCGCTCTCAGGAGCTCAGTGAATTCCAGCGTGGAACTGTGATAGGATGCCACCTGTGCAACAAATCCAGTAATGGAATTTCCTAAATATTCCACAGTCACCTGTCAGCTGTATTATAAGAACGTGGAAGTGTTTGGGAACGACAGCAACTCAGCCACAAAGTGGTAGGCCACGTAAACTGACGGAGCGGGGTCAGCGGATGCTGAGGCGCATAGTGTGAAGAGATCGCCAACTTTCTGCAGAGTCAATCGCTACAGACCTCCAAACTTCATGTGGGCTTCAGATTAGCTCAAGAACAGTGCACAGAGAGCTTCATGGAATGGGTTTCCATGGCCGAGCAGCTGCATCCAAGCCATACATCACCAAGTGCAATGCAAAGCGTCGGATGGAGAGGTGTAAAGCACACCACCACTGGACTCTAGAGCAGTGGAGACGCGTTCTCTGGAGTGACGAATTGCACTTCTTCATCTGGAAATCTGATGGATGAGTCTGGGTTTGCCGGTTGCCAGGAGAACGGTACTTGTCTGACTGCACTGTGCCAAGTGTAAAGTTTGGTGGAAGGGGAATATGGTGTGGGGTTGTTTTTCAGGAGCTGGGCTTGGCCCCTTAGTTCCAATGAAAAGAACTCTGAATGCTTCTGCATACCAAGACATTTTGGACAATTCCATGCTCCCAACTTTGTGGGAAGAGTTTGGAGCTGGCCCCTTCCTCTTCCAACATGACTGTGCACCAGTGCACAAAGCAAGGTCCATAAAGACATGGATGACAGAGTCTGGTGTAGAGGAACTTGACTGGCCTGCACAGAGTCCTGACCTCAACCCGATAGAACACCTTTGGGATGAATTAGAGCGGAGACTGAGAGCCAGGCCTTCTCGTCCAACATCAGTGTGTGACCTCACAAATGCGCTTCTGGAAGAATGGTCAAAAATTCCCTTAAACACAGTCCTAAACCTTGTTGACAGCCTTCCCAGAAGAGTTGAAGCTGTTATAGTTGCAAAGGGTGGACCGACGTCATATTGAACCCTATGGATTAGGAAAGGGATGTCACTTAAGTTCATATGCGAGTCAAGGCAGGTGAGCAAATACTTTTGGCAATATAGTGTATATATACTGTGTATTTAGTGATATAAACACTGGACACATGAATTAGCGTTTCAGGCTTGTCTTTATGGGGCAGTCACAGTACATGCAGAGTATCCAATAAACAAGACAATAAAACAAATATAAAAAGCCTACCCTTCATTCAGACCCTAACTATACATTTTTCTCCCCTCACTATAACATTGGGCAGCTAAGCTGCTTACCAATAAAGCAAACTAAAATAAAATGTACTTCCCTCAGTAGCTTTAGGGACTTGTCTCCTTCACTGCTGCACCCAGCATAAAGACTGTTCTCTCAGAGGGAACCTCCATACCTATAAAGGCAGGGCAGTCTTAAGGGGGTATTCAGAGAGCACCGGAATGTCACCGCACTTTGGGGAATCAAATTCCCCGACCCTGTAGTGAATTCAGCTTTCACCACAGGGTCCCCAAAGTGCAGGGTAAATCCACGGCAAAACCACCGAATCTAAAAACAAAAACCGCTGCAAAATCGCCAAAATTATCGGATCTGATAAGCCGCCGAGAACCCGCCAGCAGACATCGGAGACATCGATCCGATAAGCCCTGAAAACCCACCGAACACGTTTGAAAAAAGCCAACGATCCCCCTAACAGCGCCGACCGGCCGTCGGAAAAAGCTGACGAACCGACGAACGGGGTAAAAAAAAACTGAAGTTTCAAATTTGAAATGCTGTTTGCAAAAAACTACTGAACCCAAATGTCTGGAATTTTTATATAATATCCAATGAATATTAATAAAAAAGACTGTTACCGAAAAAAACCCTTGTTTAAAAATAATCGGAAAATAAATGTTGCCGAAAGAATTCCGAAAAAAACCTAAGAAATCCTAAAATAAAATAAAAATAAACAGGAATATTTTTTACATTGAAACCTGTGGTATTCGCCTTAATAAACCTGCCGAATGAAAACACCGAACAGCAGGACATTTCACTGACATTTCTCTGCTGTTCGGTGTCTGTGAATAGATTAACCGTTGCTTCTCTATGGGGGATTTCACTGCCGCCGAACAGCATTTTGTTTCTCTGGCAATTCGCCAGACTTCCTGCTCCCTGAATAGTCGAATAGCTACGCAATTGCACCATAGGGGGAAACCTTGCACGCTTTTTTGTGCGTCGGTTTTACGAATGCAATTTCCCGACGGATGAAAAAATGCGCGAGGAATCTAATTCCAGCGGTGATTTTTGTGCGTTACCATTTAACGCTTCGTACAAAAAACACACACGTTTAGCGTGTGTTTTTGCGTTAAGAATGTAATAGGGCCCAGTAGGGCAGGATTTTTTTTTTCTTTTCATTACCCCCTCCCTTTTTTCTCTCTAGCATTGTTTCTCATTCTGTGCTACAATATGTCAAAAAATGAGATTACTGTGCTTGAAAAATTTCTATGCTTTGTACTAATATTCGTATGAGTTGTTTGTTTTACTTCATTCCCCAATGTCTCTCGCAATGTAACATGTACAAACAAAAGAAAAGACAGTTTCCCTTCTTATGTATTGGCAGCATTATGTAAATAATGGATTCTCCAAGAATCTGCCACATTCTAACCAAGAAATCATTATCTAATGAAGGTTAATTGCCCCTGAAAAGAAAAAAAAAATTTCCTTGAATTTGCAGCACCGACGTAATTTTCCGTAAAAAATTAACAGCGACGGATTACGGAGTTCTACTTATGTATTTGTTAGTTTAAATAATACTAGACTTGTCTTGACTCGTTATCAAAAGACAGGATGATGGAAAGAATACATTGTTGACACAGACATACCCCCTGCAGGGCTGCCATTACTCCGCTGAGACAGATTTTGGATTAATGCTGTTTTGAATATCGCTGAAGTTTGATTGCACAATTCTTTGCCTGAATTTCATTTTATTTGATATAAAAGCAGCAGATGTCTTAAATAAGTGACATATACAGGGTTATTCAAAAAAATAATAATCCAAAAAGTCATCGCACGTTCGGTGACTTTTCGTTCCCTGCACTTCAAGGCTAGTCGGCGATTTCTAATTCCCAATAAGTGTATTCAGCAAGCACCGCAGGGCCCCCGGAGTGCAGGGAAAACTCACCGCAAACCCACAGAACACTCACCGAACACTCACTGAATACTCACCGAACACTCACTGAAAACCTGCAGAAACCACCGCAAAAAGCACGCCGAACACGGCGGAAAAATCCGATCAGCCGCCGATCACAGCACAGAGCAGCCGTTGGAAAAAGCCGACATGCAGACGAACGGGATAAAAAAAAAAAAAAACAGCTCGCTTGAAAGTTTGAAATTTGAAACGTTGTTTACAAAAAAACTACTTAACGAAAATGTCTGGAATTTACATATAAGATCCAATGAATGATAATAAAAAGGGCTGTTACAGAAAAAAGAAATAACGCTTTAAGAAGAAAAAAGGAAAAAAAAATTGACAAAATAATCCCTAAATGATCTTAAAAAAAGCTATAAATAAAAAGACTCTATACAGCAGAATAAAATATAAACGGTTTATTAGATATTGAATTAAAACGGGAATATTTTTAACATTGAAACCTATGGGATTCTCCTGAATAAACCTGTCGAATGAAAACACCGAACAGCAGGGCACTTCGGCAACTTTTCCCTGCTGTTTGATGTTCTCTGAATAGACGAAGCATTGTTTCTCTATGAGGGATTGCAACAGGCGCCTGTTCGGCAGCAGTGAAATCCTCATAGAGAAGCAATGGTTAATCTATTCAGGAAACACCGAACTGCAGTGAAATGTCAGAGAAATGCCCTGCTGTTCGGTGGTTTCATTCGACAGGTTTAATCAGGTGAATCCCATAGGTTTCAATGTTAAAAATATTCCTGTTTTTACCCAATATTTATTAAACCGTTTAATATTTTTATTTGCATCAAAAAGTCTCTTTATTTATGTTTTTTTAGGATGTTTTATGCATTCTTAGTGATTTTTTCTAAAAAAAATTTAAATAGCATTTTTTTTTCTGTAACAGACCTTTTTATTATTATTCATAGCACATTATATATTAATTCCAGACATTTGCGTCCAGTAGCTTGTTTTTCAAACAGTGTTTCAAATTTGAAACTTTCAGTTGTTTTTTTTTTTTACCCCGTTTGCCGGATCTTCGGCTTTTTTCAGACGCGTTCGGCGGGTTCTGCGGCTTTCCTGATCGATTCGATGCTTCGGCTTATTGGCGGGGTTTTCGTTGGATTTTCGGCAGACTTTCAGTGATTTTTCTGCGGATTTTCGGATCCATTCCCTGAACTTCAGGGACCCTGCGTTGAATGCTGCTCTTCAGGGCCGAAATGTTGCATTTTTATCTGCTATTGTCTGAATAAAATCTCTGTGGGATTAGTATCCGTGCGGCACGCTGTTTATCTTTTATTTTGTATTAAAATGCTGCTAGATGAAACATTTCCAGTGTATTATTACAGTCATTGCTATTTTTCTACATTTGCTGATTCACTTATAAGGTGACATTGAGGGAAAGAAAAGAAAAAAAGAGCAAAGAAAACTTTAACAGCCAAAAGTACTGTTTAACCTTGAAGCTGCAACCCTACATTTTCCGTTCCAGATTGTCGGTAATAAAGAATATCACAGGGAAGAAGCTGCTTCGAAGGGGTAGATTAAACGACAGTCTGCGAATCTGCAGCGCATGCTAAATAAGTGGCTTTAGCAAAGTATGCCTTGTCCCTATTCTCGCTCTGCTCGAGGCCAGGAGACGCGGCGAATCGGGCCACCATTTTCGCCGCGGGATGAGACGTGAGTATCGGATTTATTGGGGGGTTCAGGAGGTGCTAAATGATTTCGCAAAAGCTGAATCAGACAGAACCAGCTTTTAGGTGTAGGTAAATTGTAGCGGTAATTAGCGCCAACACTTTGTAATACCTTACTTATCGAAACGCTAATTACTGATTGCGCTCCCCATGTTAAGTATAGGATGCGCAAAGTACAGTAAGCTCGCGCAAGCTAGCACAGTCACCGATGCGCTAATGGATTTTTCCTCAGGAAGGTAATATTTGGGAAAAGATGAGGGAACTTCAGCGTTTAATGGAACCACCGGTGGATCAAGTTGATTAGCCAATACTGGTACTAGGAACGCCGCAAACGGATTGATGAGCAAACCAAATATAAGAAAGTAAAAAACTTTTAATCCAAATAAAATATCATTAGATAAAAGCCCAACGCGTTTCGTCTATTATTAGACTTTCTCAAGGGCAGTAGTAATACACCATGAATCAAATAAAAAATAAAAGGATATGACAATCCAATTTCCCATCATTCCTTTTATCATCCCCAAACGGAATGATGGGAAATCGGATTGTCATATCATTTTATTTTTTATTTGATTCATGGTGTATTACTACTGCCCTTGAGAAAGTCTAATAATAGACGAAACGCGTTGAGCTTTTATCTATTGATATTTTAATTGGAATAAAACTTTTTTACTTTCTTATATTTGATTTGCTCACATTCCGTTTGTGGCACAAAAAAAATCCTAGTACCAGTATTGGCTAATCAACTTGATCCACCGGTAGTTCCATTAAACACTGAAGTTCCCTCATCTTTTCTCATTTTCGTGCAGAGCAGTGGACCATCTCCAGGGAATTACTTCAGCACTTCAATCCAGATAAGTAATACTTTCTCCAATCACTTATTGTGTTTTTTTCAGGTAATATTTGGGACATGCGCTAAAGTCACTTTTCCTAGCGTTAACTCTTACTCATCCGAACGCTACAGTTAGCGTTCACTAGGGAATAGCGCCCTATCTGTTTGAAGTCGTCAGTACCAGTAACACTTTCTAATACAGGCACATATATTTATTTACTTTTTCCCTCCAAACATTATTCCCAGCTAACAATATTGACAGAACAACTTGTGACTGGGTATATTTTCAGATTCTGGAATCAGTCAAGCCACACATGACATAACTCCAATTTAATTGCTGTCAACACACAGCATACATTTATTATTCCTCGGATGTCAAAAAATAGGACTGATGAGAGCTCCCATGGGTAAATCCCAGCAGGAAACCCACAAATTTCACAAAAAGACTGAGATCAACCAGAGGAGGCATGATCTCCCATCTGTTTCAAGTGTAGGAACCTGCCACAGCAAAAAACCCAAATAAAATCAGTCTAGTAGGTGGATATGGAAGAAATTAACACTTGCAAATATACTTAAAAGAAATAATGTAGTTCCCAAAAACCAGACAAGTAGCCAACTCCACAGAGTAGTGAGACCGTCCCCTCAGCAAGACAAAAGCACACTTATTGTATATCGATTCTCCCATCACGTGTCCAAGTCCATCCAAGAGTATGGACGCCATACTTTTCCTTCTTCCAGTGAAGTCCATGGAATGCCCACGTTTCATCCATCAGTGGATCAACGAGAATAGTGACCTCAGTGACCTCAATCCAGAGTGGGAAAATCAAAGCTAGAATAACAGATGCAAAAAAAATGACTGACATGTCTTGAACAAGCTAAAGGTCAGGATTCAAGCCTTGAGCTCCACAGGGAAGGCAGTTATTCCCATGGATTGAACCAATCCAGCCTGATCCAGCTTTTGCATCCACTTCAGGTCTTTCCTACAACCTGCTGTTCATCTCAGATTGCACCTGTCCAGCTGAGCATCTGACCAGCTATTTAAGAGCATGACTCTAATTAGTCAGTGCTCTATCATTGAGTCCCCAGAGTGTGTCGTAACTCCAGGTCCAGTTCCTGAATGATTGTCTAGCAGCCACAATCTGCTTTACTCTTGTGTATCTACAAGCTGATTCAGTGTAGGGGTTAGTTCGTCAAATCCCAATAATCATACAGAAATTACTCTAGATGAAAATAGAAACAGAGAGCACATAGGACAATAATGCAAATACATAGGACTATAATGACCCTGCTTAAAAAATGCTCACAGGATCTAGAACAGTCTAGGCACATAAACAAATATACTCAGCCACCACGATGTTGCTGGATATCACTGCTGGAGCCGACCCGAACTGAAGTTAGGACCATAGGGTAAAATACAGCATTGAATAATGATTAAGAGGCTGGATACTTGATACAAATCAATAAAACAACTTTTACTCTAAAAGCAATACTGGACATAAGAATTTTGACGCGTTTTATCACTCTACCGTGACTTTCTCAAGGAAAATGTCCATACCTACCCCTCCTCTGGCCCACCTATGCAGCTGATGGATGGGCCGGACCAGGCCCATAGGCACCAGCAGGGCCACCGACCATAGGGATGGCATAGTATGCCCCACAGCATAAAAGGGTCAAATCAATGTTCAGCAACCTTGACCATCCAGATATATTGGAACTACATTTCCAACGAGGCTCAGCCAATCTAAAGACTGAATGAATATCATGGGAGATGTAGTTCGAAAACATCTGGAGGGCAAAGATTGATGACCTTTGGCTTTGAGATCATGCATGCAGCCGTATGAACTCTCCCAATGTCTGTTGGTCTATAGTTTAACTCGCGGCGACTATGGCTGACTATTTCCTGGCAGTTATGCCCATTAGTGATCAGCTGACACATATGCCATTAGGGATGTGCATGGCTGAAAAATTTGTTTTGTTTAGTTTTGCTTCGTTTTTAAATAATTTCGTTTTTGGAATTTCGTAACTAATTTCGTTTCGTTTTTCGTTTCGTTTTGGATTGATTCAAAATTTCGTATCGATTTGAAATTTCGAATCGATTCGAATTTCAAATATCAATTCGATAGTTGATATCAATTAAAATTTTGGATCACTAAATAAAACCCCAATTAATCAAATTTTGCTTTTAAAAGACAAGCTAGGGTTTAATTAAGCTGTCTCACAGATTTAGTATTTGAGTCAATTTAACAGGGACAGCTGCTTGTGAAACTGTGAAACGAAATTAATTTGTTTCATAAAGTTGTTTGCTGACTGCATTACTTGTATTGTATGTATTTTAATTTAAGATCAATTCGATAGTTGATATATCAATTCGGTATCGATTCGGTAGTTGATATCGATTCAAATTCCGGAACACCAAAAAAAAAATTATTCAAATACTTCTTTTATGATGATGACACAGTGTAAAACAAAATAAATTCGTTATATACCATTTCGTTTCGAATTCGTATCAATTCGCTATTCGAAAGTACTTCCGAAATACGAATTAATGGAATTAGTTCCGAATTCCCAATTTTTCCTAAACGAATGCACATATGTGAGATCTCGTACATTTGGAGATTCTCCTCACACCTTGGACAACCCTCCATCACGGATAGACCAGCCATCAGCGAATCTCAGCCAATGTGATGTCAATTAGACATTTTCTAGTCATTTTTATGGTAAATCCAAAAGACAGAAGTGAGAGAAACTGCTTACAAAACAACATCTCTCCGGCTCTGATGTGCTGATACTATCAGCATTTACCTCCAGCTGCTCAGCGAGAAGCTTGAACGGGGAAGAAAAAAATACATGTTTTTATTTTTTTCCCAAAATTCCCTAAGAACCTGATATGCAAATGTGGTATGTTAACAATAAATTTCTCATGTCTGCATTGTTCTCGGCATACATGCACACACAGCCTGATTGTACCTCATGCTGACAGTATAAAAACAGTAAATAAAATAATTGCATAATAGAAGGATTTGCGTTTGTGAATCTGCCAAAGTTTTCTGCAATTACATTGAATGTATAATTCCAACAGATAAACATAAAAGTCTTAGGGCCGTATTACATTGGTACTGCAGACCGTATCTCCAGAAGGATATAGACACCTTAGAGAGAGTTCAGAGAAGGGCTACTAAAATGGTGTACGGCTTGAAGGAGAAAAGTTACTGGGAAAGGGTTAATGATCTTAACATGTATAGCTTGGAAAAAAGACGAGACAGAGGAGATATGATAGAAACATTTAAATACGTAAAGGGAATCCACAAGGTAGAGGAAGGGAGTATATTTAAACGGAAACAAAGTAGCAAAACAAGAGGACATACAGGGTTATCCAAAGAGATCCGAATTGCTTGAGAAAGGTAACCGAATGCTGAAAATCAGCGTTCGGTTACCTTTCCTGGCCATTCGGCTATCCAGAGAGCAGGCAATTCGCCAAATCCTGGCGAATTGCCTGAACATACGGTGCCTGTTCGGTGCCTGTTCGAGGGCAGTGAAATCCCCATGAAAATGCACTGCTTCGGCTATTCAGAGAACACAAACCAGCAGTGAAAGGTTCCCCTAATGTCCTGCCAGTCGGTGGTTTCATTCGGCAAATTTATTCAGGAGAATCCCATAGGCTTCAATGTTAAAAATATTCCCGTTTTAATTCAATATCTAATAAACCGTTCATTATAAAATTCTGCAGCAAAAAGTCTCTTTATTTGTAGATTTTTTAGGATACTTTAAGCATTTTTCAGATTTTTTTTATTTTTTTTAAAAAGTCCGATTTTTTTTTTTTTTTTCCAATTTACTTATTTTTTTTGTAACAGCCCTCTTTATTATCATTCCCTGGACCTCCTGTGAAAATTTCAGACATTTTCGCTCAGTAGTTTCTTTGCAAACAGCGTTTCATTTTCCCAGATTCATACAAATGGTTTTGCTAATTTATTCACTGCCTCCTCTACGTCACAGCTGCTTCGGCTCTGTGTGATTCGGCTCCTGTTCGGCTCCTGTTCGGCTCCTGTTCGGCTTTTTCGAAGGTTAATCCAGATGTTTTTGCTTGTTTTCAGCATGCATTCGGTTAGTGTTCGTCAGGTTTTCGGCAGCCTTTCCCTGCAATTCGGGGACCCTGTGCTCTTTGCTGAATACACCGCAGGGTCACCGAAATGCAATCGGCAAAAGGAACCGAATTGAAGAGAACGAAAAGTCACCGAACGTGCGGTGACTTTTCGAATCTCTTTGGATAACCCTGATAGTCTTAGATTAGAGGGGCAAAGGTTTAAAAGTAACATCAGGAAGCATTATTTTACTGAGAGGGTGGTGGATACATGGAACAGTCTTCCAGTAGAAGTGGTAGAGGCCAAAACAGTGATTGAATTTAAGCAAGCATGGGATAGGCATAAGGCTATCCTAAACAAAAGATAAATCCAGGTAAAGTATCCATGTAATTGGGCAGACTAGATGGGCCGAAAGGTTCTTATCTGCCGACATTTTTCTATGTTTCTATGTTTCTATGTTTAATGCTAACGTTAGCGTTCAACTGTGTGATCGTTAAAGTTAGCTCTGATTGCCCTAACGCAGGCCGACCATATTACAATCTGAACGGTAACGGGTTAAAACACCCGTTAGCGATTCGGATCTTATGCTTTTCAGCGCGAGGTTACTGTACTTTTTGCTCCCTATGCTTAACATGGGATGCGCAAAGAGTTAATTAGCGCTAGGATTACAAAGTCCTAACGCAAATCACGTCCTGCTGCGGCTACTTAAAAGTTACTCACAGCGTGGAGCTGCTGCTGATTGCGCCTCTGCAGAATCAGTCTGCACCAGCTGAAGCACCCCCCAAAATTCACATACTCACCCCCCATCCCGTAGTGAGAATGGCGACTCCATCCACCTCTTCTTGCTACCAGGAGCAGTGAGAGAGTGGGAGAAAAAAAAGTCCTCCAGTCTCCCTCTGCAAATCACTACGCCGACCTGCCAGATCTCGCAAGGCGAGATCATGCAGGTCATGTGACCAGCAAAGGAAGCCTCAATGGAGTCCTATGGACTCCATGGAGGGGATGCTAGTGGCGGTGCTAACGCTGCGCCGAGCATCCTGAGGCTTAGCGCCGGGTTACGGAGCAGGCTGCTGGATTAGCGCCTGCACCATAATATCGCGCTAAAACGGGGACGCCAAGGAGAAACCTTCGTCCCCGTATTAGCGTTGGGTATGTAATAGTGCCCTTATTGTATCCATATCGTTGCTGGTGATGATATATGGATTATATTAGATGGACCTTCTCACCTGCTTGACAAGTTGAATTATATAATTATGTTGGCTTGAAAAGGCCAGGATACTGTTATCCATTCTAAGCTTATTATTATTTTTCTGAGACACAAATTTTCTGTGTCTCCTTTTTTCCCGAAGGGGTCTTTAACTTCTTTAACTGGCACACTGAGAGCTGAGCTTCTTTAACTGGCACACTGAGCGCTGAACTTCTTTAACTGACACACTGAGCGCTGAGCTTCTTTAACTGACACACTAATCGCTGAGCTTCTTTAACTGACACACTGAGCGCTGAGCTTCTTTAACTGACACACTGAGCGCTGAGCTTCTTTAACTGACACAATGAGAGCTGAGCTTCTTTAACTGACACACTGAGCGCTGAGCTTCTTTAACTGGCACACTGAGAGCTGAGCTTCTTTAACTGACACACTGAGTGCTGAACTTCTTTAACTGACACACTGAGCGCTGAGCTTCTTTAGCTGACACACTAATCGCTGAGCTTCTTTAACTGACACACTGAGCGCTGAGCTTCTTTAACTGGCACACTGAGAGCTGAGCTTCTTTAACTGACACACTGAGCGCTGAGCTTCTTTAACTGACACACTGAGCGCTGAGCTTCTTTAACTGTGCACACTGAGTGCTGAGCTTCTTTAACTGACACACTGAGCGCTGAGCTTCTTTAACTGACACACTGAGCGCTGAGCTTCTTTAACTGACACACTGAGAGCTGAGCTTCTTTAACTGACACACTGAGCGCTGAACTTCTTTAACTGACACACTGAGCGCTGAGCTTCTTTAGCTGACACACTAATCGCTGAGCTTCTTTAACTGACACACTGAGCGCTAAGCTTCTTTAACTGGCACACTGAGAGCTGAGCTTCTTTAACTGACACAATGAGCGCTGAGCTTCTTTTACTGACACACTGAGCGCCGAGCTTCTTTAACTGGCACACTGAGAGCTGAGCTTCTTTAACTGACACACTGAGCGCTGAACTTCTTTAACTGACACACTGAGTGCTGAGCTTCTTTAACTGACACACTGAGCGCTGAGCTTCTTTAACTGACACACTGAGCGCTGAGCTTCTTTAACTTACACACTGAGCGCTGAGCTTCTTTAACTGGCACACTGAGCGCTGAGCTTCTTTAACTGACACACTGAGCGCTGAGCTTCTTTAACTGACACACTGATCGCTGAGCTTCTTTCACTGACACACTGAGAGCTGAGCTTCTTTAACTGGCACACTGAGCGCTGAGCGTCTTTAATTGGCACACTGAGCGCTGAGCTTCTTTATCTGACACACTGAGCACTGAGCTTCTTTAACTGACACACTGAGCGCTGAGCTTCTTTAACTGACACACTGAGCGCTGAGCTTCTTTCACTGACACACTGAGAGCTGAGCTTCTTTAACTGGCACACTGAGCGCTGAGCTTCTTTAACTGACACACTGAGCGCATAGCTTCTTTAACCGACATAGAGGTAATTGCAGTTCTTAGAACTGACAGTCAGAGAGCATCAGATTCTTTAAAACTTTATTTATAATATATTTTTTTGGACACATTGAGAGCTTGTTGCTATATACAGGCCGCCTTTACCTGCACTGCAGTTCCTTTTCCTGAGTCAGAGACGTGGCACAAAGTGGATTTTCCACAGTATTTCCATTGTGCAACGCTGCAGAACTTGTTGGCGCTATATAAATGCTTGTAAATGTAAATAAATGTAAGAAGTGCAACAGTGTATTTAGAGCCACCATTGCCATAACTCTGAAAATTCTACAATTCTTAACAACTGATGGCAATAAATGTCCCTGAAATATATTTTAGTTGTTTTTTTTGTCTGCTTTATAAATAAGGAAGCAATGTCTTTTGTTTAAATAACGAATGCCAGATATAGAATGCAGGATCTTCCTCTCTTACCGGTCACTGATAGTTCAAAAACTGAGAAGACAGACAATCTGTTCAAAATCAAAACAGGTTTTATAAGAATACATAGTACCAGGAAGAGGACATCGTCAAATATTGGTATTCTGAATGAAAGAGTGCCCTGTTGTCATGGAAACCTCACGTTATGTTATTAAAACCTTAAGGAAAAATGCAACTAATGAGACAGATCATCCAAAAGATCAGCCATATTATAAATATCACTGGTATGTGGAGGAGAACATATCCATACATATTATAAAGCACACAAACATGAGAGGCTGGAAAGAAAAGAAGTGTAACGTTAGTCAATGATGGAGTGTTGACTTCTTGAGAATATGTTCTTGCATAACAGCAGCAGTGTAACCGTCCATCGGCCAACTAAGCATGGGCATAGAGCGGCAGATTGGAGGTGGAGGAGGATTTTGTTTCCTGTTCTTATAGCGGTAAAATATATTTGAGATTTGCGAGTGTATAACAGAGCTGCAAAGCAATAAACTCCCTGCAAAGAGTCTGTAAAGTACAGTTTGTGCAAATGAACCGAGAAAGAAAGCAAGACATGCCTTCGCGTTAGGGATGGGCCGAACACCCCCGTGTTCAGTTCTAACTCGAACGGCCGAAAAGTTTGAATTCAAACTCGAACGTAATGCAAGTCAATTGAAAGTGCCCACCCAAGAGGGCATATATGCAAGATATTGGCCATAAAAGGTGTATGGGGGTCCAGGTACTGCCCTGGGGGACAGGAAACAATGAAAAAAAAGTAAAACATAAATAAATATTTTTTTTAACCCTTTCACTGCTGAGTACTGAGCCATTTCACGCTGTGCGGTGAGCTCATTTTTACCGCTTTTGCTCATGTTTAAACGCGATTTGAAGCCGTGGGAAATGTTTGAGCAACAAGGAGTGGGAAATGTTTGAGCAACAAGGAGTGGGAAATGTTTATGTTTTCTCCTAGGCTTCAATGTTAAAAATATTCCCGTTTTAATTTAATATCTAATAAACCGTTTATTATCATATTCTGCAGTAAAGAGTCTCTTTATTTATAGATTTTTTAGGATCTTTTAAGCATTTTTTGGAAAGAAAAATTCTCGTACTTACAGCAAACATCCCGAATAGTTCGAAGCTCCCAAACTTTCGAACAGTCGATGTTCGAATAGAACATCGAACCAGCAGCCCATCCCTACTTTACATTTCCTTCTTAGAAACATTGCCGATTGACAATGTTTCATATGCTTTAGAATCTATCTTCAAAGTTTATTGTTTAAATATGACTTTCCATATTGATTTCAAATCTTCCACGTTTCTTCTGGCACTCAAAATACACCTTTATATTATTTGTTTCATGTTTATTATGTTTGTTCTCATATCCTACATTGGAAATTGGGCTATGAAGTTAAAATGTAACCTTTAGTCAAGTGTCAAGCCAAAAAATGACTATGCATATGTAGTCAACAGTGGAAGAATTCTGGGACTTGTAGGCCTCAACACCTATTGGCCGATGAGTTTGACAGCCCTGGAGGGTTATTCAAAGAGAATCGAAAAGCCACTGCACGTTGGGTGACTTTTCGTTCTCTTCAATTCGGTTTGATTTGGCAATCCCATTTCGGCGACCGTGCAGCGTATTCAGCAAGCACCACAGGGTCCCCGAATTTCAGGGAAAGGTCGCAAACCCGCTGAAAACTCACCGCAAAACGAGGGCGAACGCACACCAAAACCCGCAAAATCATCTGGTTTAACCCGCCGAAAACGCCAGAAAAACCCAAGGAGGAGCCGATCACACGCAGCGCAGCCGCTGGAAAAAGCCGACACCACAGACGAATGCAGTGAATAAATTAGCAAAACAGTTTGCTTGAATGTTTGGAAAGTTAAACGTTGTTTGCAAAGAAACTACTGAGCGAAAATGTCTGAAATTTACATATGATCCAATGAATGCTAATAAAAAGGGCTGTTACAGAAAAAATAATTTAAGTTAAAAACTTTTTTTTAAAAAATCGGAATTTAAAAAAAAAAAAAATCCCAAAAAATGCTTAAAATATCCTATAAAATCGATCAATAAAGAGACTCTTTACTGCAGAATATTAGAATCAAAGGTTTATTAGATATTGAATTAAAACAGGAATATTTTTAAGATTGAAGCCTATGGGATTCGCCTGAATAAACCTGCCGAATTTAACCACCGAATGACAGGGCATTTCGGGAACCTTTCACTGCTGGTTTGTGTTCTCTGAATAGACGAAGCATTGCTTCTCTATGGGGATTTCACTGCCCTCGAACAGGCACCGAACAGGCACCGTATGTGCAGGCAATTCGCCAAGATTTTGTGAATTGCCTGTTCTCTGGATAGCCGAATGGCCAAGAAAGGTAACTGAACGCTGATTTTCAGCATTCGGTTCCCTTTCGGCAGCCATTTGGATCTCTTTGAATAACCCTGATAGTCTACAGGGTCTAGATCCTTCATATAGTGCATTAGTGCTGACAAGTGAATGCAAAATTTCTATGTACCGGTATCCACCATTGTTTGGAACTAATAAAAAAGAACAAGGTGAATAATGTAGAATTTAAATTCAATTCGCATTAAACATTCTATGAATTCTTTTCACCTTACGCTACAACAGGTGATCAGGCTAGAATATGCCGCCGGCTTTACGTTACCCTCCTTTGCAGCCGCAGCGCTATATACCAAAGCAGTATAATGTATCCAGGTGAAAACATATTTCTGCTTAATGAGACAGAAATACAGAAAATTGCAGTTTCTAAGATTGATAGACTAATCTTTTTTTGTGGAATACATATTTCCCCCCGGAGTATTTTATCTCTGAACCCTTGCTGCGTTAAAATAAAATAAATAAAAACACGTGAATGTATAAAATTATTCTGCTTGTTTTGATAGATGTTGTCTACTTTTAGGACGATCGTCTTCGGAATCTGATGCTTTTATGGTGAAAAATAAGCGCAGAGGCTGAACTACAGTGACTATCTATTCATCTTGCAATACTATAGATAGAGGTAAATCCATACCGAGATATAATTGTGATCGATATCTGTAAGCTGCCAAGAAGACGGCATTGAGCCAAACACCTGAAAGGTATTATGGTAAATGTGGTCTATAATGTACAGTGAAAAAGTTGTTTATTCAAGAATTCAACCATCCAAACTAAAGCTCAACTACAACCCATGTGATAGTAAAGGTTTTTCAGCCTCTAATACCCATTTTTCTATGTATAAAAAAGCACCATCCAGCAGGGCAGGGATTGCTAATTAGGCAGAGTAGGCATGTGCCTACAGGCGCCTACCACAAAGGGATGTCTTGCTCTGTAAAAAAAAAAGTACAATCATTTAAGGGGTTATTCAGAAAGAGCCGATCTGGCTCCGAAATATCACCCAACAGGGAATTTCCCCTTACGGTGACATTTTGGGGCCATTCGGCTATTCAGAGAGCAGGCAGTTCGCCAAATTTTGGCAAACTGCCAGCAAGTACAGTGTCGTTTTGACGGCAGCGAAATCCCCCATACATAAGCAATGATTAATCTAAATTTGGAGAATTGCCTGCTCTCTGAATAGCCGAATGGCCCCGAAATGTCCCCGTACGCTGAATTACAGTGTCCGGTTACATTTCGGCAGCATTTCGGATCTCTCTGAATAACCCTGTTTATATCTGTACTGTACAGGGATTTTCACTCATTATAACCCCCTGAATCGTATCCCTGTACAGCAGTGAGAGACAATAGAGCTCTCCCTGTATTCTGCACTCTCCCTGGCTGCTGTAATTCAGCAGTAAAGTTTGTTGATCATTGTGTTACAGTGAGGATTTGGGCTGCTCCTTTCAGCTTCTTTACAGTAATACAAGGTGACAGGAGTGATATCTCACAGATCATTTTGTTTCTCCATGGGAGGTACATTAATCTTACATTAAAAATTTTTTTGAAATTAGTTTACTATGCTAATTATTGTAGTGAAAGGGTTAAAGAGAAACAGGCAAACAAAACACAGGCAGAGTACACCCAGCAACAGTACCTCAATGTCAATAGATTTAATAATAAACATAAATCAATATTCTGGAAAAAGGAAATCTGAATACCAGATGAATGAGGAATTGTTTGTTCCTGGAGTGATATGAAGAATTTTGCAATTTTCTTTTACAATTTTTGTAGAAAAATATGTAAATTTTTTTTTAAAAAATCTCATATAAAATCCCAAGGTTTAAAGGATTAAGTGCGAAATAGATGCAAACACAACCTGGATAAGCGTGTCACGTTCTTCAGAGCAAACTGTCCTTCGCTGATTAACTTTTAAAAGGTGATGCACAATGGCCATTCCAGATTGTGTATTTTTAATTAAATTCTCTTTACAACAATGTCTTACAGCTATCACGCTCAACTTTCACAATTTATATTGAATAGGACGCTAAAAACATAAAAGCAGATTAACACAGACACAACTAACTACCTTTACAACGTAAAGTGAAAATCCATCACAGAGTAAAACGCGTTGACAAGAAAAAGCCAAACCTATGGAGCTGTAGTAAAGGACGATCTGTAAAAGGAACATAGTAAAAGGATAAAATTGCAATATACGTTTTGTAGAAACTCAAACCACCTTTTTTATTTGTACTGTTGCTGTTGTGTAGAGGTAGTGGAGGCAACAAACAAAGGACGGAACATCAACACCGCACAATTTATATTCCAAATAAGTCACTTCTCTGAAATATACATTGTCCTGGGTCCCAAACCTTGCTTGTTGCTGTCCATAATATCTGGTCCCTCTAGGGATCTACTAAGCACTCTCCTTTTGGATAAAGTTGCAGATTCACAGTCCGAGTGCAATATTCTAGTTTTTTTTTGTAGTGGTAGTAGAGATACTCTTTGGGGGTCATTCAGAGAGCACTGAAATTTCACCGAAATTTCCTTAGTTCGGTGCACTTCAGTGATTTGAATTTGCTGACCCTGCGGTAAATTCAACATTCACCGCAGGGTCCCTGAGATGCGCCGAATGGGTCAGTCGGTTGGTGAATGGTGATGATCAGCCCGCCGAACGCAGCCACCAACCGCCGAACAGACTGCCAAATGCAGCTGCCAATCCGCTAAACACTGCTGGACTGACCTCAGACTGCCGCCAATCAGCTGTCGAACGCTTCCAAAAAAAATGACCAGCCGCCAAACTGAAGGTAAGGAAAAAAAAAACAGCAATATTTTTAAAAGACATTTAAAACAATGAAAATGCATGGAAATAATAAAAAGGCCCTATAAAATTTTTTAAAAAGGCCTGTTACAAAAAATAAAATAAAATGGCATTAAAAAAAATTGCAATTAAAAATTTTGCCTAAAAAAATCTGGATAAATGCCTAAAAAAAAGCTGGAAAAATAAATCAATAAAAAGTATTTTTGCTGCAAATGAAAAGAAAAAAATGGTTGAATAAGAAAATTATAAGAATGGTATTTTTTTTAATTTAGATTGATACCTATGAGATTAGCCTGTTTAAACCTGTCAAACTGAAGCACGTAAAATCTGGGCATTCTGCCAACATTTCTGTGCAGAACGGCATTCTCTGAATAGTTTAAGCATTGCTTCTCTATGGGACAATTTCACTGCCACCGAAGATCGCCGAATTGCAACGATTGCAACTTTTAAAATTTAAAATGCTGTTTGCAAAAATACCACTGGACGAATGTCTGGAATTAACATATAAGGTCCTATGAATAATAATAATAATAATAATAATAATAGCAAGGTCGGTTACAGAAAAAAAACACTATTTTAAAAAAAAAAATCGGAATAAAAAATTGGCTGATAAATGCCTAAAAAATAAATAAATAAAGAGACTTTTTTGCTGCAAATTAAAAGAATAATGGTTTAATAGATAGTTAATTAAAAACTGAAATATTTTTTACATCGAAACCTATGGGATTCGCCTGATTAAACCTGCCGAATAAAACCACCAAACATTAGGGCATTTCACTGACATTTCACTGCTGTTCGGTGTTCTGTGAATAGATTAACCATTGCTTCTCTATGGGAAATTCACTGTTATTCACTCAATGTTCTCTGAATAGATTAGCCATTGCTTCTCTATGGGGAATTCACTGCTGCCGAACATCATCCGTATTTCGCTGGCAAAACGCCAATATGTGGCAAATTACCAGGTTTTGCATAGCCGAATGGCTCCGAAATTGCATTCTATGGTAAATTCACTGTTCGGTGCCATTTCGGTGCCAGTTCGGCTCTCTTAGCTTTGTGACACTAGAGGGGTTATTCAATCGCCACTTGAGTTCTGACTCACTATTCTAAATCATGACACAACCATTCCAAAAAGTATTTTGGAAGGATGAATGATGACACCTTTTCACGCCGTCATTTATATCCTCTCAGGTAGTGTGCAATTTACCCCGTTCTTGTCTCCGTTGCCCAAAAGTGTGTTTCTTACCATGTATTTGCCTTTTTTGGTGTTAAATTTGTTTTTATTTATAGTTTTTTTTTTTTAACATCTTTATGTCTGTTCCGGCTTTTTCACCCAATAAAGTTTTATTATTTTGTATCTTGACCATGCTTTCTCCGGAACTTGTTTTGTATTTTTACCTTGTCATCTCTCCATGTAAAGAGGTCACCCATGTAATCATTACACCTTACTTCTCCGCATTGCTATGGTTAGTCATCGTTGCTGCATTTTCTCCACTCAGTGCGGAAAGTAATCCCTTTTCCATCAGGATCTTGTCTTGTGGGCGAGCAGATTGATTATCCCTCTCTACCCCCTACCCTGCTCTCAGTTTTTCCTTTTTATTTGCAATGTTATTTTATTTAATGTCATTTTTCCAACTGGCAGCTTAATGCTGCTGACGGCTCTTCCATCAAGAACACATGACATTCAATCCACTCGAACAATAACCAGATAACAGCCTCCATTCTTGAAAATGGCCAATTTGTTATTTTTCAGGTTCGGTCGTAGCTTCGACGGATTGAGCCAGATAGGAGATAATAGTGGAATAGGTGACGTGATATTTTACTTTAGCCTTTAGAGAATAACCAATTTGTTGGTTAATTCATAAAAATATAAATTATCGGAAATTGGTAAAGGAATCTCAGATTAGCCGCTGACGTACAGTAGATTAGTGCGATACATTAAATGATGCAGCTAAAATAAAAAAGAGTACAAGCACATAAAGTAGTATTATGTGTAAGTATACGGCTATTGGCCACACTGTTGTGATTGGTGCTTCCTAGACTTGTGCACCGATTTTTTTTTTCGGTTCGGTTCGTTCGGATTTTGTAAATTTTCGTTTCGGCTTGTTTCGGCCGATTTCGGTTTCGGTTTGGTTTGTTTTTTGGTTCGTTTTTCGTATCGACGTTTTTTTCGTGATTTCGGAAATTTTCGTGTTTTTCGGAACGTCTGTTCTCCTCGCTTCAAAGTGTCTATTCGTTTTGACGTAAACTAATGTTTTTTTGGATCTGATATTTATGTCGATACGATAATTCTGTCGATACAATAATTCTGCCATTGAGATTTCTCATGTTTTACAAGAAGGATACATTGAGATTTCTCTGGTTTCCCAGGAAGGATACATTGAGATTTCTCTGGTTTCCCAGGAAGGATACATTGAGATTTCTCTGGTTTCCCGGGAAGGATACATTGAGATTTCTCTGGTTTCCTGGGAAGGATACATTGAGATTTCTCTGGTTTCCCAGGAAGGATACATTGAGATTTCTCTGGTTTCCCAGGAAGGATACTTTGAGATTTCTCTGGTTTCCTGGGAAGGATACATTGAGATTTCTCTGGTTTTACAAGAAGGATACATTGAGAATTCTCTGGTTTTACAAGAAGGATACATTGAGATTTCTCTGGTTTTCCAGGAAGGATACATTGAGATTTCTCTGGTTTTACAAGAAGGATACATTGAGATTTCTCTGGTTTTCCAGGAAGGATACATTGAGATTTCTCTGGTTTACCGGGAAGGATACATTGAGATTTCTCTGGTTTTACAAGAAGGATACATTGAGATTTCTCTGGTTTCCCGGTAAGGATACATTGAGATTTCTCTGGTTTTACAAGAAGGATACATTGAGATTTCTCTGATTTTCCAGGAAGGAAACATTGAGATTTCTCTGGTTTCCCGGTAAGGATACATTGAGATTTCTCTGGTTTTACAGGAAGGATACATTGAGATTTCTCTGGTTTTCCAGGAAGGAAACATTGAGATTTCTCTGGTTTCACAAGAAGGATACATTGAGATTTCTCTGGTTTTCCAGGAAGGATACATTGAGATTTCTCTGGTTTTACAAGAAGGATACATTGAGATTTCTCTGGTTTTACAGGAAGGATACATTGAGATTTCTCTGGTTTTACAAGAAGGATACATTGAGATTTCTCTGGTTTACCGGGAAGGATACATTGAGATTTCTCTGGTTTTCCAGGAAGGATGCATTGAGATTTCTCTGGTTTTCCAGGAAGGATACATTGAGATGGGAATGATACAAAATTACAGAATCAGCGATATAACCGAAAAATACATTGTCCGAAATTACTGAAATGGAACCGAAATCACGAATGGAACGAAAATGATTTTCGATTTTACACATTTCTAGTCAATTCTAAAATTCCAAAAAGTTTTTGTTTCGGTTCAGAAATCTGTTCGGATCTGCTGTTTTCGGATCCGAAAATTTTCAGAAAAGCGGCTGAATCCGAATGCACTAATCGGGAAATTTCGTGGAAATTCCGAAATTCCGAAACCCGAAACGCACATCCCTAGTGCTTCCTCCACTCCCAAACAAACATGAACGTGCTTCGCTGGGATGCTCAATCTTGGCTTGGCAGCCCTTGAAAATGGAGCTCCCGTTGAACGCTACCTCCAAGTGCGACGTTCGGGCAGTCATTCGATTTTTGAACGCAAAAGGCGTTAAACCGGTTGAAATTCATCGCCAAATTACGGAAGTGTATGGACAGCCGTGCATGGATGTCAAAAACGTTCTCAAGTGGTGTAGAGAGTTTACAGCCGGTCGTAGAAGGGCAATTCAGATCCGGAGAAGAGGAATGTTGAGCAAGAGTGTAAGCATTCTCCTCGACAACGCTCGCCCACACGTTGCACGTCAAACCATTGCTCTCCTGCAAAACTTCAGTTGGAACACCATCACCCACCCACCCTATAGTCCGGACATGGCACCCAGTGACTACCACCTGTTCCCTAAGTTGAAAGAACATTTGTCCGGAATGCGATTCTGCTCCGACGAAGATGTGAAAGATGAGGTTCAACGCTTCCTGAAGGACATGACGACGAGCTGGTATGACATGGGCATTCTAAAACTGCCACAGCGTCTACAAAAATGCATCAGACGCAATGGCGATTATGTAGAAAAATAAATAATTCTTCAACCTTTAAAATTATGTAAATATTATAGAAAATAAATGGTTGTTTGTATTTCTAAAAAAATAGGAGACCTTACTTTTGGGATTGCCCTCGTATGTTCAGGCAGCACATGTAAAGTGCTGCCCTCAGTACTGATATCCTGACACCAAACAGTTAAACACAGCAACCACTGTCCTGCATAAAAGGGTCTACTCTTCCCTTCCAGAAATGCTTCAGCATTAAGGTGCTAAACTGTGTTACAATCCAGATGTGCGTCCAGAGCTTCCTGATATATTCTATTTATTTATTTATTTATTTATTTATTTAAAAAGTATTTTACCAGGAAGGATACATTGAGATTTCTCTCGTTTTCAAGTATGTCCTGGGTTCAAGAACATTGAAATGTTACAGAAATACAAAATAGTAAAATGCAAGATATTAACACAAGACTAAATATACAGATTAACAGAAAAATAAATATGTAGGAAATAAAGTCACTATGTTACATGTTTACAGGTGCATTTCGTATTGAGGTATGTTAATAGGGAACTCTTAAGGGACTTTAGACTGGGGGAAGATTTGATGGCGTCTGGGAGGTTATTCCATAATTGCGGTGCTCTGTAGGAAAATGAGGATCGAGACATTTTCTTTTTGTATTGCGGTATTGCAAGTAAGGTGCTGGTCCTGGATCTGAGGTTATAGGATGAGGGAACTGCTGGGGCAATCAGCCTATTCCGGTAGGGTGGTAGCTTCCCAGAAAAGCTCTTAAACACCAGGTTGGAAAGGTGAAGGGTGCGTCTAGATTCCAGCGACGGCCAGTTTAGTTCTTTTAACATGTCACAATGGTGGGTCATGTAGTTACATTGTAGCACAAAGTGACAGAATGAGTTATACAATGTAGTAAGTTTCTGGAGGTGTGTTTGAGGGGCGGCTGCATACACTACATCTCCGTATTCAATGGCTGGCATAAGCATTTGTTGCACAATCTGCTTTCTTACCGCGGGGCTCAGGCAGGATTTGTTTCTGTACAGGGCACCTAGTTTGGGGTAAAGTTTAGATGAGAGTTTTTCGATGTGGGGGCCAAAAGATAGATTTGGGTCTAACCACATACCTAGATATTTGAGAGAAGTGACTGTAGTCAGTGTGTTATTTGATTTTGTCCCCACACATAGTCCTATGTACCACGGATTGCCACACATACATAGATATACACACATACACAGACATCAGCTTGCACTCACACATTACCAGTTTTACCCAATTTTAAAGATATAGAGCAAGACTATTCTTTAAAAATGTTGCAGTGATGATGTGGATATGGTGCTTGGAGAGTTTCTTTAAATATAAACCTGCCTGTATGTAAAATGATAAAATGCAATAAAAGTGAATAATTTCCAGTACACCCACTTCAACATAACGGCGAAGTGAAGAGTTGGGAAAATAATTAGAATATCCACCTCCTTTTGTAGCCACTACATCAGCAGACTAATAAACTCATCAGTAATTTATCTTTACAAGTGATGGATAACACTCGGTGCTGAAGCTGCTATTAAAGCCTGTCTCAGCGATGCTCATCCAAAGATAATCTAGGGTCATTCCAGCTCCTTGATGTACAAGGGATCCGTAGGCGCTGCACACCAATTCATAAAGCCTGAACATTAAATGTCAGAGAGCAACATGCATGGGAATAGTACTTCACATACCTTAAACACGTTGCATGATGAAATAATTTAATAACACAAACTTTTTTTTATTATTACTCAATATTTGCTATACAGGAGACATGTGTAGTAACAGCGCCCCCTGCTGTTTGAGACGGGTCACAAGTACCAGTGAAATTTCTTATAAGTCATACAGTCTTCTTTATATATCTATATAGATATTATTTTTAAAAGTATATTTATTTATATATAATTAGATCACTGGCTGGTCAAAATAAATAACGCAATGTAATATATGGCTGTGCTGCCTCTTGCTGTGATTGCGGCACGCATTCGCCGTGGCATCGTTTCGATAAGCTCATGCAATGTCACAGCATTTATTTGCATCCAGAGTGGCATTAATTTGTGACCAAGATCTTGTACTGATGATGGGAGAGTCACAGCGCTGCATAAAGTCTTCTCCAGCACATTATCCCAAAGATTCTCAATGGGGTTAAGGTCTGGACTGTGCGGTGTCCAATCCATGTGTGGAAATGATGTCTCATGCTCCCTGAACCACTCTTGCACAATTTGAGCCCAATGAATCTTGACATTGCCATCTTGGAATATGCCCGCTGTGCCATCAGGGGAGAAAAAACCCATTGATGGAAAAACCTGCTCATTCAGTATATTCAGGGAGTCACATGACCTCATTTTATGCTGAAACATATTAATCACTGGAGTAATTATAAATAGAAGGCTCACACCTGTTGGCTGAGTTACATCCAGGTGGTGAGTTTTGTTACCAGGAAGTGTAATATAAATAAATGTATACACATACACTATATTACACAGTCACAATAGAAACAATATACTATTTTAGATTGTTAACCACTTATCATGTAGCAGATGCAATTGTGTCAAACGCAAGTCTAGTTATTGGTTTTCCACAGGGATCGGAAAAATTAGATTTTTATTGGTGAAATGAATAACTTAAAAGCAGGTCCCCAGTCAGGTTAGACAATTAGACAAACTAGATTCACCAAGGCAAGGTATAGCGCATATCTAAAGGATAAAGACGTCTCCCGATGATGCATAATTTACAAGGAGAAATTGAAGTTTTTGTGTACAAGATGAAACATGGTCTTTCATTTACTGCTAAATTATGGAAGATCCCTTGAAGAAAGAACTTGGCAGTATTCTGAAGTTAACAACATTTGTCAGAAGCTACAAAGCAGCTCTTACAGATTGCAGTACATCCATTCTACAGGTAAAGTAAGACACTTAAACTCATACCTTTAATCCCAAATAGAATTTTTATTCACTTCACTAACCAATGTTTTTTTTTAATGTAAGACGTAATGTATTTATTTATAGCATTAATTTTTAACATGAAATGATGGTGTATGTAAATATAGACATAGAAAACTATTTATATCTATAGTGTAGGTTGGATAAATCGTGTTAGTCCAGATGCCAAAATCACTAGAGTATAGCAGTGCATAGTGATACCTTTTTTATTGGACTAACGTTACAATTAAAAGACAAGCTTTCAAGAGCATTCCTCTCTTCTTCAGGTCTGGACGCTATACTAATCAGTATCCTAGAATTGAACATTAAGACATTACTGGTATTAACCTTTTCACTGCTGAGGACGTGTGGGGAACATCCTCATTGACTCCTAAGGAAAGATAGGGGTTCCTCTGAACCTCAATATCTCCCAACTGTTTTCAGCTAGCAGGGTCATGTTTGGTATCATTAGAATGGCCAGAGCATGGCCTTTCCAATGATACCAAACAGGACCAGGTTTAAAGTAAAGAAAAAAATAACAACAATAATAAAAAAAAAGAAAAATGGTTTTTTTAAGATGTGAAATGGCTCAGCAGTGAAGGGGTTAAGGGACACACAGGTGAGGGTTTGGATGTCGTAAATAGTGAGAGTCAAATGGTATGTTCAAAATGTGAAAATAAACACTCTCAAGATCACTCACGCGTTTATTTTTCCATTTTGACCATACCATTTGACTCTCACTATTTACGACATCCAAACCCCCACCCATGTGCCTTAATGTTCAATTCTAAGATACTGATTAGTATAGTGTCCAGACCTGAAGAAGAGAGGAATGCTCTTGAAAGCTTGTCTTTTAAATGTAACGTTAGTCCACTAAAAAACGAATCCCTATGCACAGCTATACTCTGGTGATTTTGGCATCTGGACTAACAAGGCTTATCCAGAGTATAGCAGTGCATAGTGATACCTTTTTTATTGGACTAACAATACATTTAAAAGAAAAGCTTTCGAGAGAGCTCTTCAGGGCTTCTTCAGGTCTGGGCACTATACTAATCAGTATCCTATAATTGAACATTAAGACATTAAGGGACACACAGGTGGGGGTAAGGATGTCGTAAATAATGAGAGTCAAATGGTATGTTCAAAATGGGAAAATAAACACATGAGAGATCTTAGGCCTAAGATCTCTCATGTGTTTATTTTCCAATTTTGAACATACCATTTGACTCTCACTATTTACAACATCCACCCCCCACCCCACCCGTGTGCCCCTTAATGTCTTAATGTTCAATTCTAGGATTATACCTAGTATTTATCAACCAACAATTATTATACCGGGGACATACCAAAGTCTTACTTGAAAACGAGAGAAATCTCAATGTATCCTTCCTGGTAAAATACTTTATAAAAAAATAATTAAAAAAATAATAATTTGGTATATTTGCCTGTATTAATCATTTTTTTATACATATGACTGATTCTTTTATATTTCTTCAATCGGATGTCTTTTAAATTTAATATTAAGCGAATTATCTTGAAATAATGACTGAATGACTTTCACATCTTGAATGTAAGTACACTTTTTCAGGGAACATTAAGGAAAACATACACGCCGCACAGCGGAACATGCTTTAAAAAAAATCTTATCTGAAGTTTCTTATCTGAAACAATATGTGAACTGACAGCGATTCAGTCGCAAATCTTTTTCCTATGTTCAAATTGGTTTTATTCAATTTTCAAGGCCAAAGATGACATAAAGCACAAGAAGCATCATCAACAAAAAAGAGAGATCGTATGACAAGATGAATAATACAGGAGAAATTGGAGTGAAATCTCGTTATCAATTTAAAAGACGTCCATGAGTCAGTGATACAAAAATAAGGTTATGTGATTGACCTACAGTAAGGTGAAAAGAAAATGTCGCTTGGTTTTCCCTCAATGGAAGGTATTTTCTAAAAAAAAAAAAAGAGTAATGTACTGCTTGCCTGCAAATACTCCAAGGTGTTAGAAATTATTACAAATAAAACAACTCTTTTTTTATATATGTATTTTTTCATAAGTCTTCACTGCTTTCACCATATTAAAATATTCGTGCAACATATAGACATATAAAATATGTGAAACTGCTTGGGAAATGCTCTCACATAAGACATAATAATGCAGTAAGTTTCAAAATGTGGGATTTCAACTCAATAACGTGAAATATACGGTAGGAGATTACATTTTATTTCTCTGAGGCTCTCAATATCGGAAAATATCTAAATATTTGACTTGCAAATGTTTACGTCTCACAGTAAATACATTTTAAAAAAAAAGGAGAAAGCAATTTAATGGAAAAAAAATTGAGACTTCACAGTTTGACAAATATATGGAAAGATCTTAAAATGTTCTACATTTTGGCAAACCCAAGGGCTGGATTCACTAAACAATTCATTTTTAAAAATGAGATACAACACCAAAATTCACCAAATTTTAAGCCTTCCCAATATAACCTGTCTTCTCAATGACACTTTATTTTTGTCATGTATTGCTGTGTGCTTTCCTCACTATTTTAATTTTTTTTAATGTTAAATCAGTGGTGCTGGACTGTATTTAATGGCCATTAAATATACAATTTTTTTTTGTAGGACTTATAGGGATTCCAGCACAGGTTACGACTAATTTTTGTGTATTCATAACAAGTTTTAGTGAATCTTGCCCTTAGAAAATCAACAAAATTCACTCACATTGTGAGCCATTAAGAGATGTTTTTACCTTAAAATATCTCTCTTGAACCACTTCACTGCCAATGGTGGTTTATAAACCTACAGTCAGGAACCAGTGTTTTTTTGGGGGGAAATAATTTCTAATTACTTATACAGCAATTCGGGAATATTTCCAATGTATTCCTTAATAAAATAACCTATTGGGCAGACCGAGGTTGCCATCTGCTGGCCAAAAGGAGTTACTGCCATTCTGGTCCCCGTGCAGGATGAGCTGCGGAGATGTTAGACAGACACATTCCCAGATGTATTCAAAGAGTGATAGTACCGTGGGCATTATGCCCACAGTGCTAAAATTTTAAGGGCATCGTTCTGGAACCCAACTGCAAGTGAATTTCGGATGCAATAAACACAATTCTTTGCAATGCTCCTGTGAAACACCATATTGACTATAGTTGATATTGGGGCACCAGGTGGTGCCTTGCAGATCAAGTAATGTAGATCTTGGAAGAGAAGGGGTTAAGCCTACACTTTTATCATGAGGATGGTCTTAATGGAACTTCTGATGTATTGGAAAGATAAGGTTGGGTTCATTTGATGCTTTTCATACAGGAGTTGAGAATCTCTATTCCATGAAGTTCACGAAGTTGGATTATAAACCTGAAAAAGAAAATGAAGACATTGTAGAAGTGATGGACATTCCAGTAGTACCTGATTACATACAGTGCTGTGCATACAACATTTGTGGTTAACAGGAAGGCATATATGTATTATTCTGTAGTGTTTCATGTCAGGCTGATTTAATAATAAGGTCAAGTTGAACATCAATATGTATCTGCTGGAATTAGTGAGTCAACATGACCGAGCATATGGTTCTTCTCATTCGGCTTCCAGCTTTGTATTTACACAACTTGTGTTAATCGTGTCATGATTATCCGCTCACTTACCCTCCATCATCCCACTACCGATACCAAGGCCACTTATTGAAGCCATAATGTCAACAGTTTGATGTATCCTCAGTTCTTTGTCCCCCCCTAGAATGTTACTGACCCTCATCATCCCGCCACTGAAATAGATGCCCCCTTAATACCCAAGTGCTCAGTTGTGATCGAAATGAGGCAACACAGCATCAACACAATGACACAGTGCCTGCATCATTCGATGCACACTTATGACATCACCCACTGGTTGTTCACTTGTATGTATGTAAAGCTCTGGGCACCAGTCATTCTGAGCCGACAGTGGTTCATTGTCTGATTTTTGAGTTGGCTTGTTTTTGACTACTCTTGAAATCTGTTTCTCTCTCTTTTTGATTATGTGTGTCTACCTCTGTATCCCTCAACATCGGTATGTATATTTGACTACTCCTTTTATCTTCTGCCCTGATTGTATAGCCCTGCCATTAAGAGATCTGCGTATTGTAAATCTGCCTTTCACTGTGAGTGCTCTCTTCTTCTGCCATCCTTTCTTCCCTTGGATTCTATTACAAGGATAAGTATTGGTTTTCTGGTATTGTTGAAAGTTTGTATTCTTCATGCCAGGACCAATGCTAACCCCGACAGCTGGATACCTGTTTTCGGCAGTACAAAGTTTTCCAAGGGCTATCGCGGCATTCTGCTGTACAGCAGTCTTTTTGGTGTCCTCTTTAGCATGAGACAGGAGAAGATTCAAGATATTAGATTGCAGCAAAGATGAAGCTGCGCCTGGAACCTCAAAGCAGTATCCCAAACAGAGAGCAGAATTCCCAACGATGATCTCATCCTCACAACTCAAGAGCTCCAGTAACTTGTTGAACTCTGGAAGAACAAACACAAGCATTTTTCAATAGAAAATAAAGGTTTGACTTTAAAACGTGCACCAATTTAAATGACTAATTTCTTGGGCTCGGAATTTTGACAGAATAAAAAAAAAATCAAGGGACCCTATTCCAGTCAGAGCTTCTACTTTGTTAGGTTGACCTAAACCAACATTCACCTCGCAAATTTCCTTGCTGTTCTTCTGTAATGCATTTCCAGGTTATTACCACGAGACTCAGATAACCATTGTTACTTGGCAATACATTACAGTCCTATGGAAGCTGGGATGGAAACCACTAGTGGTCTGGTGATTCTTACCTCCTGGGATATTAGCGATTGGAAGTAATGTGCCAGAGATTAAATGAATACAGATCAAATGAAATATTGTGTTAATCTAGGGCTAATGAATACTCTGGAAACCAACGCTCTCGGGTTACCTCGAAACTAAAAATTCCAAGTTTGTTAAAAAAAATACACAGTGTAAACATGCAGAAGATACATAGGGTAAGTTGCTGTGAGTTAGGGATGTGCATGGCTGAAAAATTTGTTTTGTTTCGTTATGTTTTTAAATAATTTTGTTTTCGGAATTTCGTAACTAATTTCGTTTCGTGTTTCGTTTCGTATTTCATTTCATTTCGGATTGATTTGTATCGTATCGGATTCGTATTGAATCAAATTCGATAGTTGATATCCATTTGATAGTTCATTTCAAATTTGATAGGTCATATCCAATAGTTGATATCCATTTGAAAGTTCATTTCAATTTCTATCGTATCGGATTCGTATCGTATCGAATCGAATTTGATAGTTGATATCCATTTGATAGTTCATTTCAACTTCGATAGTTGATATTAATTATTAAAATTTTTCTTTTATGATGATGACACGGTGTAAAACGAAATAAATTTGTTAGACGCCATTTAGTTTAGTTTCGTATCATTTTGTTTCATTTTTGCTTCGTATCAGATCGATTTGTTATTCGGAAGTACTTCCGAATACGAATTATCAAATATCTTTCCAAATTCCGAATTTTTCTGAAATGAATTCCCATCTCTACTGTGAGTATTAGCTCCAGGAATCCATAGAACTCTATGGAACCCTGCACGTCCTGGACATGAGCTCGCTCTTGCGAGATCCTCCGTCGCTGTGGTTGAGTAATGGAGAGAGACCGGGAACTATTTCTTCTCCGTTTCTCTCTACTCCTGACGAGAGGAAGCAGCTGATTGTGCCACCCTCTCCACTGTGCGATGAGTGGTAAGGGATTTTTTGTATGGAGGTTGTAGTTTGTTGTGTTAGGTGATTTTTCAAAAGCAAAAACACTTAACACCAAGTTTTTGAGTAATGCCATCTTTAGATGGAAGAACGAGCTTCTTTGGAACAGCACATGCTTCGAGACACAAATTAGCACCCCTATACAAGGTATAAGAGGTGATAATTTCCAGCAAAGAAGTACAGGAATGTGCTTTGCTTCAGGCAGAACCCCAGATTGCACCAAGAGTGGAATAGCAAGTCCGTAAAATAACCTCAAGACAGGAGAACAACTTTTGGAGAAGTGGAAATTCTAGGTCAAAATAGCTGATTTGGAAAGTGATATAAATGGGAGAATTTTTCTGGTTTGGCTATTTTGACTTAGAATTTCCACTTCTCCAAATGTTCTCCAGAGTTTCACCTTTCTCTGAATAACCCTGTTTATACAACATCTCGAGAGGTTACCGCTAACCTAGCAATAGGGCCTAGTGTCAGCTAAAACATATTACGATCTTGATAATCACTTCAAAGACTATTTTATTTAATGAATGTAAATATTTATCTAAAGCGATGCTGTAACTTTTTAGAAAAGATGAAAACTTTCCACTGCCTACTTAAAAAAACAAATGTCATATACAGGGTTATTCAAAGAGAATCAAAAATTCCCTGCACGTTCGGTGACTTTGCGTTCTCTTCAATTCGGCACAATTTGGCGATCCCATTTCGGCGACCCTGCGGTGTATTCACAAAGCACCATAGGGCCGCCGTAATACAGGGAAAAGTTGCCACAAACCTGCCGAAAACTCACCGCAAAACCCGACGAAGACACACCGAAAACACGCAAAAACATCGGGATTAACCCTGCCGAAAACGCCGGAAAAATCCAAGCAGGAGCCGATCCCACGCAGCGCAGCCGCCGGAAAAACCCGACTCCGCAGACGAATGGAGTGAAAAAAAAAACTGTTTGCTTGAATGTTTGAAAAGTGAAACGCTGTTTGCAAAGAAACTACAGAACGAAAATGTCTGAAATTTACATATGATCCAATGAATGATAATAAAAAGGGCTGTTACAGAAAAAATAAAAAACGATTAAAAACTTTTTTTTAAATATTGGAAAAACGTTTTTTGGCAAAAAAATCCCAAAAAATGCTTAAAATATCCCACAAAATCTATAAATAAAGAGAATTTTTACTGCAGAATATTATACTCAACGGTTTATTAGATATTGGATTAAAACGGGAATATTTTTAACATTGAAGCCTATGGGATTCGCCTGAATAAATCTGCCGAATGAAACCACCAAATGGCAGGGCAATTCAGCAAGTTTTCACTGCTGGGTTTTACTCTCTGAATAGCCGAAGCATTGCTTCTCTATGGGGATTTCAGTGCCCTCGAACAGGCACCGAACAGGCACCATATGTGCAGGCCATTCGCCAGGATTTGGCGAATTGCCTGCTCTCTGGATAGCCAAATGGCCAAGAAAGGTTACCTTTCTCCAGCAATTCAGAGCTCTTTGAATAACCCTGATAGCGTTTCTTATTCCACCAGAACTACAGGTTTCTTAATGACATGCAGAGATTTGCACGTTCAGACGCTCTACGCATTCACGGCTTTAAAGAGGTGGATTTCCCCTTCATGCTGCAGAGAAAGAAAAATCCACGTAGACATAGGAGAATAAATAATAAACTTGAATAAATAGAAAATGTTTCAAGGCATAAAACGGACAAATTGTAATTGTATTGTATATAAATTTTTCCCATTTTAATAATGTATGTAACAGATTACAGCTTCCAATTTAATGTTCTGCTAAAATGAAACGAGGAAAGACTTTAGATCTTCTATTGCATAATCCTGCTGATTTATATGCAAAGGTGTACAGCTTAAACATTGTTTTTCTTTACAGCACAGAATAGAAATATACATCAAGCTTACAGTGACTCAATTTTATGCATTAGGGCAAAAACGAGGCTTTCAAAAATGGGAGAAAAAGTGTTTTATTAACATTAAACGATTTGGTTTACCTTTATCTTACTGATGTTCTTTTGAAAGGCCAATAGATGTTGATTGACTTTCAGTGTACAGGTGAGGATACTATTTATTGCACTATGCGTAGTTGTTGATATGTGAGGATTTCAAGCTAACCTCTGCTGAAAAAATTCATCTGGAAACAAACAACGGTAGACGAATTGCAGAAATAATGTCTCTGAGGCTTTCTAATAAATATACGGGGTTATTCAAAGAGATCCGAATGGCTGCCGAAAGGGAACCAAACACTGAAATTCAGCGTTCGGTTACCTTTCCTGGCCATTCGGCTATTCAGAGAGCAGGCAGTTCGCCAAATGTTGGTGAATTCCCTGCATATACGGGGCCTGTTCGGTGCCTGTTCCAGGGCAGTGAAATCCCCATAGTGAAGCAATGCTTCGTCTATACAGAGAACACAAACCAGCAGTGAAATGTTGCCGAAATGCCCTGCCATTCGGTGTTTTCATTCGACAGGTTTATTCAGGCGAATCCCATAGGCTTCAATGTTAAAAATATTCCCGTTTTAACTCAATATCTAATAAACCATTGATTATAATATTCTGCAGTAAAAAGTCTCTTTATTTATAGATTTTTTAGGATCTTTTAGGCATTTTTTGGGATTTTTTTGTGAAATTTCTTTTTCCGTTTGTTTTTTTAAATCGTTTTTTCTTTTTTCTGTAACAGCGCTTTTTATTATCATTCATTGGATCATTTGTAAATTTCAGACATTTTCGCTCAGTAGTCTCTTTGCAAACAGCGTTTCAGATTTTAAACATTCAAGCGTACTGTTTGATTGTTTTTTCACTCCATTCGTCTGCGGTGTCGGGTTTTTCCGGCGGCTGCTTTGCGCTGTGATCGGCTCCTGCTCGGGTTTCTCCGGCGTGCTCGGTGGGGTTAATCCAGATGTTTTTGCAGGTTTCGGTGTGCCTTCGTCGGGTTTCGGGGTGATTTTTCAGCAACTTTTCCCTGCATTACGACAGCCCTGTGGTGCTTGCTGAATACACCGCAGGGTCGCCGAAATGGGATAGCCAAATCGCACCGAATTTAAGAGAACGAAAAGTCAGCGGACGTGCAGTGAATTTTCGATTCTTTTTGAATAATCCTGTATAATTAATATAATTGGGCTAAAAACACTATTGAAATAAAAATAAGTATAATAATGGTAAAATAAATCAAATGTGTTAGAAAATGACATATGGATATAGGGACAAAATACATCTTAATAAATCCATTCTGGTAAAATCTGCATTATAGCAATTAAAGTTATTTATTGATTTTCTAACTACAGAGAATTATTCCTATTATTCAGCAGTCCTTTGTATCCCAAAGACTAAAGCTCTAAGAACAGGATTTACTAAACATCGATCTCTCCGAAAAGCACAAGCCACAATATATTACATGTACTGCCCCAAATACAGGGGCAACTTACCAACTTCAAAGTGGCGAGTCTCCACAGACGGGAAAAGCCTTTGCTGCAAACATACACACGTTAGTTACTGATGGGAGCTCTAACCCACTGCTGTGCGATATATCGTTGAGAGACTGATGGAACCCCCATCAGTGGACGTGTGTCTACGGCAATCCTTCAACTGCACTGCAAGTGTGACACCCATTGCAAAATAAATGTTTGCCATGCTACATTAGCTTTCCTAATAATCAAAATGTACTGTAAATATCACTTGACAACACTTAACCCCTTCACTACCGAGATCAAGATATCTCAGGCTTCTAAGGCACCATCCGGTGCCCGTATAGCGAGATATCTCAATCTGCTGACCTACAGACCAAAAGCAAATGAAATGTGTTAGCTGCAAAAGATTTTTTTTTGCTTTTACGTTAACAGGTTAAAAAAGCCGAACACCCCAGAGAAACCCGAGCAGGAGCCGATCACAGCGTAGAGCAGCCGTAGGAAAAACCCGACACCGCAGACGAATGCAGTGAAAAAAAAACCCAGTACGCTTGAATGTTTGAAAAGTGAAACGCTGTTTGCAAAGAAACTACTGAACGAAAATGTCTGAAATTTACATTTAAGATCCAAAGAATGATAATAAAAAGGGCTGTTACAGAAAAAAAAAAACGATTTAAAAACACAAACGGAAAAAAAAATTGCAAAAAAATCCCGAAAAATACCTAAAAGATCCTAAAAAATCTATAAATAAAGAGACTTTTTACTGCAGAATATTATAATCAACGGTTTATTAGATATTGAATTAAAACGGGAAGATTTTTAACATTGAAGCCTATGGGATTCGCCTGAATAAACCTGCCGAATTAAGCCACCGAACAGCAGGGCAATTCGTCAATTTTTCACTGCTGGTTTTTGTTCTCTGAATAGACAAAGCATTGCTTCTCTATGGGGATTTCACTGCCCTCAATCAGGCACCAAACAGGCACTGTATGCGCAGGCAATTCGCCAACATTTGGCGAACTGCCTGCTCTCTGAATAGCCGAATGGCCAGGAAAGGTAACCGTACGCTGAATTTCAATGTTCAGTTACCTTTCGGCCACAATTCGGATCTCTTTGAATTACCCTGAATGTATCCTTCCTGGTAAAATACCAGTACTTTTTTTTTTTTTAAAAAAAAAAGGCAAGCACAAGTTAAAAAGCATTGGCCGGAATTTATTCAACACATGGAAACACATGGTCGTTATTCGACTAGAATTGAAAGGGGATCATGGTGTAATTGATAGAATATAGTTAGAGTACAATTGAGTGTTACAAGAAAATGTTTCAATTTTTTTTTGAGAAAGTATTTTACCAGGAAGGATACATTGAGATTTCTCTCGTTTTCAAGTATGTCCTGGGTGGCGAGTATGTACCGTAAGGTGTCTTGCCCAAGGACACTTACTGGAGAGGTGCTCTTGCCAGGATTTGAACCTGTGTCTCCACGGTCATAGAGCAGTGATGTTACATCTACTCCACCCAGCCGGTACGATTGTATTAATTGCGCTAAGTACAGAATGAAGCTGTTAGAAAGAGCTGCTTTAATTTGTTTATCCAGCCATCCATATTTCAAACCTAAATTAAAGATAATTGTTAATTATATCAGTTTATTCCATAAACGTAGATTTGGGGTGGATACTTATGCCGTTACATAACTTTGCATATGGAAGATTCCGATTTGGGTGGTGGAAGATGTGACGTGCACTTCTCCTTGATTACACGCATCAAAGACCTTTTTTTTCCAAATTGTTACTTAATTGGATACACAACGACAATAAAACATATAAATACAAAGAGTTGAACGTTTCTAAACACTCTCCTGTCATATCCCTTATGCTGGCAATTACAGCTACAGTGGGATTTCAAGTTGAAGGTTAATATACGTATAGGACAACACGACACGAGAGCCACAGACGTTAAATGGCATAATATGTCGTGTTATAAAGAATAAAGCATTTCATTAACCATATGGAATGATGGCATGATTACATAACGGAATATTGAAGATTAGAGTGAAATTCCCAAGGCAAATTCTCTTGAACTAATCTACATTCCAAAGGAGGACTCGGTGCCGCCTGGACATCTTTCCTGAAATTTTTGTGCGAAAAAAATCTCTTTATTGAAGAATTGCAAGCGACGAATAAAAACTCGTCTTCTCACTGTTCATCCGTTGATTACATCCTTCGAGAGATGGTAAAATCTTGTAGGACATATATGATCATGTTGAGGATAGTTGACAAACTAAAAACCTGAGGTTTTTCTTCTAGGATCACCACTAGCCTATTATAACGCTTGAATTTGTTCATTTTCAGATTTATTGACTCTTCCTCTTATTTTATCTTTCCCCAGGGGATGTATTTTCATTACTTTGCGTTGACCTTTCACCCTGATGAGCACATTGCGTTTTCTCATCGATGACCTCTTACCCTGCCCACCATTTCTAAGACACATCTCCCTTTATTATATATTATCCCTCATATTATTTTTATTATCAATCTACTTTATCATGTTATTTCTTAATCACTCCCAGTAGAAAACCCCCTTTTTTCTCTTTATGGTATGGTCCATGTGGTCAACTGCTACTTTACAGGAATCTGCTTCTCTTTATGTACCCCAGTGTTAAAAATAAATACACATTATTGCCAAATCAACGCGATCTATAGTTTTTCGTTCCTTTCTCTTACTTTTTTTTATGCATCTTTCATTCCTCGATAAAATGAAATTTGAAGCATATCACAGATTTGCGATAAATAACTGTTAATTGAATTTATTAATATAAGACTAGTAGGATAGCCATATAAGAAGCAAGTGGCCCCATTTATTTTCTAGACACATGCAATTCAAAGGATTAACAAGGCATCCAAAATGTTTACTGATTAGTTATTATCGGAACATTCCAAAATAAGAATTAGGATGATATGAGAAACATAACAAAACAAAAAAAAATAATGAACCGTTTATAAAACGAAAAAAATAGCAAAACAAAAAAATTATGAAACAATATGAAACGATGCATAACAAATCAATTCACTCTGTTTCGATTTGTTTTGTTACTCCCACAATTATTTCCCTATTCCTTATATCACTATTTATATTCTATTTATTTATCTTTCAATCTACCTGTCTATGTATATCTATTTCCATATCTATCACTCTTTTTATCTGTATATCGCTACATTGATCATCATCGATCTCTATACATCAGGGTTATTCAGAGAGCACCAAAATGTTACAGACATTTCGGTGCTCTCTGATTCGCTGCACTTCGGGGAGTCCGATTCGCTGACTGTGGTGAATTCAAAATATCACTGTTCGGGGCAATTTCAGGGCCAGGTCGGTTGTGTCTGAATAACCCTATCATATCTTTATCTATCTATCTTGATCCATATCTATATCTAACTCTATCCATATATATCTATTTATCTCTATCCATGTGTCTGCCTGTCTATCTATTTATCCATATCCATGTCCATATCATATTCAAAGAGATCCGAATTGCTGGTTTCCTGGCCATTCGGCTATTCAGAGATCAGACAGTTCGCCAAATGTTGGCGAACTGCCTACACATACGGTTCCTGTTCGGTGCCTGTTCAAGGACAGTGAATCCCCATAGAGAAGCAATGCTTCATCTATTCAGAGAACAAAACCAGCAGTGAAAAGTTGCCGAATTGCCCTGCCATTCGGTGGTTTCATTCGACAGGTTTATTCAGGCGAATCCCATAGGTTTCAATTTTAAAAATATTCCCGTTTTAATCCAATATCTAATAAACCGTTGATTATAATATTCTGCAGTAAAAAGTCTCTATACTTTAGATTTTCGAGGACCTTTTAGGCATTTTTTGGGATTTTTTGCAAACTTTTTTTCTGTTTTTTTTTTAATCGTTTTTTCTTTTTTCTGTAACAGCCCTTTTTATTATCATTCATTGGATCTTATGTGTAAATTTCAGACATTTTCGTTCAGTAGTTTCTTTGCAAACAGCGTTTCACTTTTCAAACATTCAAGCAAACTGTTTGTTTTTTTTCACTCCATTCGTCTGCGGTGTCGGGTTTTTCCGGCAGCTGCTCTGCGTTCTGATCGGCCCTTGCTCAGGTTTCTCTGGCGTGTTCGGTGGGGTTAATCCAGATGTTTTTGCGGATTTCGGTGAGCCTTCTCCGGGTTTTGCAGTGAGTTTTCGGCAGGTTTGCGGCAACTTTTCCTTGCATTACGACGGCCCTGTGGTGCTTGCTGAATACACCGCAGGGTCGCCAAAATGGGATCGCCAAATCGCACCGAATTGAAGAGAACAAAAAGAAGTCACCGAACGTGCGGTGACTTTTCGATTCTCTTTGAATAACCCTGTATGTGTCTATCTATCCATCTCTGTCCATCCATCCATATACAAAAATAAACAGAGCAGCATTTCACAGTCTTGTATTCAAATGCTTATCTGTATTTGTTGCAGCGAGACATCATTGTTTCAGTCCATTGACTTTGGACGTTTGTCAGGAAAAGTATATGAGAGATATACAGTGAACCCCAGATTTTAATATTTAAATATTTATATTTTTTCCCGTCCCGATTTATAGCCATCGTTGGCGCTGCTTGCTTTGTATTTGTTTTCATGTCAGCTAAATAACATTTGTTACTAATACATTTTTAATTCTTTGCAAAAAACCATCAGAATAATCGACTCGACAATTCCGAAACGGTCTGAAACAAACATAAACAATCCGGAAATTAAACGATACGAAGCGATAAAACGACCCGATCTGAAACTAATTGTTATAATATAAACATTCCGAAATTAAATGATCCGAAACGATAAAACGTCCCGATCTGAAACTATATAACAAAACGATCCAAAACACAAAGTAATGATCTGAAACAAATCGATATTAGGAAGCAACACAAAACAGCAGAGAAACGTATTTTGTTTTGTCTGGAATTATTTCCACTAAAAACTAAACAAATTTTTCTGTTGTGCCGATTGCTATTGTTTTCAATCTATTACGCCTCTGTATCGCGACTTTGTAAAACTTTGAAACATCTCGTTAAATAAGGAAACGGTTTACTTTCTGAGCAAAGGAAAAGAAATAGAGCAGTGGATCAATCATGTGCGTTACTTTACAGCTGAGCTTTCTGTCTTCTTGTTTCTTTACTCTGTAATCTGATACTGATTCTCTGAACCTGCACAGAACAGCAGATATTCTCGCCCCCAACTGCGAAGAAGGAAGAGGCAGGAAAGAGATTGTAGAATGTCAAAGGCCTTTGAATAAATGAGATGAACCTGGAAGATGAACTGCTCGTACAAGAAGAAAATACGTGAACTTCTGTTGCTAAAACGCATCTTTTACCAGGCAGGATTTCCTAGTCCTCTTGGCAAAATCAGCAGTGAACTACGGAGTACAGCCGATTTCAGGAAGGAAAAAATAAATTAAGGCATGGCCACAATTTATAAGGTCGTGGGGACAATCTGCTAAATAGTTCCCACGCTTGAATTTTTTTTTTCATCAGCGTGCGCATGAATTTCCAGATCCGTGTGCACGCGAATGACAGACAGCCTCTCCTCCCTGAGCCCACCCACCTCAGGCAGAGCTGCAGCCGCTCACAGCTCTCTCTGGCCGACTGCAGAGGAGTGATAAGACCCCTGAAACCTCCTGCCTTAGTATTCTGAGCTGGTGGCTCAGCAGGCTAACATCCCTCTTTGGCACACACGAGGTCCCACGATTGATACCCTACATGAATATAGTATTTTTTAAAAATATACTACTCCCTGTGCCTTGATATATTTTTATATTCCTGCTATTATAAGAATATAATAAGATTGTATTAAAAATAAGTAAATAAATGTTTTTATTTTTTTTCAAAACAAATCAGTGTGCGGACTGTTTTTTTCACGCGATTCAGCCAATCTGAATTAAGAACCACAATTATCTCCAGTTAAGGTTTTTGCACCTGCCAAAATCAATCTGCGCATATATGCTGCATCAATAATAAAACCACGCACAACCTCTCCATTTTATTGTTTGGGTATGTGTAGAATGTGTAACTATACTTTGCTGGATTGTTTTTTTCGGGCTGGTGTATTTGATTTCGGCCAGGACGTTCAGATTTGCCGTTACCACCAGCTTTTAAAAGACGTTAAAATTATGCGCGCAAACGCTGTGCGTTAAAATTTGCGTTAAGTTTGTAATTCCTTCCGCGTACCAGCGCACAAACGCATTTGCGCACACAATGTTAAGTATAGGACGCGCAAAGTACATTATGCTCACGCAGGGTTCGTGCAGGTTCACCCGCGTTAGACGTTAACGCACATTTTTTGCGCGGACATTGTAATACGACGTTCTGCTGAAGGGTTTTTCCCCTCGCGTTAATGCGTTTTTGTGCACGCGTTAATGTTTGCGCGAAGAATGTAATAGAGACCTAAGAGTTTAACCAAGCAATACTTACTCTTGTCGTATTTCACCACATCCTTCCGTGCCTCAGCATTTTCTTTGACACAAAGAGCCAGAGCCTTCACGGCATAGAGAGATGTTCTCTGTCCTCCTGCCTGAAGTCAGAATGGATATTGTGTTGAGTATAATGTAAAGATATTGCTCAGGTTAACTGGGCTGCACAGTGGGAAAAAAATACATTCTCATTTCCTAAATCCCTGGGTAATGTAGAAGAAGCTAGAAATACCTGCATATAGAAAACGCAAATGGCCACTTTATTAGGAACACCCAAATGTTAACACAAATAGATGATAGGTATACTGTGTTGCTACTCCATACACAAAGCGATGTCTATAATAAGCCAGGTTAACCCCTTCACTGCCACGACTGAGTAAGCTCAATCTTCCAAAGTATCATTAGGTACCCGAGAGCGACCTAACTCGATCTGAATTTATTCTGGCGAAATGCAAACAAGTGTAATTTACAAATGGACTCCAGAATATGTCCCTAAAGTTTACCATGCACTGGACATATCAGCCGCTGTACTGTAACTGCTGATTAAGTTCCTTGTCAAGAGATACTTGTGGCAGACACTATTTAACTGATTAGAATAACCTTAAATTTATTAGGGCTCTATTACATTCTAAACGTCGTTAACGCGTGTAAATCCACGCTGGTATTACAATCCTCGCGCGTTATTTCATCCGTCAAAAAATAACACGCGCAAAAAAGGGCTCGCATTAACGTTGCGCGCAGAAATCAGTGTGCGGACTGTTTTTTCCACGCGATTCAGCCAATCAGAATTAAGAACCTTAATTGTCTCACATTAAGTTTTTGTGCCTGCCAAAGTCAATCTGCGCATATATGCTGCATCAATAAAAAATGCACACACAACTTCTCCATTTTATTGTTTGGGTATGTGTAGAATGTGTAACTATACATTGCTTTATTTTTTTCGTGCTGGTGTATTTGGTTTCGGCCAGGACGTTCAGATTTGCCATTAACACCAGCTTTTCAAAGACGTTAAAGTTCTGCGTGCAAACGCTGTGCGTTAAATTTTGCGCATAGATTGTAATACCATCCGCGTACCAGCGCACAAACGCATTTGCGCTCACAATGTTAGGTATAGGACGCGTGCAGTACAGTACGCTCGTGCAGTGTTCGCGCAGGTTCACCCGCGGTAGACGTTAACGCACATTTTTTGCGCAGACATTGTAATACGACGTTCAGCGCAAAGGGTTTTGCCCCTCGCGTTAATGCGTTTTTGCGCACGCGTTAACGTTTTGCGCAAAGAATGTAATAGAGCCCTTAGTGCATTGCGATTAGCGTCATTTTATGCATCACTACACAATGTAAAGCTCGGGAAGAAAAATGGCAAACAGTATTCAAAGGGATATTCTAGGGTTAAATGGAAGTGGGTGTGAATAGAGGGGTAAAACTTAAACCTCTCTTGACCCCATTCAGCCCCCTATCCTGTTTAACCCTGTAGATAGTTTCCTTCCAGCATCGAGCTACCTTTGAGTTCCTCTGGACATTGCATGATGATGGCTTCCAGTGAGCTACAGCATGTTATGTGACTGCGAGTGAGCGTCCAGCCCAATCCAATGGCTCTCAATGCAAGTGCACAGAGAAACATTGAAAATGGACACTTAGCTGAATCAGCCCTCCGAGAGCCCCATGGAGAGGGAGAGACGGCACTGCGACCACCTAAATAATATTGAATAGTCACAGTGCTTAGTGCAGGGCTGTCAAACCCACGCCCCCCCTCCAGATGGCGACACCTACAATACCCATAATTCCTTCAATGCAATAGATGGCTAATGAATCATGGGAGTTGTAGTTCAGAAACATCTGGGGGGCTGGAGTTTGACAGCCCTTGCCTAGAGTGTCCCTTTAAGGTGCCTGGAAGCAGAGAGCTATGCTTGCACAACACAATATAGTACTTACAGATCACAAACTGTATTAAAATAAGCTGCATAAAATAACAATAAAATATGTGCTTAAAAGCACAAAAAAAAGAATCATGCTCGCAATAAACTGTTACACTGCTTGACTTGGCACACAATCTCAGGAATAGTCCATTTAAATTCTAAATCCACACACTGCCTTAAAACGCCTGTATAAAACAGAAACAAAAATAGAAAATATTTCTGAATTCACTTATAGGCATCTTTGGTGCATTACACAAATTGCCAAAGAAGCATAGGATAATTCAGTTATCCCTGCGTTCCCACCACGTCATGCAGTGACATGCGAATGGTAAAGCAATATATGGCAGCGTTTAGATTTCAGCTCACATGCTTATGAGCCCGATAAATGGCTCCCTGCTGCTTTGTGCATAGTATTACTCCAAGGGAACCAGTCAGTCCATCAATGTATGAATTAGATCCGCGAGCAGAATGCACCCCCCCCCCCAGGGCAACCAGTGCTCAGGAATGGGAACAGACAAATGGGTGCAGACACAAACCCGTAAAAGGCAACTTCGAACGCCGTACAACAAAGAATGGGAGAGTGGGCACGCCGTTTTTCTCTCTTGGGCAGATTTATTGGCAGCACTTACAGCAGCAACGTATTGGCTCACCACAAGCATTTCTCAAGCCTGTATATATATTTTTATTATTATTTAGATTTTTCACATTTATATTAAGAAGATTAATTTCTCTATATGTCCCCTATGTCATATTATGGCATTTTTCCAATACCTAATTGGACAAATATTAGTTTATGCTTGTCACTGGAGACGCCTCTTTATGATGTCACTGATCTCAATTGATTGTTCAATCAATATGATATATATAAATATATATATATATATATAAATATATATAGAAGATTAGATAAGCCATGTTAGTCCAGATGCCAAAATTACCAGAGTATAGCTGTAGTAGCAATAGATTTTTGTATTGGACTAACCTTAGATTTAAAAGACAAGCTTTCGAGAGTTTATCTCTCTTCCTCAGGTCTTGACACTATATTGACCAAAATCATAGATATTATATATCTGCATGGGGAAATATTTCTTTACCCACTCTAAGAAGGCTCATTCAGTCGAAGCATTGGAGCATTTGTGGTTCAGCTCCATTTGCTCCATTTGTTTGATGGAATCCTAAAGTAATCTATAGGTTGGGCACCCCTTATTCAGAATTCTGAAATCTGGAAGACTCCGAAATGAAGAATTTTTAGATTTTCTGAATTTCAGTTATACTTACCCCCTGACGCTCTGGATAGATCCTGCCTCTTGCCGACACTCCTCCGATTGCCACAGTGAGGCGAGGAACACACCGGGAGACCTTGTGCAGCTTCAGAGTGTGACATGCTGCACAGAGACATACTGGCTCTATACAGCATGTCCCTCGCATTGGGCTGAGCAAGGTCTGCCAGACAGGGTGACTACTCCCTGGTGCTGCAGCAGGCAATGTATCGAGGCTCCCCTGTTGCACCCCATTCCCCCATTGGTTTCTCCCATATTCCGAAATGCAGAATAATCCAAAACCGGAAATGCTAGTGGTTCCCAGAATTCCAGGAATTCTTGGCTAAATAGAAGGTTTTATCTCTGAATCCTTTGCACAGACTCTTGTTTCATTCTGGAGCGCACAAAGGGTTCGGGAAGATTGCATTGTTTGAAAAACAAAGGGTTCAGCTTTCGAAAAATGCCTGAAATATTTGAAGGATTGATGTCATCTAAACTGACTCATACAAGGTAGAGGAAGGGAGTATATTTAAAAGGAAACAAAGTAGCAAAACAAGAGGACATAGTCTTAGATTAGAGGGGCAAAAGTTTAAAAGTAACATCAGAAAGCATTATGTTACTGAGAGGGTGGTGGATAAATGGAACAGTCTTCCAGTTGAAGTGGTAGAGGCCAAAACAGTGATTGAATTTAAGCAAGCATGGGATAGGCATAAGGCTATCCTAAACTAAAGATAAATCCAGGTAAAGTATCCATGTAATTGGGCAGACTAGATGGGCTGAAAGGTTCTTATCTGACGACATTTTTCTATGTTTCTATGTTTCTATATAAACCCATATAATAAGGATAAAAAGCAGATTATTATTATTATTATTATTATTATTTATAATAATTTTAATCCCTTCTCTTACTTTAAAGCAAGGATCAGCAACATTGACCCTCCAGATGTTTTAGAACTACATCTCCCAACATGTTCAGCCACTTACTAGTTTGACTGAGCATCATGGGTAATATAGTTCCAAAACATCTGGAGGGCCAAGGTTGCCGACCGCTGCTTTAAGGGATAGGGATGCTCGACTTGTAACTAGATGTTTTGTTAGATCAGTGCACGGACATAATGACGGTGGTAATAGTGTCTCTATGACGTCTGTGTATGGGTATATGTGTCCAGGCGACATAATGTACACTTTCCATTTTATACCTTGCTGTTTATCTGACCATTGCACAATTAAGATTTATATTTGTTCAATGCTAATGAATCCATGTATATCGCTTCAAAATAAAACTAACCTTTTATAAGTTTTATTTTGAAGCAAGAAAGACCTTGCGTGCCATACTTTTCGGTGGATATATATATATATATACTGTATATATATATAGTTCCATACCTAAGTGGGGTCCCTAAAGACCAATTTCAGAAACATTTCAAAGCAGAGAACTAGTTCCTTATCCCCGTCGTTTATTCGTGAAAGATTTAACTAACGTTAGAACTACTGAAACTTCAGAACAAAGGACGTCATGTCTGCCTCCAGCTTCAAGGATGGTCCTGTTCTATACTAGGTCAACAAATTTGCAGTCTGTGGATGAAAATCAATAAGGACGTTGTGCCTTCAGGGATCCTTTGCACAGACTTGTGTTTCATGCTGGAGCGCACAAAGGGTTTGGGAAGATGGCATTGTTTGAAAAACAAAGGTTCCAGCTTTCCAAAAATTCCTAAAATAGTTGAATGTTGCCATTGTGCAGGTTTGCAGGAACGAGGTTCCTATGTCACCTCTTTTACAAACTGATAGAATTCTGTATAATAAGGATACAATACAGATTAGTTTATTATGGTTTTAAACCTTTTCTAATAAGATAAACCTACAATTTTTAAGAAATTTGGAACTAAAGTTGCTTCTGGGGCCTCTCCAGGACAGGAGCCCTAAAGCTTATTCATTAGCTCTGCACCAATCATCTTCCAGTAACCCCCAGCACACTTACTTCCTCCATTGATGTTGGGCATCATTGGAAAAATTCAGGACAATCATATTAAATACAAAGGGCCTATTCAATGTACATAAAAACCAAGCTCTAGTTCACGGAAATACAATTAGATGCAAAGCATCTCTGATCCACTGGTGTATCGTGGGGGAAGGAGGCACAGGGGACATGTCCCCCCTCTAAGCTGCAATCTCATTATAGAAGATACAGGAGTGCTTTGGACCCCTGCATCTTTGGTTGAATACACTCCAAAAGGTCACGCGGTGTGTCATTAGAAAGGTTAGAGTCCGTCCTTCCCAATGATACCAAACATGACATGTACAAAAAAGTAAACGAAAGAAATTAAATTAAAAAATCCTTTATTAAAATCTAAAGCATTGAACACTTTTCAGTTATGAAGCGGACAATGCTGCTGCAATAACTCACTTTCTCTTTTTCTGCGGGGTCTGTCAGGTGTCACTAAAATAGCAGAAAGACACACCCTTTGCGGTGACATTCTGGGAAGAATGTGTGATGACAGCAGCCTATGATCCTGTGTCCGCTCTACCTGTCATTGTTACTGAAAACTGAACATCAACTCTTAGCCAAGGTTGGTAGAGTGCCCCTTCCGGACATCTTGGTCCACCCTTGCACTGAAGTGATAGCAGGTTGTCCCTGGTAGCCTGAGTTCAGTTTTATGCCAAATGCTAATTCTATAAGTGGCATCAGATCTGGAGTTCCATTTATTGCACCTGCTGTGAGATCGCATTCACTACAGATGTTTCAGTCAGCTTTCACTTAACTCACAATCATCACAAACCACTTTCTTTTAGCTGTTCCATCCATTAGCTTTCGGTCATGCAATGACAATGTGCCATATATCGGGGGGTTCCTCCCAGGTTGGGCGTGTACTATCGCTGACATAATGACATTTGGTGAATCCTACCCTTAGATTAAACCGAGTCTTGATGATCCTTGTGGTTAACGTGTGTCTCTGCAATGAATAATTCTCAAAGTAGAGTCCAAGTCGCATTTTTATTCAAATGCTGAAAGTCACGAATATCAAGCATTGTTTTCTGAATTCTGCATCTTCTGAGTGCTGCTTAGACTCTGCGCTGGCGAATCTAGAATTCTCACAAACACACCCACATAACAACCTGAATAAAGGGCCGCAACCCCCTTTCCTCAGGGCTTCAAAATTGTAGCTCCTTGGCTCATCGAATCAAGTCATATTCTGTTCTGCGCCTACTACCAGTGTACCAGACCCCCTGCTTCGTCTACTACAGTGGTTTCCAACCGCGGTCCTCAAGTACCCCCGACAGGTCAGGTTTTTCAGATAGCTTAAGAACAGGCGATATGATTTGCTGCTCAGTGATTGCAGGATTCAGTCTGCATTTTCCCAAGGCAATCCTTAAACCTGGCCGGTTAGAGGTACTTGAGGACCACGGTTTGGAACTACTGGGTCTACTAGATTGCCACTCTCTGTCAGCCGTTGACCCACGGATTGCCCTCTGACTACTCTTACTGGATTACCCATTTGTACCTCACCTGGAGCCCCCCTTGTGTCCTGTCTACCACCCCAAGTACTCTAGTGATCCCTCCTGTGTTCCTGAATAATTCCTCTACCATCATCCAGCCTGGTCAGCCCTCTGCAACCCCTGTATATTGTCACTGCATACTGGGCTCATACCAGCAAGGCTGGTACCCCTCCGGTACTGATCCTGACATACTTGGGCTTATTATGTTGTTTAAACATTCAGGGCTCTAATACATTTTTCGCGCATACGTCAACGCGTGCGCAAAAACACATTAATGCGAGGGGCAAAACCCTTTGTGCAGAACATCGTATTACAATCTCAGCGCAACAAAAGCGCGTATACGTCTACCGCGGGTGAACCTGCGCGAACTCTGCGGGAGCTTACTGTATGTCGCGCGTCCTATACTTAACATTGTGAGCGCAAATGTGTTTGTGCGCTGGTACGCGCGTGGTATTACAATCTATGCGCAGGAATGAACGCACAGCCTTTGCGCGCATAATTTTAGCAACTCCTAAAAGCTGGTGTTAATGGCAAATTCTATCAACCTGGCCAAAACCAAATACACCAGCCCAAAAAAAAAATACGCAGCAAAGTATAGTTACACATTCTACACATACCCAAACAAAAAAATGGAGAAGTTGTGCGTGCTTTTTAATCGATGCAACATATATGTGCAGATTGACTTTGACAGGCGCAAAAACTTAACGGGAGACAATTAAGATTCTTAATTCTGATTGGCTGAATTGTGTGAAAAAACAGTCCGCACTCCGATTTCTACACGCAATGTTAATGTGCGCGCGTTTTTGCGTGTTTTTTTTATGCGCGTTATTTTTTGACGGAGGAAATAATGCGCGAGGGTTGTAATACCAGCGAGTTAATTTACTCGCGTTAACGTTTAACGCTTCGCACAAAAATTCACGTGTTTACCGTGCATTTTTGCGTGAAGAATGTAATAGAGCCCTCAGTTGTGTACCTCCGGTTGGCACTTTAAGATTGCATAATGCAACGAGATACAATTTGTTCAAAGGTATATATAGTGGATAACAATGAAAATAAATAGACCTCTGATAGTTCCTGCAGCCTCCTCGGGGGTTATATACTGTTATCACGTCCTTTGTCACAAGTTTTTATTATGTTTTCGCCTCTAATGGTTATACGTGCTCTCCCTGGAAGATACATACTTTTCCTTACAATAACCTGATTATGAATATACTCTGAAGAGAGGAGGAAAAGGAAGCTCGGCAATATATTACTTGTTAGTAAATGTCACTTAAAGTACAATCAAAGGTGACAACTAGGGATGAGCGGTTCGGGTTCGGACGGTTCGGGGTTCGACCCGAACTTGGCCTGTTCGATGAGATCGCGAACACTGAACATTTCCGGGTGTTTGCCGCATTTTCTACCACAATGGACCACAATGCATTTTCCTACTGGCCTGAAGCTCGTAATTGGCTACAGCCTTGCACCTGACCACAGGTCTGGTGCTAGACTGGTTCAACACTATAAACAAGGAATGGTGCAGCGCCACACAACATGCATCCACCACCAGGGTGCCCAGATAGCCAATCTCAGGATATAGTGGTTTCCCCTATACCATTACACACAATAATAGAAAAAATAACCTGGATCGGCGCAAATATTGCTCTCTAGGGTCCTGGATTCTCGCATATATATATATGTAAAAAGGAGACAATAATAGTGCAACACTGATATATACAATATACTGTAAGTGTATGTAATATATATCCCACTCACAAGAGTAGAGCCGTAACACTGGCTCTAAGTGGGTCCAGGCATGCGGGTAAATTATCTTCAATTTCTTAGGTGACCCCCACCTTACAGCAAATTTTCTGTCCGAAGTTTATGCAGTGGGAAAAAGGGAAAAATTCCTTGTGTAGGTCCACAAACAAAGGTCACAATTTTATGTACAGATGGAATCGTACTCACATTCTGAGGAGCTCACATAGCTCGTGGATGTATGCCCATAGGTTTTTTTAGGGTAGGAGAAAAACCCAGAGGAAAAACCATCAATGATCCAGGAAACAGCAAAGCAGGAAACAGGATTGAAGATAAAAAATAAAATTTATTTAAAATATAATTAAAATAACCACCAGAACGCGTTTCGCCGCATCAAGTAGCGGCTTCATCAGCTGGAATGGTTGTAATGGGCCTGTAGACCCTTTTATAGTGTCCATAATCATTATTAATTGTCCCCATATGTCCTGCTTGCTGTTGTAATTGGTCCTTTCGTTTTCATCGACGTCTGGTGTTGGGCGCCGCCATTTTGCGCATGCACGGTTTACTTCCGCGTTCCACCGCGTTCCAAAACGCCGTTTTTTTACTTCCGCGTTCCACCGCGTTCCAAACACCGCTCTTTTACTTCCGGTCGGCGGTTCTCGGCCAGAGGATAGAACTAGATGCAAATTTTTCTTTTTTTCCGCAGTACTCAGAGGTTGAGGCCCTAAAAACCTTGCCCTTCCTCACCACATGCATCCCAAAAACAAAAAGATTAAAAAATTACATATATTAAACCTAGAAAAGATTAACATTATTCAAATAAATGGTGCACCCTGCAGGGTCTCCCTAAGGATTAACAATAACCATATGAATACTAGCCCATTTAGTGACCTCCTTTGTCAAAAAAGTGTCTAGTGCATGAGTGCTTTATTTAAGTTATTTTAATTTTAAAACTACACACCTAAAATTTATAACAGTATCTTCCCATTTAATATTAGTTAATAAAATATTAATAAGTGCAATATATTAATAATGTGAACCTCATTTATATAAAAATACTATTAAAGTGTTATATTATTACTGACTATTACCTAAGTGTTAAATGCATACTTGAATAGGTGTATTGCTATTATAAAGTGCTTCTATATGTTCAATATATTAATAACATTTCAAAAACTATATACCTAAATTTTATTGTAGTGTCTTCCCATTTAATAGTAGTTAATAAAATATTGATTAGTGCAATATATTAATAAATAATGTGGACCTCATTTATATGCGAATACTATTAAAGTGCTATATTATTACCAGCTATTACCTAAGTATTAAATGCATGCTTGAATAGGTTGTATTGCCATTTTTAAAGTGCTTATATATATTCAATATATATCGATATATCGATACATTTCCGGGTGTTCGCCGCATGTTCTACCACAATGGACCACAATGCATTTTCCTACTGGCCTGAAGCTCGTAATTGGCTACAGCCTTGCACCTGACCACAGGTCTGGTGCTAGACTGGTTCAACACTATGCCAATCACCGCTCAGAGTCCTGATTGGGCAAATTTTGCCCAATCATGGGCTCACAGAGCTAAGTCCCGCAGCACACTATATAACATTTCCACGCGCCGATTCTGCACGCATTTCAGAGGAGATTTCAAAGGAGATAGTTGTGTCTTGTTACTGCCGGTCTGCCACGCTACTGGGGGGGTCTGGGGGGGTCTCATTTCTACCAAATATCAGGGAATTTAGGTGATGTGTGTCTTGTCACTGTGCCAGCAAGTTTTTTGGGGGTTTACAACTTTATTTAAAACATTTGTGAATTGAGGTGATCTTCTGGGTCTTGTCACTGTGCCAGCAAATCTTTTTGGGGCTCACTAATTTCTTTAAAACATTTGTGAATTGAGGTGATCTGTGTCTTGTCAAACAGCCAGTACCACGCAGTATTTTGGGGGTCACAAATTTCTACAAAACATTTGGGAATTGAGGTGATCTGTGTCTTGTCACTGCCAGCAAGTATTTTGGGGGTCACAAATTTCTACAAAACATTTGGGAATTGAGGTGATCTGTGTCTCGTCACACATCCAGTACCACGCAGTATTTTGGGGCTCACTAATTTCTACAAAACATTTGTGAATTGAGGTGATCTGTGTCTCGTCAAACATCCAGTACCACGCTGTATTTTGGGGCTCACTAATTTCTTTAAAACATTTGTGAATTGAGGTGATCTGTCTCTTGTCACTGCCAGCAAGTATTTTGGGGGTCACAAATTTCTACAAAACATTTGGGAATTGAGGTGATCTGTGTCTCGTCACACATCCAGTACCACGCTGTATTTCGGGGCTTACTAATTTCTACAAAACATTTGTGAATTGAGGTGGTCTGTCTCTTGTCACTGGCTGCCAGCTATCAGTGTGTCTCACTGAGTTATACCAGAGTTCTTTAAATCTTTATACCAGAGTTGAATCAGAGTTCTGTATATATTAATCTATATATCACTCACCATGTCTGAAAGAACAAAAAGGACAGGCAGACGCTCCCAGACACAGATAAGAGGGCAAGCAGCCCCTGTGTCGGAAGGCTGTGCCTCTGGTCGTGGTGGACGTGGTGCATCCTCTGCAGGGGCACGCTTGTCCTTTCTAACTGGTGCTGGCCGTCTTAAGCAGCAACAACATACAGAGGACTTGGTGGATTGGCTAACCAGGCCATCCTCATCCTCCGAGTCCTCTGCCAGCCAGGCTTCTAGTGCTTTACAGTCCACCTCAGCTGCCAAAGCATCTAATGCAGCCTCCATGTCCACAGCTACTCCTGCCGTAGCCTCGCTATCACACACGGAGGAGTCAGCTGAATTGTTTGACTACAATGAGAGTGACATGCTGCTTGAGGATGCGCAGCAAGTACAGTGCTCTGATTCAATCTCTGAGGTTGAGGAAGGGAGTATAATCAACCTAGAGGAAGGGGGTGCAAGTGATGACACACAAATAACTGGCACTCATGTTGCCCCAGCAGCTGCAGCATACTGCCAAGTTGACTCCAGTGACGAGGAGATAGGGGGTGATGATGACAATGATGATGAGGTCACTGACTCCACCTGGGTGCCAGATCGAACAGAGGAATTAAGTGAGGAAGAGGGGGAGGAGGAGGCACAGCAAACACGAGGCACAACATCCTCTGTGACCAACCGTAGCACTAGCCAGTCCAAGGCATCACAAGTCAGAGCTGCTCCGGTGCAGAGTGCTGCTGTCTCAAAGAACACATGCAGGAACTCTGTTGTCTGGGAGTTCTTTAAGAAATGTGCAGTAGAGCGCAGCGTTGCTATTTGTAATCTATGTCAGATGAGGCTTAAGCTTGGGAAAGATACCGGACACTTGGGTACCACGTGCTTGAGGCGACATATGAATAAGTGCCACACATCCAGTTGGCGCAAAACTTTGCCTAGGTCCTCCTCCTCCTCATCTGTCTCTACCCCCACTGTATGTCCTGCCATGTCATTGCCTACAACCTCCACCGACAGAGATGATGCTACAGTAATGGATGTACCAGCTCCTTCCTCACAATGTGACATCATCCCAGTAGCTGAAGATTTACGCAGTCAGATTACGTTGCCGCAGCTGCTGCAACGAAAGAAAAAATATAGTCCCAACCATCCCCAAGCACAGCATCTAAATGCCAGCTTAGCAAAATTACTCACATTGCAGCTGCTGCCTTTCCAGCTGGTGGACTCTGCTCCCTTCTGTGAATTTCCTGAATGTGCTGTACCACAGTGGCAGGTTCCAAAACCCCATTACTTTTAACGCAAGGCCATTCCAGCACTATACCAGCACGTGGAAGACAATGTTATCGAGTCATTTGCAAAGGCAGTCAGCAGCAAGGTGCATGTGACTTTAGACATGTGGTCCAGCAAGCATGGACAGGGTCGTTACATTTCCTTCACGGCACACTGGGTAACTCTGATTGCAGCTGGGAGGGATCCAAGACGGGGCTCTGTGCTGGAGCTTGTTCATCCACCATGCCTCCAGAAAGCTGCTTGTATGAGGTCTGTCTGCTCCACCACCACCACCTCTTCCTCCTCCTCCTTCTCTGTCTCTGGTGAAGTGGCAGTTAAACCAACGCCTGACAGGGTCTACGCAATGGCTCAAGCAAAAAGATTCCATACTGTGCTTGAGCTGGTTTGTTTAGGGGACATGAGCCACACCGGGTCAGAAATTTTGTCAACTGAAATTTTGAAGAACAGAGCTTCTCATCCAGGCCAGAAAAGTCTGCAGCCACTTCAGACGGTCATTCCCAGCAAGCGTTCGCCTGGCAGAAATTCAAAGAGAGTTCCACCTTCCCACAAACTGTCTGATCTGTGACATGCCGACCAGGTGGAACTCGACATTAGCAATGCTGCAGCGTCTGCACAAGCAGCAGAGGGCCATCAACGAGTACCTGTGTGAGTATGGCACAAGGACAGGTTCAGGTCAACTTGGTTTTTTTCCCCCCGCAGTGGCTGATGGTCAAGGATGCATGCACTGTACTGTCACCATTTGAGGAGGCAACGAGGATGGTGAGCAGGGACAGTGCATGTATCAGTGACACAATTCCTTTAGTGTTCCTGCTGGAGCACACTCTGCGGGGAATTATAGATGTGGCTCTAGAGGCAGAGCAGCGGGAGGAAGAGGAGGCCTTCCCTAGCTCTCAAGGCCCCAGTCTTTCCGCAGACAACATTCCAGCGGGTCCTACTCAGCTCAGACAGGAGGAGGATGAGGAGGAATATTTAAGTAGTGGGGGCATTGAAGGTGGGGATTCCTCAAGGGAGGGTTTTGTGTGCCCAGAAACAGAAGGGCTAGTGCGTGGCTGGGAGGAGGAAGTGCACGATACGGTCATCCTCATTGACCAGGAAGACTCGGAAGCTAATGCCACCTCCAACCTACGCTGCATGGGCTCCCTAATGATGTAAAGCCTGCTAAAGGACCCCAGGATTCGTGCTATCAAGGAGAGGGATCATTACTGGTTGGCAACCCTTCTTGATCCACGATACAAGGGGAAAGTTGCAGAGCTCATCCTGCCCGCACAGAGGGAGCACAGGATGAAAAAACTTGAGGACGCTCTAAAGCGACACTTGTGTAACACCTTTCCAGGCACTGGTAGATTACCAAGTGCTGACACACGTGCTTCTGAGGCTGCGGGTGATCAGAGGAATAGTGGTGAAGGCCAGGGCCGCTTGACTGATGCTTTTTTAAATTTTTTTAGTCCTCGACGCCCAGGGACGTCAAATGTAGGCACCCATTGCCAGCGTCTTCACCATATGGTGCAGGACTACCTAGGGGCAAGGGCAGACCTGGATACCTTTCCAGCAGATGATCCACTGGCTTACTGGGTGTTGAGATTGGATCACTGACCAGAACTTAGCCAATATGCTATGCAGCTACTAGGTTGCCCTTCATCTAGCGTGCTTTCCGAAAGGACGTTCAGTGCCCCTGGAGGTTTTGTCACAGACAAAAGAGTGCGTCTGTCCACCAACTCTGTAGACCGGCTGACCTTTATGAAAAAGGAATCAGTCCTGGATCAACAGCTATCAATCCCCTGATGCCGAAGTAACGGAATAGATCTGGTATGTCTTCTGCATGCACAAAACCTCCAGCACTGAACTCTTCCACAATACCACAAAAGGGTTATGGTGTGAATGCACTTGCTGCCATGAAAGGCACAATATTTGGCTGCACTGACGCCTGTGCCAAATTTATATCATTTAAATTTTTTGAACAGCAGGGTCCAACCCTGCACTCTTCCACAATACCACAGAGGGGTTACTGTATGATGATACTTGCTGGCCTGGCACCAAAGGCACAATATCTGGGTGCACTGACGCCCATTACCAGATCAAAAACTTTTCAATATAGGACCACATGGTCCACCCCTGCACTCTTCCACAATACCACAGAGGGGTTACTGTATGATGATACTTGCTGGCCTGGAAGTCTTGCACCAAAGGCAGAATATCTGGGTGCACTGACGCCTTGACCAGAATCATATCTTTTCAATATAGGACCACATGGTACACCCCTGCATTCTTCCACAATACCACAGAGGGGTTACTGTATGATGATACTTGCTGGCCTGGCATTAAAGGCACAATATCTGGGTGCACTGACGCCTTGACCAGAATCATATCTTTTCAATATAGGACCACATGGTACACCCCTGCATTCTTCCACAATACCACAGAGGGGTTACTGTATGATGATACTTGCTGCCCTGGCATTAAAGGCACAATATCTGAGTGCACTGACGCCCATTACCAATTCAAAAACTTTTTAATATAGGACAGCAAGGTCCACCCCTGCATTCTTCCACAATACCACAGAGGGGTTACTGTATGATGATACTTGCTGGCCTGGCATTAAAGGCACAATATCTGGGTGCACTGACGCCCATTACCAGATCAAAAACTTTTCAATATAGGACCGCAAGGTCCACCCCTGCATTCTTCCACAATACCACAGAGGGGTTACTGTATGATGATACTGGCTGGCCTGGCATTAAAGGCACAATATCTGGGTGCACTGACGCCTTGACCAGAATCATATCTTTTCAATATAGGACCACATGGTCCACCCCTGCATTCTTCCACAATACCACAGAGGGGTTACTGTATGATAGTACTTGCAGGCCTGGCACCAAAAGCACAATATTTGGGTGCACTGCCACTGACACCTGTATCAGATTCATATCCTCAGTGGGTTTACGGTGTGACGGCACTGTTGGGGACGCTAAAGGACCAATTTTAAAGCACCTATTGTTACTTTCATCCAAAGCCTGCATATATTTCACAATAATTTAGCCAAAAAAATCAGTAAACTTTTTCTGCGTGTACGAAAATGTCTCCTCTTTCATACAAATATGTAGCATATATGCTATCTTGGAGGGCACTCTAAAAACCGAATTTTCAGCCCCATTGACTTGCATTGGGTTCGAGTTCGGGTTCGGACCTGAACAAATGGGAAGTTCGGGTTCGGGCTCGAACCGAACTCGGGGAGTGTTCGGCTCATCCCTAGTGACAACAATAGGTTTGAATATTTTTTTTTTTTCATTTTTAAAATGTTGACGTTAGTTTGCATATATCAGTGCTGCCTGGATACTATGTGGCTGTATATATATTGTGTTGGTTAACATATTCAGTAGTTAAAAAACATTAAGGGCTCTATTACATTCTTCGCGCAAACGTTAACGCGTGTGCAAAAACGCATTAGCGCGAGGGGCAAAACCCTTTGCGCTGAACGTCATATTACAGTGTCCGTACAAAAAATTCTCGTTAACATCTACCGTGGGTGAACCTGCGCGAGCGTACTGTACTGCGTCCGTCCTATACTTAACATTGTGAGCGCAAATGCGTTTGTGCCCTGGTACCTGGAAGGTATTACAAGCTATGCGCAAAATTTAACGCACAGCTTTTGTGCGCATAATTTTAACATCTTTGAAAAGCTGGTGGTAACTGCAAATCTGAACGTCCTGGCCGAACCCAAATACACCAGCCCAAAAAAATTACAGCACAGTATAGTTACACATTCTACACATACCCAAACCATAAAATGGAGAAGTTGTGCGTGTTTTAATTATTGCTGCAGCATATATGCGCAAATTGACTTTGACAGGTGCAAAAACCTAACGTGAGACAATTGTGGTTCTTAATTCTGATTGTCTGAAACGCGTGAAAAAACAGTCCGCGCACTGATTTCTGCGTGCAACGTTGCTGCGTGCGCGTTTTTGAGCGTCCATTTTTGAGCATCCATTTGCCCCCAGGCTCACCTCTGCCAGGCCCCTCCGACGGGCGGATCCTGCGGCCGCCGCGTTCCTTCCTTCAACGAGTGGCAGCCTCATGAGTATCTGCTGCCGGCCTGGGATCCACCCTCCAGCCTTCCACAATCTCGCGAGATCACGTGATCTCGATCACGGCAGGCTGGCGGATGGATCTCAGGCGAGCGGCAGATACTCATGCGCCTGCCGCTCGTTGAAGGAATGAACGTGGCGGCCGCAGGATCTGCCGCCGCCTCATAAAAAAAAATGTGCAGCGCGCAGCAGCGGTGCCGGGGGCTGAAATTTGCCGCCCCCGAATTTTTGCCGCCTGGCGCCACTGCTCCGCTCTGCACCATTGTCAGGTCGGCCCTGGGTCTGATCAATTTGTCAACGTGGGTTGCAAGAGATGCTTGGGTTGTGTCACCTGCGGGCACATGCTTCCATCTAAAACTGTTCATAACTGTTCATCTTTTTTTCTTAAGATGTTTGTTACTTTATTGTTACTTTATTAGCACGTGCAAGTGCATTCACTGAATTAATTATATTATTTATGTTACATTTGTCAATCTATTTCAGTGATGGCGACCCTGGCGACCCAAATTTTTCTGTACTAAATGTCCCTTGATGCTCTTCCAGGTTTACGTGTGGGTGTTTGCATGCATCCACTATGGACCTTGAAGATAGAGTAGTCTTGATGTTAGTTAAAGATGATATTAACATGCGATGCCTGCCTGCGTCTCAGGGTGAAATGCAAACGGAAGTCCACAACTGAGAGACATGTAAGAGATAAATGACCGATTCATTCTCCCTTAGCCTGCGTGCATTTCAGGGTGAAACGCAAGCGGAAGCACGCAACTTAGAGACATTACATCTCATCAGCGGTGGGAAGTCATCTCCTCGACGCGAGATGATGACGTGATGACCAAATACCGGAAGTGTGAACACCGCCGAGTCTTCAATCAACTGTTTCCATTTAAATGTGATTGACCATCTATTTAAATGCTGAAATGTCGGGCACGTGCAAATTTACCTTGCCACTGATGAAGCGTTATTGACAGGCGAAACGCGTCTGGCCCCTGTTCTTATGTATTTTATTTCTTGCCAATAAATACAAGATTTTATCTTATAACACTTGTTTTTTATTTTTTGGCGGAAGTTGAACACAAAACAAACCAATGAACCAACGAACCATTGGAAGAATCCAGCTGTGGATCGCTTGGGGTGAGCAGGCAACCCTTTAATACCTGCAATATGTTCATCTGAGAGCTGGTAGCTCCTATAAAGTGTGAGTAGGACTCCTCCCCCTTTTCACCTTATATTTACATTTTTACTGTATTACACTATTTGTTATTTTTGGTTTTTTTTTAGGCTTACCATCAAAGAAGTATCTGTTAGAAAATTGCATATGCTGCCAGCCCCGATTGATCTCTGTTATCCAGAGTCCAAAGTGTGGTATATATTTACCTTTCTGTGATCAGACATTTCCTTCTTTGGGCTTCTCCTGGGCCTTTGTGAAGCGCTACCCCACTTTTTCTTTCATGTATTTGGATTCCTTGGTTCTGGGTGATGGGAAGCACCTAATTTGGAGTTTTAGCGAATCCGGTTAGATATTTAGCGCCACGGGACTATTTTTTCTTTTTTTTCGTGTGATTAGGCATCATGGGATATGTAGTACTAAAACATCTGGAATGCCAAGGTTTGGCATCACTGATCTATGTTCTGCTTTAGGTATAACGGGACGATTGTGTGTTTTCAGTCATGCATGTGCCGATCTTACCTTCAACATTTTGATGAGCTTCTTGACAATGCCTCCTTGAGCCGCATGCTGCACCGACATTGTACATTGCGGGAGGACCCTGCTTAAAAGACCCACACTCCTCTGCAGAAGAACAGACGTGTTTTAATCAGCTGCATAAATCACATTGTTAGAATGTATTCGCGGATTATCGTTTAAGTAAATTTTTTAAGTATATCTTAAAAAAAAACATGCACCTATTTCAAAGGAAAATACAGAACACTTGGGTTTAAGTGACGCGGGCTGCTGTTTAACTGTGCAAAAATCAAGGGCAGTATTACATTACTACCGCTAAAACGGGGACGTTAAAGAGGAAAACCTGCACCACATTACAGGGCAGGCGCTAATCCAGCAGCATACGTTGTAACACAGCACTAAGCTTCGGGACGCTCGTAGCAGCGCTAAGTGCTAAGTCCAGAAAACCGACCTATTGACTTGCATTGTGTGGAACCCACTATCAGATCTCATTCACTAGTCCCCTTTTATCTTGAGTAACATAGACTATTATTATTATTATTATTATTCTTTACTACACAATAGACTTGACTACACAATAGACCCCCTGCAGCCTTGTCTAAACATCCCCTCCTCCACCCCATTTCCCTGTTTTATCCCATACCACTGCTGTAAAGTGAGGCTTGCCAGAATATTTTGGTAAAAGCTGCATCGCGGGGAAAAATCCACCAAACGGAAACAGGATATAAAAAAAAAATAACATTATTTTTCTTTTATATGCATTTAATTCAAACAAAGAACAAAAAAAACAGCAGCATGTGTTTTATAATGTGTTTTTATAATGCACAATAATCTAGTTGCAGCTTATGTACGTGGTAGTGTCCCTTTAAACCATCATTACTTACTGTTACAACGACACCATCTCTACTCTGCATGAGCTGCATGCACCTGGAGGTTATATCCACGGCATGTTCCTAGAAAGAGTCGCGGCAAAATGAGTAAACGGCAAAAGGAGCTGTGTAAATAATTAAGCAGAATTAAAAAGAAAATGGTGCAGGATCAATAAGCATCAGTCGTGTTGTGAAGCCACACTATTGAGACACCGATCTGGCTGGGAAATAAGGAATAGTGTTGGAGCCAAATCAAGCACCACGCGGTCACGGACGCAAAGCCTGGTAGGGATGCAAAAAACGGAAAGAATAGATTGGCGAATCAACGCAACACAGAGAATACATGACAAACAGACAGGACGCAGCATGACAACTAGGGATGAGCGTTCGATTCGATTCGAACGTGAGTTCGAATTGAACATCGGCCGTTCGAGTGTTCGGCGAATGCAGAACATTATGGGATGTTCGCAGTGGCGTCGCTACATGGGGGCGGGGGGGAGCGGCCCGCACTAGTTGACACCCGCCCTTAGGGTGACACCGTCACCCTAAGGGCGGGTGTCTCACCCTGCGCCGCGTGTTCGCTTCCTGCGAGCATCCGAAACTGTGCAGCTTTGGCGCTCGCCTGGGGGAAACACGTCACCAGCCAATCACGGCTGGTCACGTGGCTCCCCCAGGCGAGCTCACAGGCTGCACGCCGCCAGACGCTCAGAGGGAGCAAACACGCGGCCAGGAGGTGAGCTGGGGTATATCCATGAGCTGCTGGGGCATTATCCATGTGCTGGGCCATTATCCATGAGCTGGGGCAGTATATCCATGAGCTGGGGCAGTATATCCATGAGCTGGGGCAAATCCATGAGCTGGGGCATATGATATCCATGAGCTGGGGCAAATCCATCAGCTGGGACATTATCCATGAGCTGGGGCAAATCCATGTGCTGGGGCAGTATCCATGAGCTGGGGCAGTATATCCATGAGCTGGGCATATCCATGAGCTGGGGCAGTATATCCATGAGCTGGGGCAGTATATCTATGAGCTGTGGCACTATATCCATGAGCTGGGGCACTATATCCATGAGCTGGGGCATTATATCCATGAGCTAGGGCAAATCCATCAGCTGGGGCATATCCATGAGCTGGGGCACTATATCCATGAGCTGGGGCAGTATCCATGTGCTGGGCCATTATCCATGAGCTGGGGCAGTATATCCATGAGCTGGGGCAGTATATCCATGAGCTGGGGCAAATCCATGAGCTGGGGCATATGATATCCATGAGCTGGGGCAAATCCATCAGCTGGGACATTATCCATGAGCTGGGGCAAATCCATGTGCTGGGGCAGTATCCATGAGCTGGGGCAGTATATCCATGAGCTGGGCATATCCATGAGCTGGGGCAGTATATCCATGAGCTGGGGCAGTATATCCATGAGCTGGGGCACTATATCCATGAGCTGGGGCATTATATCCATGAGCTGGGGCAGTATATCCATGAGCTGGGGCACTATATCCATGAGCTAGGGCAAATCCATCAGCTGGGACATATCCATGAGCTGGGGCACTATATCCATGAGCTGGGGCAGTATCCATGTGCTGGGGCATATCCATGAGCTTGGGCACTATATCCATGAGCTGGGGCAGTATCCATGTGCTGGGGCAAATCTATGAGCTGGGGCAGTATATCCATGAGCTAGGGCAAATCCATGAGCTGGGTAAGTATATCCATGAGCTGGGGCAGTATCCATGAGCTGGGGCAAATCCATGAGCTGGGGCAGTATCCATGTGCTGGGGCAGTATATCCATGAGCTGGGGCAGTATCCATGAGCTGGGGCATATCCATGAGCTGGGGCAAATCCATGAGCTGGGGCATATCCATGAGCTGGGGCAAATCCATGAGCTGGGGCATATCCATGAGCTGGGGCATATCCATGAGCTGGGGCAAATCCATGAGCTGGGGCAAATCCATGAGCTGGGGCAATGCATGAGCTGGGGCACTATATCCATGAGCTGGGGCATATCCATGAGCTGGGGCAAATCCATGAGCTGGGGCATATCCATGAGCTGGGGCAAATCCATGAGCTGGGGCATATCCATGAGCTGGGGCATATCCATGAGCTGGGGCAAATCCATGAGCTGGGGCATATCCATGAGCTGGGGCAATGCATGAGCTGGGGCACTATATCCATGAGCTGGGGCATATCCATGAGCTGGGGCAAATCCATGAGCTGGGGCATATCCATGAGCTGGGGCATATCCATGAGCTGGGGGAAATCCATGAGCTGGGGCATATCCATGAACTGGGGCATATCCATGAGCTGCTGGGGCAGTATATCCATGAGCTGGGGCACTATATCCATGAGCTGGGGCATATCCATGAGCTGCTGGGGCAAATCCATGAGCTGGGGCAAATCCATGAGCTGGGGCCTATCCATGAGCTGGGGCATATCCATGAGCTGCTGGGGCATATCCATGAGCTGGGGCATATCCATGAGCTGCTGGGGCAAATCCATGAGCTGGGGCAAATCCATGAGCCGAGGCAGTATCCATGAGCTGGGGCAGTATATCCATGAGCTGGGGCAGTATATCCATGAGCTGGGGCAGTATCCATGAGCTGGGGCATATCCATGTGCTGGGGCAGTACATCCATGAGCTGGGGCAGTATATCCATGAACTGGGGCAGTATATCCATGAGCTGCTGGGGCAGTATCAATGTGCTGGGGCAATATCTATGAGCTGGGGGCATTATCCATGAGCTGGGGCATTATCCATGAGCTGGGGCATATCCATGAGCTGGGGCAATATCAATGAGAGGAGCTGGGGCAGTATATCCATGAGAGGAGCTGGGGCAGTATATCCATGAGAGGAGCTGGGGCAAAATCCATGAGAGGAGCTGGGGCAGTATATCCATGAGAGGAGCTGGGGCAGTATATCCATGAGAGCAGTTGGGGCAGTATATCAATGAGAGGAGCTGGGGCAATATCCATGAGAAGAGCTGGGGCAGTATTTCCATGAGAGGAGCTGGGGAAAAATCCATGAGAGGAGCTGGGGCAAAATCCTTGAGAGGAGCTGGGGCAAAATCCTTGAGAGTAGCTGAGGCAATATCCATGAGAGGAGCTGGGGCAATATCCATGAGAGCTGCTGGGTCAATATCCATGTGTGCTGGGGGCAATATCCATGTGTGCTTGGGGCAGTATCCATGTGTGTTGGGGGCATATCCATGAGAGCTGGGGCAATATCCATGTGTGAGCTGGTCTGGGGCAATATATCCATATGTGAGCTGAGGCGCAATATATCCATATGTGAGCTGGGGCAATATATTATCCATGGGTGAGCTGTGCTGGGGCAATATATAATTGTGAACTGGGGCAATATATCCATATGTGAGCTGGGGCAATATATATCCATGGGTGAGCTGCTGGGGGCAATATATCCTGAGCTGCTGGGGGCAATATATATCCATGTGTTCTTTCACTGCCTTCGAACAGACGCCGTACTTGCTGGCAGTTGGCAAAAAGTTGTGTGAGCATATACGAGAGCTCCACAGCAATAAACCTCACAGTAATGTGCGCTGTGTGTATGAGCATTCAGTGTTATATGGGAGTACTGATTTAGGAGTAAGAGTAGTTTAAAAAAAAATCCGGAAAACTCGGGGGTGGGGGGTGACACCATAAGTTACCGCACCGGGTGACACCAACCCTAGTGACGCCACTGGATGTTCGCGGTTTGTTCATCCGTGGTCATTCCATAATAAAAAATGCTTCCACAGGTCTCCTAAATGTACCGGCGGCTGCCGGTACATTTAGGAGACCTGTGGCTACAGCCCCCAGCCCCCATATCTCACCTGTCCTGCAGCTGTCCCGGCCTCCTGTTCCCCGGTCCGTCAGCTCCTCTGATCCGTCTGGCCACGGCTCCTCTCTGCCCCACCTCTTCATGCTGAATGATCTGACTGGGCAAAGTCCTGCGCCTGACCTGGACTTTGCCCAATCAGGGCTCTAATTCAATATTGAGCCCTGATTGGGCAAAGTCCAGGTCAGGTGCAGGACTTTGTCCAATCAGAGCTCAGCATAAAGATGAGGCATGGGGCAGAGCTTTAACCAAGCTCTGATTGGTTAAAGTCGGTGCAAGACTTTAAGCAATCAGAGCTTGGTTAAAGCTCATCTTCATGCTGAGCTCTGATTGGGCAAAGTCCTGCACCTGACCTGGACTTTGCCCAATCAGGGCTCAATATTGAATTAGAGCCCTGATTGGGCAAAGTCCAGGTCAGGCGCAGGACTTTGCCCAATCAGATCATTCAGCATGAAGACGTGGGGCAGAGGAGTCGCGGCCAGACGGACCGGAGGAGCTGACGGACCAGGGAACAGGAGGCCGGGACAGCTGCAGGACAGGTGAGTTACGGGGGCCGCAGCCACAGGTCTCCTAAATGTACCGGCAGCCGCCGGTACATTTAGGAAAACTGTGAACACATTTTGCGTGTTCGGTCCCATTGGTTTACATTGTGTTCGAGTTCGTATTCGAACATTTCGGCCGTTCGGATACGAACCGAACACAGGGGTGTTCGGCTCATCACTAATGACAACTTCCTGCTTATTGATACAGGATAACGGATTCTAATAAAAAGCCTCATTTTCACATTGCAGGACTCAAAGGAAAAGAGACTGGTATGCTAATGCGCAACATTGAGCCAACATATCAACAACAATTTACTCCCCTATTATATACCTGGATGGCTTTGTTTGATTCCAAGGATAGGTTCAACATAAGGCCAAGCACCGGAGGCAAAATATCCCTAGATTCCTCTTGTGTACGGCATTCATCCTACGAGGACGGGAAAGAACAGCGGGATCAATGTATGTTTCAAGTTATTTCACTCTTTTTAGCTGAATACATGGCACTTCCGCGATTTGGATCAATGTTGCGCTCTGCATACCACCATCACCAAGAAGGAGTCCCAGCATTCTACAGATGCAGCCATTAGCCTTCTGATGTCTGTGTCTTCAACCAGATTCCCAAATACGGAGACATATCGAGGAAACGCTTCCTTGTTGGCCATTTTTATCTTTTTCTGCATCACAGGAGACATGTGAGAGAGTTTGATAGAACCATAATTTCCCAGAAGATTACACACTGTCAGGTATATATATATACACTGTATATAACACGTGCAACAGCATTTGTACGAACAAAGAGATGTCCCACATCTGGACAATGTAGACAGTGACAGGGTTATTCAAAGAGCTCCGAGTTGGGGCCGAAAGGTAACCGAACGCTGAAATTCAGCGTACGGTTACCTTTCCTAGCCATTCGGCTATCCAGAGAGCAGGCAATTCGCCAAATCCTGGCGAATTGCCTGCACATACGGTGCCTGTTCAAGGGCAGTGAATCCCCATAGAGAAGCAATGCTTCGTCTATTCAGAGAATACAAACCAGCAGTGAAAAGTTGCCAAATTTCCCTGCCATTCAGTGGCTTCATTCGACAGGTTTATTCAGGCGAATCCCATAGGCTTCAATGTTAAAAATATTCCCGTTTTAACCCAATTTCTAATAAACTGTTTATTATAATATTCTGCAGTAAAAAGTCTTTTTTTATTTATAGATTTTTTAGGACCTTTTAGGCATTTTTCGGGATTTTTTTGCAATTTTTTTTTTCCGTTTCTTTTTTATTGTTTTTTCTTTTTTCTGTATCAGCCCTTTTTATTATCATTCCTTGGACCTCATATGGAAATTTCTGACATTTTTCGCTCAGTAGTTTGTTTGCAAACAGTATTTCACTTTTCAAACATTCAAGCATACTGTTTTTTTTTTCTTCACCTCCTCCGTCTGCGGTGTCGGGTTTTTCCGGCGGCTGTTCTGTTCTGTGATCGGCTCCTGCTCGGGTTTCTCTGGCGTCTTCGGCGGGTTAATCCCAAATGTTTTTGCCGGTTTAGGTTTGTGTTTGCCCTTGTTTTGCATTGAGTTTTCGGCGGGTTTGCAGCGACTTGTCCCTGCGTTAAAACGGCCCTGTGGTGCTTGCTGAATACACCGCACGGTTGCCGAAATGGGATCGCCGTATCGCACCGAATTGAAGAGAACGAAAAGTCACCGAACCTGCGTTGGCTTTTCGATTCTCTTTGAATAACCCTGATAGTTTTTCTCGTCTGTTTTCCAAACGACAACCAGATTACATGTGGTTAATAGTGGTTAGAACCACTTTAATCACTTTTTCACTCTTAAAAATTCTCACTATTATTGTTTCCACCCTATTTAAGCACGATAAAGTCCCTTTGAAATTGATTTAACCCCTTAAGGACTGCAAGACTGTCTTGATGCAGTGCAAGAGTGTAGTGCAGCAACACTGACAGCAAAGACCATCACACACTGAAATACTTATTCTGAGCTGCAGAGTGTGGTTTTATGGTTGGCAGCCTACCTTAATATAAACTTTTCGACATTAAGGCCGGGGTCAGACTAACGCATTTTTAACGTGCGTTTATGCGCACTTAATCATGGCCGCAGTATCAGAAAATGACGCGCAATGACGGCCAATATACGAAGTACGGCCGCACGAAAGTCCGACCGCGCAACGCAAGTGGAAAATGAACGCATTTTTTCGAGAACGCAGAACCGCTAGTACTGACGTACAGAGTGCGCTGCGGCGGCGGCATAGAGGCGTGTGTGCGTGATTAGGAGATGTCAGACGCTGCTAATGTCCAGCCTACATAACGTCCAGACGCAAGAAGTGTTTTATTGATGATCCGTAAAAAAATCACGCACGAAAATGCTCATTGTCTGACCGTTTTCGCGCATTCCGTGAAAAAATACGTCAATGCGTTTGGACGCACTTTTTGACGGTCGCTGCGAATAATGCGTTCGTTTGACCCTAGCCTAAAAGTGTAATATACCTCAAGTGATATATGCAGCATAAAAGCAAAAACACAAACTCCGAAACTCCAAAATGTATCAGGTATTGTCACTTTAATTACATATTTCTGAATCTTTTCTGATTTATTTTATATTTGTTTATATTTGCCACACAATGTGCGCACAAGATATTATACAGTATCTAAAACTCTTTTTCCCAAATTTTTCTTTATTTTTCCAGGTAAATGATTGAACATAAATACATAATGAACACCAGTGAAAAGGCGTATCAGAATGGTTTATAATATCTGGTGGTGCATTAATAAAACAGCAGAAAATCACAGGTGCGCATGTACAAAGCAAACATAACATAATTGCTCTGATCCTTAAAGCAGAGGAAGGCTAAAAAGCTATGGAGCTTACCAGTACGTCAGTGAAGCAAGATAACAGAGCAGAACAGAAGCTGGTTCGTAAGTGGATTTTAAACCTGTATTTGATATAAAGATACATGACAAAAAAAGGCATATATTAAAAACAAAACAAGAAAACATTAAGAGCCCTATTACAATCTTCGCGATAAAACGCTCGCGCAACGCACGAATTTGTGCGCACAGCGTTAAACGTTAACGCGCGTAAATCAACGCTGGAATTACAATCCTCGTGCATTTTTTCATCCGTCGAGCAATAACGTGCGTAAAATGGATGTGCACAAACGCGCGCGCAGCAACGTTGCGTGCAGAAATCAGTGTGCGGACTGTTTTTTTCAGCCAATCAGAATTAAGAACCACGATTGTCTCACGTTAAGTTTTTGCGCCTGTCAAAGTTAAATTTGCGCATATATGCTGCATCAATAAAAAAAACACGCACAGCTTCTCCATTTTATTGGTTTGGGTATGTGTAGAATGTGTAACTATACTTTGCTGCTTATTTTTTTTGGGCCGATGTATTTGGTTTCGGCCAGGTTGATAGAATTTGCCATTAACACCAACTTTTAGGAGTTGCTAAAATAAGGCATGCAAAGGCTGTGCGTTACAAACTGCGCATAGATTGTAATACCATCCGAGTAGTACCAGCGCACAAACGCATTTGCGCTCACAATATTAACCCTTTCGCTGCTGAGGCTTTTCCCGCCCCTGTGCTGAGGTCATTTTTACTGGTTTTGCTCATCATGTTTAAACGTGTTTTGAAGGCTTATTTTAGTATATGACCCAGACATATTATATATTGTTCTTTCCGTCAGACTCGGCAGATTCAGAATATGTCATTATTATATGTATACGTCATGACCTGTCTGTATATTATAACAAAAAATGCAATAAAATATGATTTTTCAATAATTTACAATGTGTAGTGTTTTTTTTTCACATTTTAACATGCGAGCAATTGCGGTTATATTTTGTATGGGGTGCGCTTGTTAAAAAAATTAGAGATGGGGTCTCGTTACATTTTTTTGGGGGGAAAATTACACGATTTTTAACAAACGCACCGCATACAAAAATCGTTAGTGCAGCATCATTGTTTACATTATAATTGAAATGGGAACAATATTGCTGCATTAACAAACAAAAAAAAGAAAAAAAACTCGTTTATTTTTTTTTTTATCATTTTTTTTAATATTTTTTTATTTTTATTTTTAATATTTGTTTTTTTTTACAAACTTTTTCACTTTCGTGTTTGGTATCGTTGGAACGGCCATGCTCTGGCCGATCCAACAATACCAAACTTTAACCCCTAGCTGCCACGGATCGGGAGATAGGGAGTTCATTGGAACTCCCTATCTCCACAATTGGTGGCAGCTAGGGGTTAACTCCAGGACTGGCGTCATCGTGCTATGCACGATGACGCCAGTCCTCAGGGGGAGTTCCCGGAGGCCTGGCCGACATCCAAGATGTCGGCCAGCTCCGGGAAAGGATCACGAACCGCCGCTTTTCAGCGCCGATTCGTGATCCGGCTCCCCAGGGGTTAATGCCAGGTACCATTTGGAAGGGCAGGCTGTGCCCTTCCAAATGGTGCCTGGGTTAACCCCCGCAACGCCGCCGATCGGGAGGGAGAGAGGTCCGAAGGACCTCCCCCCCTCCCTTTCAGGCACCCCCGCGATGACACCTAATTAGCCCGGCGGCGGTTCCGGATGCTGGGCTGACATCGAGGATGTCAGCCCACACCGGGGGGGCCAGCGATCGGCCGGAACCCGGCCGAACGCTGACCCCAAAGGCTGGACGCGCTCAGCGCGTCCACTGCATGGAACGTGACATGTGGTTGGACGCGCTGAGCGCGTCCACCGCAGCGAAGTGGTTAAGTATAGGATGCGCGCAGTACAGTAAACTCGAGCAGCGTTCACGCAGGTTCACCCGCGGTAGACGTATACGCACGTTTGTTGCGCTGACATTGTAATACGAAGTTCAGCGCAAAAGGTTTTGCCCCTCGCGTTAATGCGTTTTTACGCCGGCGCAAAAGTATGCACGAAGATTGTAATAGGGCTCTAAAGTAGATGTATAAAGATATATGACCACTACTCAAAATTCAACCCTTCGACATCAAATAATGGTACCCATGGAAGAATTGTAAAACATAACTAGACAGATAAAAAAATATCATTATTTCTTAAAACATATTAAACCCTTAACAATCGACGATGTAGCAGGTACGTCCAATGGAAAGGTTCGCTTAACTATGGAGGACGTATCTGGTACGTCCTTTAGTAAACAGAGTGCTGGAAGCAATCGGTATCGCCTCCAGCCACTCTATTGCTATTGCAGGGATGCTCAGCATCGAGGCATCCTGAAACAGTAATTTTACCTGTCGGACCACTTCGTGGTCGCTCCACACCCGGTGAAGCCGGCCGCTGGCAGGTGAAATGAGTGCCTCGTGAGGTCGAAGCACTCATCTAAATGTATGCTGAGTTCCTCGAGGGGTCGAGGCACTGAGCCATATAATGATTAAAGAAAATAAAGTTAAAAAAATAAAAAAATATTTTAAAAAGCCCCCCTGTTCTTTAATCCCTCGTGGCAACCAAGATGGCGTTGCCCGTCTAAGTTATTTATTTATTTATTTTATTTATTTATAAAGGATTTTACCAGGAAGGATACATTGAGATTTCTCTCGTTTTCAAGTATGTCCTGGGTTCAAGAACATTGAAGTGTTACAGTTACAGAAATACAAAGTAATATAATGCAAGATATTATAAAAACAACACAAATATACAGATTAACAGAAAATGAATATGTAGGAAATATAGTCACTAGGTTACATGTTTACAGGTGCATTCTGTATTAAGGTATGTTAGTAAGGAGCTCTTGAGTGACTTAAGACTGGGGGAAGATTTGATGGTGTCTGGGAGGTTATTCCATAATTGTGGTGCTCTGTAGGAAAATGAGGACCGAGCCGCTGTCTTTTTGTATTGTGGTATTGCAAGTAAGGTGCTGGTCCTGGATCGGAGGTTATAGGATGAGGGAGCTGCTTGGGGAAGCAGTCTATTCAGGTAGGGTGGCAGCTTCCCAGAAATGCTCTTAGACACCAGGCTGGAGAGGTGAAGGGTGCGTTTGGACTCCAGCGATGGCCAGTTTAGCTCTTTTAACATGTCACAATGGCGGGTCAGGTAGTTACATTGTAATGCAAAGCGGCAGAAGGAGTTATACAATGTAGTAAGTTTCTGAAGGTGTGTTTGCGGGGCCACTGCATACACTACATCTCCGTAATCAATAGCCGGCATAAGCATTTGTTGTACAATCTGCTTTCTTACCGCGGGGCTCAGGCAGGATTTGTTTCTGTACAGGGCACCTAGTTTGGGGTAAAGTTTAGATGAGAGTTTTTCGAAGTGGGGGCCAAAGGATAGATTAGGGTCCAACCACATACCTAGATATTTGAGAGAAGTGACTGTGGTCAGCGTGCCATTTGATTTTGTCCCAACACATAGATGGGGATTTTGCAATTTGTGTAGTTTAGGTGCTGTTCCAAAGAGCATCGTTACAGTTTTGTCAGTATTTAAAAAAAGTTTGTTGTGTTTGATCCACTTCTCTACCTCTGTGAATTGTTCTTGCAGCACGGCCTCCAGCTGTGGGAGATTTGGTTTGCTGGTATAGATTACATTGTTGTCTGCGTACATATGTACAGTTGAGGCTTTGCAGACGTTGGGCAGATCATTTATGAATATTGTGAATAGCAGGGGGCCTAGTATTGAGCCTTGGGGTACACCGCAAGTGACTGGGAGCGGGAGGGAGGAGTTGCCAGAAATTAACACATATTGTGATCGGTCGGATACATATGATTGAAACCAGGTTAGCGTGCGATCACCAATGCCAGAGTTTTTAAGTTTTTCTAACAAGATGCCATGGTCTACCGTGTCAAAGGCCTTGGCAAAATCAAGGAAGATGGCTCCAGTTAGGTTTCCTTGTTCCATCCCAGCTTGGATATCATTGCAGACTTTTAAAAGGGCGGTTGTAGTTGAGTGATTTGGACGAAAGCCTGATTGATCCGGGGTTAAGTAGTTCCAATATTGATAGTAATCACGTAATTGTGTTTAGACACATTTTTCCAAGATTTTTGACACTACAGGGAGCAACGATATTGGATGGTAGTTGGATACCAAAGTACTGTCACCACTTTTATGGATAGGTACCACTCTTGCAGTCTTCCAGAGTTTGGGTATGTATCCAGTTGCCAGTGATTCATTTATTAGGGTTGCGACAGGATTTGCAATTGCTGGCGCACTGATTTTCAGAAGCATTGCTGGTATTTGATCAGGTCCAGACTGGTATTTCATTTTTTGCTTACGAAGAAGTTTAGTAATGACACTGACAGGCACTGGTCTAAAACTGAATTCCTGTCTGATACAGGGACTTTGCACAGTTGGAGGGGCCTGACCTGCATGAGGCCTCTCTGATTGCATGTCATTTCCTAGCTTGGCAATCAAAGTGGTGGCGCATCCAACAAAATAATCATTACAGGCATTTGCTACATCTAGGGGGTGTTGCAGGGTTTGGTTGTTTACTTTGAAAGCAGCCGGCTGGGAGTGGACTGGGGGTGCTTGTATGTTACTTATGGTTCTCCAAAAGTTTTTAGGGTTTGATATGTTATTGTTTAGATTTTCATTGAAGTAATGGGCTTTGGCCATTTTTGTTTGTTTTGTGCATTCATTCCGGCATTTTCGGTATTCCTAGTGATCGTTCATGGAACCAGTACTCTTGAAATTTGACCATAGTGAATCTCTAAGATGGTACATTAGTGTAAGATCAGCTGTAACCCAGGGAGATGGGTCCCTTTTACTCGCACTTTACGCAGCGGGGCATGGGAATTCCAGACTTGCAGGAGCTCAGACTGAAAGTATTCAACTGCACAGTCTAGGTCTGGGATTAGGTTTAGCCTGTACCAGGGGAGCTGTTTGAGATCACTTAGGAAGGATTCAAGAATACATTTCTTGAAAGACCTGGTGGTTATTACCTTTGGGGGGATTTCATGGCTTTTATTTTGCGCACGCAGTACACTAGACAATGGTCACTAAAGCTATTAGCAAGAACGCCTGCCTCCTGTATTCTATCAGGAGATGAGGAGAGAATCCAGTCCAGCAAGGTATGGTTAGGGCTTTTCATATTAATGCGAGTGGGGGAGGAGATTAATTGAGTTAGCTGCAAAGTTTTAAACAGTGTGCAGTGTTTATTGTTTTTAGGATTTAGCCAATCTGTATTAAAATCGCGAGGACCAGCAGTTCACTTTTTTGGTTTTGGGCAAGTAGGTTATTAAGGATTTGAGATATGTCAGAGAGGGAGTGCACTGGAGAGCTCGGTGGACGATAGAACCCAGCAACAATGATTGCTTTACTGAATGGGATCTCAATTATACCAGAGAGGAAATCAAAGGTGACAGGAGAGCTAGACGTCTGTAAGGGGGTGAACTTTATGGACTCCTCAACATAAATAACAATTCCCCCTCCTCTCTTTGCTCTGTCTTTTCTATAACATGAATACCCCTGTATTGATATGGCAGAGTCTGGTACTTTTGGGGTTAACCATGACTCTGTGAGCACAATGATTTTGGGTTTGTAATAGCAACACCAAGCCTGAAGCTCATCCAATTTAGGGAGTAAACTTCAGATGTTACAGTGCACAAATGAGAGGCCTTTTTTAGTGGGGAGACTAAAGGATGTGTCAGCTGTAGGACCAGGGTTAGTTTCCACATCATTTGCCAGGGAAAGTAGCAGAACGAATAGAAATTTGGACAGAGTTTTCTTTTGGTGATACTGTAATTGGACAGTATTAAATCTCTGTGTGGGGGTAGGAGGGCTGGACTTTAGCACTCTCCACCAGCACTCAGCTGACAGGTTAGAAGAACCAAGTAGGCTGGGGTGTATAGGGACTTGATTTCCATCCTGGGGCAATTGGAAAGGTGTATAGAGGGTGAGGGTAGCTTTGGAGAAAAGGGAGGAGAGAGAAAAGAGAAGCAGTAGTGGTATATACATTATAGAGAAAGGTGGGGGTGAGAGTAGTTGGGTGGGCGAGAGTAAGTGTGGGAGAGTAGAGGAAGCAGGGATTTAATGAGGGAATTTAGTGCAGCTGCGTAAGGAGTGTGATAGGAGGGTATAAATCAAATGAAAACTGAGGGGTGGGTGGGTGAGGGGAGGGTGGGAACAAAGTCCAGGAGAAGCCAGAGTGAGTTGCTGCCTAAGTCTGATGGGTGAGGGAGCGATGAGAGAATGCTTGCTGGGAAAAAAAAAAAAGAGAGTATACCTAAGGTCAGAGGGGGTTTGGGGTGCAATAAAATTTGCAGACTCAGTGGTTTGGACTGGGGGGGGGGATAGATAAGAACAAATGGTTCTAAAGGAAATTGAGCAGTGGCAAATGTGCCTAGCTACACATAAACTGAATACATAGAGAAAAATATGCATACATTTATACAGAGTAGCAATTAGGTCTACCAGCACAGGACTGAATACATATGGAGAGAAACACACACACACTTAATACATATATCCTAGAAGTATATACAAAAACTATATATATATATATATATATATATATATATAAACACACACACACACACGGACAAATTACAGTGCAGTCATATTAAGCATTCAAAAGCATAGGAGGCTAAGTATGGGTGATAGAGAGTAGTCTGAGAAATCACCTTGCTGGGAAAAATTACTTAGTGGAACGATGGAGGCCTGTGTTCTTCAAGTCCAGGAAAAGACAGAGTGAGTTGCTGCCTAAGTCTGATGGGTGAGGGAGCGATGAGAGAATGCTTGCTTGCTGGGAAAAATTACTTAGTGGAACGACCATCATGGGGCTTCTCGGGGTGTTCCTAGCTTGCCTCATCATAGAGGAAGGCTAGGAACTACCAATCAGAAAGTGCCCCATATTGAATATACTTTGTCCATTTTTTCAAAGAAAAATAGGAGATGGCAGCGAATAAATATTACATTTATAATTTGTTTGTTCTTTTGTTTGGGTTTTTTCTGCAGAGATAGATGCTTATTACTGATTATTTTACGCTAAATTGAAATGTTATTCAAACATTAGTTATATTAGTTATATTTTACTTTACATTTTCTTTTTTGTTTAGCCTTTGTTATCACTCCAAGACATAAAAAAAAATTGTCAGAGTGGCTTCTTGGTATTCTATAAAAAATAATCAAATCGACAGGCAATGATAAGTTGCAATTTTCTGCCCAGTTTTGTATCCCAATTTTACCCTCTTCACTGCTGAGATCGCGATAACTCAGGACATCAAAGGCATCTTCAGGTACTGATATCGAGTTATCTCGATCTGCAGATCTGAAGAACAAAAGCAAATGAAATGTGTTTGGCACAAATGAATTTCATTTGCTTTTGGGCTGCAGAAGGCGCCTCCAAAGCTTTAGCCCTGTGGGCGTAATGCCTGAGCTGCTAGAACTGTTAAAAATCAGCTAAAGAATGGCCTGACATATCGGGCTTTCAGCAGCCGATGCAGGGAACCACAAGCAGTAGCTCAAACTGCTGTAACTCCGTTTGGCCAGTAGATGGTGCCATCTGCCAGCCAAATAGGTCATTACCGTAAGAAATACACTGGAATATGCCCAAATATTTCAAACTGTATAATTAAACACAAATGATTTTTCAAAAAACCACTGGATCCGGACAATGTTTTTTTTTTTATTTAAAAAAAAATCATTTGGTAGAGAAGGGGTTAAAGAGAAATGCCCCTCGTTTCTGCAATGACAGCACCTGCTTACTGTGTCCAAGGACAAGCTAAGGTTGGTTGAAAATGATCTAGTCTATTTTAACGAAAACAGATGCAGGATAGTTTTAAAAATTGCTACCACAAGGTACAGATTAAAGCAAAGGCTGTATTAGGTCAAGCAATTCCATATATGGTGGAATGGAGTGCGATACCAGCTGTTTATGTTGAGAGAATTTGGCCTTATTAGCCATTCAATGGTTGATTGGTTGCCAGAGGTCAAATTCTTCACTTCATTCATTTCTAGGTGGTAAAAAAAATAAAAAAATATGAAAACTCTGACAGTCTACCAAGTCACATTAAGCATGTGGACCGATATGGGTCAAACTATCTTGTTTTCCTTCAAGGATCCGTGGCAAGATCCACCAGCCAGTTGTACAATAAAGATAAATGTAGCCATTACAGATTAATGAGGCATAAACACGAATCATTCCAAAATAATATTAATTACCTTTCATCCAGGGTTAGATTATAAAGAATATTCATTCCATCAATCGCTCTGACATCTTTTAATCGCACATATTCTAAAAGGATTTTCATCAACCTGAAAACAAAAAAAAATAATAATATCTTAGAGCCTCCAGGAAACCTTGGAAGACCTGGTTTCAAAAAACATTTCTTTACCTGATGTGAAAACAAGTTTTAGTAGCAGTTTTACCCTATTGTAAATCATATATGGTCACGGTTACTCACATGACCTAATGCAGGGATGTCCAAATTCCAGCCCCTCAGATGTTCCTGAACTACAACTCCCAGAAATCTGACTGCATTACATGGATGGAGAAGCATGGGAGTTGTACAGGGTTATTTTGTGATCTTTTGTGTTGTAATCCCCCCCCCCACCACCATGGTATCCTTACAGCACCTGCTCCTCCCCGTGTGGCTTTGGGCATAGAATGGAGATTATAGGTCAGATCACCAAAAAAAAAGGATTGCATGTGTGTGGGATGTATTCAAAGGACATTGCCAGTGGGAAAGTAAAGTTCTGACAATCCACTATCAGAACTAATTCAGCATCCATCTCTTATCTCAGGTAGCCTAGTGTTTCTCAACTCCGATCCTCAAGTACCCGTAGCAAGCCAGGTTTGCAACACAGCACAGGTTATGTGACAAACTGTTCAGTGATTGCAGGATTCAGTCTGCATTTCCCCAAGGTGATCCTTAAAATCTGGCCTGTTAGGGGGCCCCGAGGACCGGAGTTGAGAAACACTGGCCTAGACAACATAACAAATGAAGTTCTTTTTGCATTTTGTCTCCAGGAAGTGTCCCTGAAATTTTAGCACCGTGGGCATGTGTCTAATGACATCTCCCCAGCTGATCCTGCATGGAAGCCAAAACTGCAGTAACTCATTTTGCCAGGTAGGTGGCGACAGCTGCCTGCAAAATAGGTTATTACAGTAAGGGATACACTGGAGAAATTCCCAAATATTTCTTACCATTTAATTATTTAAAAATGTCTTTCCCAAAAAACACTGGTTCTTGACAGTGGTTATCTGGATACTCCTTTGGCAGTGAAAGGGTTAAGAAAATATTGTAGCTAATTTCACTGTGGGCAACTTCTCTGTAGAATATTGTAACTTGGAGAAACTGATAGAGGCGATGAGATAATCAATTTCAGTGATTTATGCGCTCATCAGCATGCAGCAAATTGCTATGAAGCATTAGATGTTTGGAAGGGGTTTAGGATCATATGGGATACTGGGACAGACATCGGAAATTTGAGGTTATAGCTAGGAAAGCAATCATTCAGGTCAGTGCTGTGAAATCAGGCAAGACACCGATGCTAGTGGGGTAAATTGGAAAATAATGTATAGACTTTAACCCCTTCACTGCCATGGCCAAGTATACTGGATGTCCAAAGACTCCTGCGAGACCTCGACATTGAGTAAACTCGATCTGCTCCTATTTCTGGAGCAAGGCAAAGGAATTTTGTTTACTGCAAATGAAATCCATTTGAAGATCCAGTAGGTTCTGGAGCATTGCCAGCATATTTTCAGCACCTTGGACATGTCATCCAAGGTGCTGTAGCTGTTTGGAGCTTGGAGATCTGTTTTTCTTTTACAAAGCCACAGAACCCCAGCTGTATTATTAAACATGTACTAGCGCTTTCTGGCCAGCAGGTGGAGCCTTCTGGATGTCGAGTAAGCTTACTTTCTCCCATATGTATTTTATGAAGGGTACACTATCAGGGTTATTCAAAGAGCTCTGAATTGCTGGCGAAAGGTAACCGAACGCTGAAATTCAGCGTACGGTTACCTTTCCTGGCCATTTGGCTATTCAGAGAGCAGGCAGTTCGTCAAATGTTGGTGAATTGCCTGCACATACGGTGCCTGTTCGTTGCCTGTTCGAGGGCAGTGAAATCCCCATAGCTTTGTCTATTCAGAGAACAAAATCCAGCAATGAAAAGTTCCCGAAATGTCCTGCCATTCTGTTGCTTCATTCGACAGATTTATTCAGGCGAATCCCATAGGCGTCAATGTTAAAAATATTCCCGTTTTAATTCAATATCTAATAAACCGTTTATTATAATATTCAGCAGTAAAAAGTTTCTTTATTCATAGATTTTTTAGGATCTTTTAGACATTTCTTGGGATTTTTTTGCAAAAAAATGTTTCCCCGATTTTTTTAAACGTTTTTTCTTTTTTCTGTAACAGCGCTTTTTATTATCATTCATTGGACCTCATATGTCAATTTCAGACATTTCTGTTCAGTAGTTTGTTTGCAAACATCGTTTCACTTTTCAAACATTCAAGCGTACTGTTTTTTCTTTTTCACTCCATTCGTCTGCGATGTCGGGTTTTTCAGGCGGCTGCTCTGCGCTCTGATCGGCTCCTGCTCGAGTTTCTCCGGCGTGTTCGGCAGGGTTAATCCAGATGTTTTTGCGGGTTTCGGTGTGCGTTCGCCCTGGTTTTGCGGGGAGTTTTCGGCGGGCTTGCGGCGACTTTTCCCTGCATTAACGCGGCCCTGTGGTGCTTGCTGAATACACCGCAGGGTGGCCGAAATGGGATCGCCAAATCGCACCGAATTGAAGAGAAAACGAAAAGTCACCGAACGTGCAGTGACTTTTTGATTCTCATTGAACAACCCTGTAAAAAAAATTTACACTGTCTGCAATGGTAAAGTTATTTTTAATAAATCCACTAGGCCGAGGCACTATAGAAAACAACCTGGTAGTGATGGGGTTAAAGACCAGAATTAAGTGCCCTAGTTCAGTATGTGGCTGAGAGACTGACTAGATACTTATCGCACTGTATGTGAACAGGAGAGTTGTATATAAAATTGACTCTCCTAGAATACATATTCTCCATACAAAAATGCACTTTGTTTTGCTATTGTTCAAGGAGACATTAAACACATTTTTCTTCTCCTCCGCTGAACATATGGAGGATATGATTGGATAAATCTCTACCTAGAAAATGCTGACCTCGCTCATGATGTCTACATTGATTAGGAAAAGCAATTTTCTGCATTAACGGAAATGGAGAAATTTACTTATTAAAGGTTATTTGGGCATTTGTGCCGAATATGTGAACGTGTAAATAACGAATGTGATAACAAACATATGAAAATGTATTTTTTTGTCAATTTTGAAGTTTACGTTTGAAACGTAGGGCGCCTTCTTCAGTTCTTATGGCCAATTACAGATTATCAGTTCATCTGGCAACTGGATCTTCCAAAACTACTCTATTATTATTATTATTATTATTCTTTATTTATAAAGCGCCAGCATATTCCGCAGCGCTGTACAATAAGCACAGTATAGACAGGGTTACAATACATTGAACAACATTTGACAAACAGTACAGGAGGAGATGAGGGCCCTATTCCCGTAGGAACTCACAATCTGGGAGGGTTGGGGTTGGAAACAGGAGGAGAGGACTGTAAGGTGAGAGTGATTGATGGTTGCGTCAGTGAGTTGGGTGGTAGGCTTCCCTAAATAGGAATGTTTTCAGGGAGCGTTTGAAGGAAGAGAAGTTAGGGGAAAGTCTGACAGTACGAGGGAGAGCGTTCCAGAGAGTGGGGGCTGCGCGTGAGAAATCCTGCAGTCTATCATGGGAAGAGGTGATGCGGGGAGAAGCTAGGCACAGGTCACTGTTTGACCTTAGGGAGCGGGCTGGGGTGTATTTGGTGATTAGTGAGGACAGGTAGTGGGGCGCTGAGTTAGTGAGGGTTTTGTAGGTAAGGATAAGGATTTTGAACTTAATTCTGCAGTGGATGGGGAGCCAGTGAAGGGACTCGCAGAGGGGAGCAGCAGAGACAGAGCGGCGGGTGAGGTGAATTAGCCTGGCGGAGGCGTTCAGGATGGATTGTAGGGGGAGAGGCGGGACAGAGGGAGGCCAGATAAGAGATTATTGCAATAGTCGAGTCGGGAGATTACCAGGGCGTGTATGAGTTGTTTTGTGGTGACAGCGGTAAGAAATGGCCGAATTCTGGAAATATTACGCAGTTGGTATCGGCAGGAGGAGGAAAGAGACTGGATGTGGGGGATGAAGGAAAGAGCAGAGTCCAGTGTAACTCCAAGACAGCGAACTTGGTTTGATGGGGAGATGGTGATACCCTCCACCGTGATAGAGAAGTCAGGAGGTGGGGAGGCATTGGAGGGAGGAATAAGTAGGAGCTCAGTCTTTGACATGTTGATCTTTAGGTGGTGGGAGGCCATCCAGGAGGAGATGCCAGATAAACAGTCACTGACTTTTGAAAGGACAGGGGGAGAGAGATCAGGGGTAGAGAGGTAGATCTGAGTGTCATCAGCGTAGAGGTGGTAATTAAAGCCAAAGCTGTTGATGATTTTGCCCAGGGAGGAGGTGTAGATGGAAAAGAGCAGAGGACCAAGGACAGAGCCTTGAGGTACACCAACAGATAGAAGCAATGAAGAGGAGGAGTTACCAGCAAAGGACACACAGAAGGACCTGTTGGATAAATAGGAGTCAACCCAAGCAAGTGCAGTGTCACCGAGACCCAGAGAGTTGAGGGTCTGTAGAAGGAGGGGGTGGTCAACAGTGTCAAAAGCAGCCGAGAGGTCAAGCAGGATGAGAATAGAATAGTGGCCGTGTTTTTTAGCAGTTAGGAGGTCGTTGGTGACTTTGGTGAGGGCAGTTTCAGTTGAGTGTAGGGGACGGAAGCCAGATTGCAGGGTGTCAAGTAGGGAATTGGAGGACAGGAAGAGGGAGAGGCGGTTGAAGACTAGTTTTTCTAAGAGCTTTGATGTGAACCTATGTCATGGGTTGTTCAAACGTATACATGTTCTGATGTGTTGTCCTCTTGCCTTCTTGTTTTGTACAGCACTGCTTAATCTGTTGGTGCTATGTAAAGTTTATTATTATTATTAGTAAATAGTTATATAAAAGTCTTTTCTCAGACCACTGGTATTTCTTGATAATGCTAACAAGAGCATGTGTCATTTTCGGATTGCTGTATCGGATCGGTTGGATAGTGATAACATGATTGGGCTCCGACCAATTACAGGTTTGAATCCTCATTACCTGTACAGGAAGTGTCCTTGGGCTTGACATCTCAAGATACATACTTGCCTACTACACAATATCAACTAAGCAGCAAACAGGGCTCTAGTTCTGCGCGAACATGCAGGAATGGCGGTCCTGCACTTCTTCCGCAGCGGGAAAGTAGCAGGACAGCAGGATGTGTACAATGGAGTGTATCCCGGCCGAAACCCAGAGACTCCTTGAGGATCCTTGAAAAAGGCTCTTGTATGAGCCGAAACGTCGTTTTTTTTAATGCATCGGTAAATAAAGATTGAAACTTTTAAAACAAGACCGTGAGTGCTCCCATCTTCGGCTATTATATATCAACGGGGTTTAGCACCACAGCAACTGGGATTCCAAAGCGTTGTGTTGGAGTGTTTGGAGACTATGGGCTATATACAGTATATATATATGGGCTATATTACAAAGTTGGTGCTAACTTAACCAGAGCTGTTGTTAACTTAACACCTCCAAAGGCTATAATGGCTCTGGTATGTTTACAACAGCTCTGGTTAAGTTAGCACCAACTTTGAAATGTATATATATATATATATATACCATTCAGATTTGAGTGTGTATTGTGTCATGTATGAAATGTTAATTGGGAGACGGAATCTTCCCATACATATTTTTTTAGGACTTGACCCTTGTATATAATTATTTTAGCTCTCCTGTTTTGCAACAAGGTACATATATGTTATCATAATATGAGCAAATTAGTGAATCTTTAAAAAAAAAAAAAAAAAAAAAAAAATAAAATCAGTTTAGTATTGCACCAATGATTTAATATAACACTTGCAGGGTTATTCAGAGAGCGTGAAAAGCAGGAGAATGACTGGAGAATGAAAAATTCTAGGTCAAAATAGCCGATTTGGAAAGTGAGATGAAAGGGAGAATTTTTCTGGTTTGGCTATTTTGACCTAGAATTTTTCATTCTCCAGTCATTCTCCTGCTTTTCACCGCTCTCTGAATAACCCTGTTGGTATTATCAGCCAAGATAGTAATAGTTATAAAGTTACAGAGGATGACAACGTACAAAACCTAGAAATGTATTGTGTATATATGCAACAAACGTAGCTGTATATATAAACATACAAGATGCAATATAAGTGCAGGACTATAAGGACCTATGCTTAACATGTTTCAGATCATAGACTAGAATTTACACATGCTTAGACACTAAATCCACTCCAGCTGTTAACATTTACCTGTGAGCCCAGTGAGTATAAGAGCCCGGCTCGGAAATGTTAACGGCTCTCCTGCTACTTGTGTACATCACCTCTGGGGTCACACAGGAAGGACATCATTTGTTCTCCATGTACTTTGCTTTGAGGCTTTCCTCTTATGATTTATTTAGTCTGCTTTCACCTGCAGGGCGCTAAGCCTCTACCGCGTGCGGTATTCATCAGTTGCTCCCAAAAATGATGTATCAAAACCAGTCACAGCTGCCACTCGCTAAAACCGGGAAAGGGAAACATTAGCTTCCCCATTGCGTCCTGGTTTCCCCAGCAGATCACAGGCAGGCGCCGGGTCCGGCAGCCTGCCCCTTAGCGATCGCTAAGTTCGCGGATGCTGGGAGCAGTTCTACAGCGCCGTCCCCAGCATCTCCTCCATGGCGTCCATAACTTTTTCGTTAGAGACAAGGGCTGCGGTTCTACTTGCAGTAACTCCATTTGGCCAGCAGATGGAAACATCCGCCTGGCAAATAGTTATTAGGGGAGATTTTTTAATAGAGTATCCATTTAAGGTCTTGTAAAGTTTTCTAAGAACACAAAACAAGTGTCCCAAAAACCATTCAAAGAATGAAGAGTGAAGTCAAGCCTACAATAACAAAAAACAACTTATTTTGGTGGGTAAACCATACCTGGATGTATCCATATGTTGGAGAAGAAGTGATTTCCCTCGCTCTGTAGAAGAATAAACACTGAGGAGGGCGAGGGTCTCTGTCTGCAGATCAGGGTCATTTGCAGAAAGCCCAGGTAAGATCTGGCTCTTCAGATTAGGATGAGCGATCAACAAACACTGATTCTCTTCTAGGGTTTAAAAAAACACAAGGTTTCACTGATGTCATATGTGTTATATGTATCAAATGTCATTCTGTTTTTTTCGTGTATGTTCTGATATTACACTGGTCCCGACTATCACATAATTATAAATCAAACTTCAAATGAAGTAATACGTGCACTAGTTTTAGGCTAGGGTCAAACGAACGCATTTTTCGCGTTGCCCGTAAAAAAGTGCGTCCGGAACGCATTGATGTATTTTTTAACGGAATGCGCGAAAACGGTCTTACGATGCGCATTTTTCGTGCGTGATTTTTAACGGATCGTCAATGAAACACTTTTTGCGTCTGGACGTTATGTTGGCTGGACATTAGCAGCGTCTGACGTCTCCTAATCACGCAAACACGCCGCTAGCGGACGCAGCGCACTCTGTGCGTCAGTACTAGCGGTTCTGCGTTCTCGAAAAAATGCGTTCATTTTCCACCTGCGTTGCGCGGTCGGACTTTCGTATGTTGGCCGTCATTGCCCGTGATTAAGTGCACCTAAACGCACGTTAAAAACGCGTTCGTCTGACCCCAGCCTAAGTTGAATCTGTTGGCAACCCATGTTATTAAAACGTAAAAGCATAAAATCACACCCTTCGATCACGCTGGTTTGTGTCATAGAAACGCACATGTGTACTGGTTTGTTTCGGAGATATTGCGTGTTCTATATCATCGAACTCCTCCCACTTTGATCAACTATAATGCACAAGGGGCTCGGTTTAATTCTGTCAGCTGATTTTTTTAAAAAAATTAAGAAAATTGGCTGCTTGCGTTATTTATTTATGTTTTCAAAACATTGATTAATTTCCAAAAAATTCAGCCCGAGCCAACATTTGAAAATTGCTGCTGGTCTGAAAAAAATCTGGCTGGAAAATTCCCGAAAAGGCTTATTTTTGGCCAGTATCATACAGATTTGTGCGTTTAAACATGTCTCTTTGAAATCTTTTTCAGACATCAGGGGCTCTATTACAATCTTCATGCAAAAACGTACGCGCAACGCGTGAATTTTTGCGCGAAGCGGTAAACGTTAACACGTGTAAATCAACATTGGTATTACAATCCTCACGCATTTTTTCATCCGTCGAGCAATAACGCACGTAAAACGGACGCGCACAAACACGTGCGCAGAAATCGGTGTGCGGACTGCTTTTTTCACGCGATTCAGCCAATCAGAATTAAGAACCACAATTGTCTCACGATAAGTTTTTGCGCCTGTCAAAGTCAATCTGCGCATATATGCTTCATCAATAAAAAATGCACACACAACCTCTCCATTTTATTGTTTGGGTATGAACGTGTAACTATACTTTGCTACATTTTTTTCGTACTGGTGTATTTGGGTTCGGCCGGGACGTTCAGATTTGCCATTAACACCAGCTTTTAGGAGCTGCTAAAATAATGCGCGCAAAGGCTGTGCGTTACAAACTGCGCATAGATTGTAATACCATCCGCGTACCAGCGCACAAACGCATTTGCGCTCACAATGTTAAGTATAGGACACGCGCAGTAAAGTAAGTATAGCCCCGAGAGCGGATATTCGATCCAAATTTTTATTCGAATCTCCCGAACCGAAAAATGTCTGAAAGTCAGCTGAAAAAAGTCTCGATTTCAGCCATTGGACCAAACTAAATCAAGCCCAATATTTCCAAAGCTGAACATGCCCAGATGTTTATTTTTGCAGCACAAAGCAAAACAAACGAATGGCATATTTTTATTTTGAAAATATAGGGGGAAAATGCTGGCGGAACTTTATCAGATAGAACACACAGAACATAATATATGTAGAACCAAACCAGCACAAACGCGGATTTTTGTAGCAAAATTAGAAGAAACAAGTCATATATTTTGTTCCAGAGGTAAAGACATAAGCCCCTATTACATTCTTCGCGCAATTTCGTTTGCGCAGCGCAATTTTTTTTGCGCACATGGTCCAGCGTTATCGCGTGAAAATTAACGGTGGTGTACCGATCCGAACGCATTTTCTCATCCGTCAGAAAATAACGTTTGTAAAAACGACGCGCAAAACGAAGTGTAATATGCGCGCAGTAACTTTGCGCACGTAAATCAGTGTGCAGACTGTTTTTTTCGCGGGATTCAACCAATCAGAATTAAGAACCTTAATTGACATCAATTTACCTTAATTGTCTCCCGTTAAGTTTTTGCGCCTGTCAAAGTAAATCTGAGTATATATGCTGCGGCAATAAAAAAAACACGCACAAATTCACAATTTTATTGTTAGGGTATGTGTAGAATGTGTAACTATACTTTGCTGTATTTTCTTTTTTTCGTGCTGGTGTTTTTCGTTTCAGCCAGAACGTTCAGATTTGCAGTTACCACCAGCTTTTCAAAGACGTTAAAATTATGTGCGCAAACGTCGTTCGTAAAAATATGCACATCAATTGTAATACCATCCGCGTACCAGCGCACGAACGCATTTGCGCTCACAATGCTAAGTATAGGACGCGCACAGTTCATCACGCTCACGCAGGTCCATCGATAAACGATAACGCCCATCGTTTGCGCGAACGTTGTAATACGACGTTCAGCGCAAAGGGTTTTGCCCCTCGCGCAAATGCGCATTTGCGCACGCAAAACGCACTGCGCGAAGAATGTAATAGGGGCCATTGAGTGGCAGCATCACACAGTTTAGTTACACTGATACATAGGATGATGTAGCAATCCAGTCGGATTATTTACCATTTCCATCGCAGACAGCCTTCCACAGGGTGAGGACAGACAGAAAAAGATCTTTGTGCACAGGGTCTTCGAGTGCAGTGTCCAAACTTCTACAATGAAGTGACATTATAATTAATCTACTGGACAACCCTGATAATAGCATTAAAAGATAAATAATATAAGAAGCCTATGACGAACCAAATTCTGCTAAAATGTGGTGATGTCTAACTTTGCCAAATATTATCAGCACATAAGGGGTTATTCAAAGAGCAATGACAGGTCACTGACATTTTGATGCTCTCCCTTTCGCCGCAGTTTGGCGAGTTAAATTTGCTGACCGTGCGGTGAATTCAGCATTCCCCGCGGGTCCCCAAAGTGCGGCGAATCGACCTGCAGAACGCATCTAAATACCCTCAAAACGCTCTGAATCGAAAAACCGCTGCAAATGCAAAACCGCCGAATCAATCCAAAAAAACACCAAATCGATCCGAAAAATCACCAAATCGATCCGAAAAACCACCGTATGCATCCTCAAAGGGCTGCAAAACCGCCGTATCGATCCCATAACCTACCGAAAAATCGGCAAATGCATCCGTCGATCTGCCGAGCAGACCGTCAAGTTGATCCAAAAAAAGCTTACCAGCAACAGGGGTAAAAAAATAAAAAATAAACAATACACTGTGACGTTTAAAAAACTGCTGCAGGAAAATACGTTTTTAAATAATATATAAGGTCCTATGAATAATAATAAATAATGCCTAAAAAATCCTAAAAAATAAAGAGACTTGATGCTGCAAATGAAAACAAACGGTTTGAATAAATATTTATGAAAAACGGTGATTTCATTTTTCATTGAAACCTATGGGATTCGCCTGATTAAACCTGCCAAATTAAACCACCGAAAATCAGGGCATTTCACTGACATTTCAGTGCTGTTCGGCATTCTCTGAATAGTTTTTTTTTTTGCTCACAGGACATACTTGAAGACGAGAGAAATCTCAATGTATCCTTCGGTAAAATACTTTATAAATAAATAAACAAATTAACCATTGCTTCTCTATGGGGAATTCCACTGCTACCGAAGGTCACCGTATTTTGCTGCTAATTTACCAATATTTGGCGAATTGCCAGCTTTTTGAATAGTCGAATGGCCACGAATTGCACTGTACGGGGAAATCCATCGTTCGGTGCAATTCCGTGGCCGATTTGGTGCTCTCTAAATAACCCCTATAGAGATTTTATCGTGTGATCCCTGTTCCAGTGAAACATAATAGAACACATACAAGATTATTCAAAGAGCTCCGAATTGTGGCCGAAAGGTAACCGAACAGTGAACTTCAGCGTTCGGTTACCTTTCCTGGCCATTTGGCTATCCAGAGAGCAGGTAGTTCGCCAAATGCTGGCGAATTGCCTGCACATACGGTGCCTGTTCGGTGCCTGTTTGAGGGCAGTGAAATCCCCATAGAGAAGCAATGCTTCGGCTATTCAGAGAACAAAAGCCAGCAGTGAAAAGTTCCCGAATTGCCCTGCCATTCGGTGTTTGCATTCGACAGGTTTATTCAGGCGAATCCCATACACTTCAATGTTAAAAATATTCCCGTTTTAATCCAATATCTAATAAACCGTTGATTATAATATTCTGCAGTAAAGAGTCTCTTAATTTATAAAAAAAATTAGGATCTTTTAGGCAGTTTTTTGCGAATTTTTTTTTCCATTTTTTTTTAAACGTTTTTTCTTTTTTCTGTAACAGCCCTTTTTATTATCATTCATTGGATCTTATATGTAAATTCCAGATATTTTCGCTCAGTAGTTTCTTTGCAAACAGCGTTTCACTTTTCAAACATTCAAGCGTACTGTTTTTTTTTTTTTTTTACTCTATTCGTCTGCGGTGTCGGGTTTTTATGGCGGCTGCTCTGCGCTGTGATCGGCGACTGCTCGGGTTTCTCCGGCGTGTTCGGTGGGGTTAATCCAGATGTTTTTTGCAGGTTTCGGTATGCGTTCGCCGGGTTTGGCGGTGAGTTTTCGGCAGGTTTGCGGCAGCTTTTCCCTGCACTACGATGGCCCTGTGGTGCTTGCTGAATACACTGCAGTGTCGCCGAAATGGGATCGCCAAATCGCGCCGAATTGAAGAGAACGAAAAGTCACCGAACGTGCAGCGACTTTTCGATTCTCTTTGAATAACCCTGATAAATCCATCCATAAAGAACACACGTTAAACCAGCAAGTGAAAACATTCTTTATTTCTTAACAATAAAACACCTTTTGTTCTATAATACGTTAAAAAAAACGATCATGTTTTGATCACTTTATGAAAGGTATGAAAAAGCTATTCCTACCGGTTTATCACTTTGTTGTCGCCGATGATATTGAATCCATTTTTCATTCTGAATAATGTTTGTCCTGTACCTGAAATAAGAAGCAAATGTAATGCGGCTTCACTTTCTTATTTAATGATAAAATGACTTTTCCTCTCTGCGGAATCAAGTTGGATTGAACAGAAAGTATAAATCGAACTTGAGAATGGGAAGACGTATGAGCGCAGGAGCGTAACCGAAACAACAGTGAAAAACACAGAAAGAGCAGAAAAGGACAAAGAAACAGAACGTATGTGGATACAGTTAAAGTCAACTGAAGATACGTGTTTGAGACTTAAAAATACCTAAAATATAAGTGGTTTAGAGAGTCATACGTATAGAGCGAATCTAAAAATCTGTCTGCGAGCAGGTACAAGCAGTTCGTTATCTAACACAATAAAGGCGCAGGTACTGCGTGCGCGCGTACTAATGTGCCTTCCTGCGTACGTCGCAGCATTATGACGTTTCGACGGGGCTGGCCACACGCTGTAGAGCGCGCACGAATTGCGCACGCTACAGCGGACGTGTTGAAAGCCTTTGTCGAAATGCTACGACGCACGTTCGACGGGGCTGCAAAGTGCAATCCTCCATAGCGCACTAACTGCAGGCAGGTGGCCACACGGGCGTCAGAGTGGAAGGAACGTCCAGTCTCACGGACGTTCCTTCCGCTCTGAAATACACTTGCCTAAACTCCAGCCTAGAGGGTCACTCTACACCCCCCGAACACTGGCTTTTTAAAGAGACACTACCGCTTACATAAGCTGTAACTAGATTACTTGTGCATTACAAGTAAAACCACCTTATAAAAGACATGCTGATGTTTTTTTTTTCCTATTTTATGTAATTGCATGTAAAAAGGAAAAATAAAGCTATTTTTTTATCTCCCGTTTCCATTTTAGGGATTTTTTCCCATGATGCAACATTTATTAAAATCTGTGCAAAAGTTTTACTTTACTGCTTTGGTATATCCAATCTACAGTATTTAGCAGTTATTGAGTTGGAGGAGTGACTGTTTAGATAAGACTTGCAGGGGGCTTTTGCCCTGCCTCTGCTATCTGAGATAACAGATGGCAGCTGAGTGAGATAAAACAGGGAGCTTAAAATACTTCTAATAATCTACCTCCAGGTGATGTCCTTTGAATACATCCAACACAATACAATGCTTTGAGTCAGTGATCGACCCATTCATTTCATTCTATGGCCAAAGCCACACAGTGAAGAGCAAGTGATGTAAAAATACCGGGTGGGGGGACAATTTACAACACAAAATATCACACAATGGATGCGCCCAGTGACACATATAGAGGAAAATATCACACATTGGATGCACCCAGTGACACATATAGAGGAAAATATCACACAATGGATGCGCCCAGTGACACATATAGAGGAAAATATCACACAATGGATGCGCCCAGTGACACATATAGAGGAAAATATCACACAATGGATGCGCCCAGTGACACATATAGAGGAATATATCACACAATGGATGCACCCAGTGACACATATAGAGGAAAATATCACACAATGGATGCACCCAGTGACATATATAGAGGAAAAGATCACACAATGGATGCGCCCACTGACACATATAGAGGAAAATATCACACATTGGATATGCCCAGTGACACATATAGAGGAAAATATCACACAATGGATGCGCCCAGTGACACATATAGAGGAAAATATCACACAATGGATGCACCCAGTGACACATATAGAGGAAAATATCACACAATGGATGCACCCAGTGACACATATAGAGGAAAATATCACACAATGGATGCACCCAGTGACACATATAGAGGAAAATATCACACATTGGATGCACCCAGTGACACATATAGAGGAAAATATCACACAATGGATGCGCCCAGTGACACATATAGAGGAAAATATCACACAATGGATGCGCCCAGTGACACATATAGAGGAAAATATCACACAATGGATGCGCCCAGTGACACATATAGAGGAAAATATCACACAATGGATGCGCCCAGTGACACATATAGAGGAATATATCACACAATGGATGCACCCAGTGACACATATAGAGGAAAATATCACACAATGGATGCACCCAGTGACATATATAGAGGAAAAGATCACACAATGGATGCACCCAGTGACACATATAGAGGAAAATATCACACATTGGATGCACCCAGTGACACATATAGAGGAAAATATCACACAATGGATGCGCCCAGTGACACATATAGAGGAAAATATCACACAATGGATGCACCCAGTGACATATATAGAGGAAAAGATCACACAATGGATGCGCCCACTGACACATATAGAGGAAAATATCACACATTGGATATGCCCAGTGACACATATAGAGGAAAATATCACACAATGGATGCGCCCAGTGACACATATAGAGGAAAATATCACACAATGGATGCACCCAGTGACACATATAGAGGAAAATATCACACAATGGATGCACCCAGTGACACATATAGAGGAAAATATCACACAATGGATGCACCCAGTGACACATATAGAGGAAAATATCACACATTGGATGCACCCAGTGACACATATAGAGGAAAATATCACACAATGGATGCGCCCAGTGACACATATAGAGGAAAATATCACACAATGGATGCGCCCAGTGACACATATAGAGGAAAATATCACACAATGGATGCGCCCAGTGACACATATGGAGGAAAATATCACACAATGGATGCGCCCAGTGACACATATAGAGGAATATATCACACAATGGATGCACCCAGTGACACATATAGAGGAAAATATCACACAATGGATGCACCCAGTGACATATATAGAGGAAAAGATCACACAATGGATGCGCCCACTGACACATATAGAGGAAAATATCACACATTGGATATGCCCAGTGACACATATAGAGGAAAATATCACACAATGGATGCGCCCAGTGACACATATAGAGGAAAATATCACACAATGGATGCACCCAGTGACACATATAGAGGAAAATATCACACAATGGATGCACCCAGTGACACATATAGAGGAAAATATCACACAATGGATGCACCCAGTGACACATATAGAGGAAAATATCACACAATGGATGCACCCAGTGACACATATAGAGGAAAATATCACACCATGGATGCACCCAGTGACACATATAGAGGAAAATATCACACAATGGATGCACCCAGTGACACATATAGAGGAAAATATCACACCATGGATGCACCCAGTGACACATATAGAGGAAAATATTTCCTTAACTAAACAAACAAGAGAAAAACAAAGCACATGTAAGATAACAGCAACATCAAATAAACACAATAAGGACATTTCATTTTTTGGTGGTAGTGGCCCTTTAAAGAGGTCAGCTGCGTGCAGGGCATCTCACCCAATTTCTGTGCATCTCATCCAATGACCTTGCACAACATACCAGTGGTATCTCTCCTATATGGAGCTCTCTGCAAAGCAAGATGCAGCACAAGCCATACTTACAGTCCCTAACTAGTCCCACAAGTATTTTGATGCCTCCAGAATAATATAGGGCGACCTGATCTTCTCGGGAGAGTTTCTGGATTAGATGAGCCACAGCTACAGCACTTTCCTTCCCCGTCTCATGCTCCTCAGATGCTTTTTGTTCCTGGTTTTGTTTCTTCTCTCGGGAAATTACCTTTTCCAGATAATCTGTAAAGAACATCTCATTGGCCAATGCTTTTGGGACACTTGTTATAACATTATCAGTTGTGTGTATATGTGTATTCTGTTTAACGCCTTCACTACAATGGTTGAGTATACTCGATGACCAAAAGCTCCTGCAGGAGCCCAACATTGAGTAAACTCGACCTGGTCATATCCTGGAGTAATGCAAAGGAGCTTTATGTACTGCAAATTAAATTCATTTGCAAACTGGCTTCAGATTGTGCCTCTAAATTTGCAGCACCTTGGACATGTTAGCCGAGGTGCTGAAACTGCTTGGACATCTCGGAGATCCGTTTTTAATTTACAGAAATACACAACTCCAGCTGTACTATTATACATGTAGTAATACGCTTGGGGCCCTATTACAATCTTCGCACAAACGTCAGCGCGTTCACAAAAACGCATTAACGCGAGGGGCAAAACCCTTTGCACAGAACGTCGTATTACAATGTCAGCGCAACAAACGCGCGCATACGTCTACTGTGGGTGAACCTGCGCGAACGCTGCACGAGCTTACTGTACTTTGCGCGTCCTATACTTAACATTGTGAGAGCAAATGCGTTTGTGCGCTGGTACGCGGATGGTATTACAATCTATGCGCAGTTTGTAACGCACAGCCTTTGCGCGCATAATTTTAGCAACTCCTAAAAGCTGGTGTTAATGGCAAATTCTATCAACCTGTCCGAACCCAAATACACCAGCCCAAAAAAAAATACGCAGCAAAGTATAATTACACATTCTACACATACCAAACCAATAAAATGGAGAAGTTGTGTGTGTATTTTTTATTGATGCAGCATATATGCAGATTGACTTTGACAGGCGCAAAAACTTAACGTGAGACAATTGTGGCTCTTAATTCTGATTGGCTGAATCGGGTGAAAAAAACAATCCGCACACTGTTTTCTGCGCACAACGTTCGTGCGCGCCCGTTTTACGAACGTTATTTTTTGACGGATGAAAAAATGCGCAAGGATTGTAATACCAGCGTTGTTTTACGCGCGTTAACGTTTAACGCTTCACGCAAAAATGTGTGCGTTGCGTGTGCGTTTTTGCGTGAAGAATGTACTATCTCATGTACTATGTACTATGTAACTATCTCTAAAAAGTATGTAAAATGTATTTTATATCGGGTACATTAATTTGTGGTAGGTTGTTTTCCTTAAAGCCACTGGGTACCAGCAGTGACTTTAAGGAAAATAACTTGGTAGTGAAGGAGTTAACTACGTATATGTTTAAAAGTATGCTTAAGATATGTGGTCAGTTTTTCACTAATTAAAATTCTACAGGCAATAGTCTTGCAATCGATAGTGATATTAATTATTAATATATTCAATTTTTTTTTCTTGCGGAACTCTAGCCAATAGTTTTTATAAAAGTACTAAAAAGCTATATTATAACAAATAAATAGGCCGATTTACCCACTGCTTTAAGTATTAATGGGTTATGCACTTTTAATGAGGAGTGGACATGTTTTTCTCCAAGTAGATGAAAAATTGTTGAATCTCTAATGAAATTTAAACTGAGAAAAAATATAATGTTTGAAAAATAATCAGGATACAGGGGAGAAGTCAAGGACACAGTGTTTCGGATATGCGAGGGTTTTGCAGTAAGATAATAAAATAATCTACTGTAAGGGGTTAAGTTTTTTATTCAGGGCAGAGATGTTCAGTTCACAGATGTAAGCAATTTTTATTTATTGATAGTCAATAGTTTGACCTCGGTGAGGTCTTCATCAAACCCTTTAATCAAGTGGTATCAGTAGAACCAGTAAGAAGGATAGTAAGACAGGCTGTAAAACCTCCAAGGTAACTAATAAAACATTTACAACTGTACATTTTCTTTATAATGAGACGACTCAATGATTTTTACCCCCCCCCAGTAACATTGCAACATAGTTAATATGACAATTAAAAATTAATCAAAACAGAGAAGTCTAAGTCACTCAAATAATAAATAGAAATAACAAAAGAAAAATAAACAATAATACAAATAATAAATAAAAACCACAATAAAAAATTACAAAAGAAAAATAAATAATGCAAATAATCCATGCATATAATAAATAAAAAAACACATTCAGGGTTATTCAAAGAGAATCGAAAAGCCACCGCACGTTCGGTGACTTTTCATTCTCTACAATTCGGTGCGATTTGGCGATCCCATTTCGGCGACCCTGCGGTGTATTCAGCAAGCACCACAGGGCCGTCGTAGTACAGGGAAAAGCCGCCGCAAACCTGCCGAAAACTCACCGCAAAACAGGCGAATGCACACCGAAACCCGCAACAACATCTGGATTAACCCCGCCGAACACGCCGGAGAAACCCGAGCAGGAGCGAGCCGATCACAGCGCAGAGCAGCCGCCGGAAAAAACCCAGACACCGCAGACGAATGGAGTGAAAAAAACACCAGTACGCTTGAATGTTTGAAAAGTAAAACGCTGTTTGCAAAGAAACTACTGAACGAAAATGTCTGAAATTTACATATGATCCAATGAATGATAATAAAAATGGCTGTTACAGAAAAAAGAGAAAACGATTTTAAAAAAAAGGAAAAAACTTTTGCAAAAAAATCCCAAAAAATTACTAAAGGATCCTAAAAAATCTATAAATAAAGAAACTTATTACTGCAGAATATCATAATCAATGGTTTATTAGATATTGGATTAAAGCAGGAATATTTTTAACATTGAAGCCTATGGAATTCGCCTGAATAAACCTTTCGAATGAAAACACCGCATTTCGGCAACTTCTCACTGCTGGTTTGTGTTCTCTGTATAGACGAAGCATTGCTTCTCTATGGGGATTTCACTGCCCTCGAACAGGCGCTGAACAGGCACCGTATGTGCAGGCAATTCACCAAGATTTGGCGAACTGCCTGCTCTCTAGATAACCGAATAGCCAGGAAAGGTAACCGTACACTGAGTTTCAGCGTTCGATTACCTATCGCCAGAAATTTGGATCTCTTTGAATAACCCTGTTAGAATTATACACAAATAATAGATAAAAAAATATTAAATAGAAATAATAAAACAAAAATAGAAGAATGATACAAATAAGCCATACACATAATATATACAAACCACAAATAATAAACAATTACAAAACAAAAATAAAGAATACAAATAATCCATATAAATAAAAAACACATACAAATATTATACACAAATAATAGATAAAAAAATTAAAAATAGAAATAGTAAGACAAAAATAGAAAAATTATACAAATAAGCCATACACATAATATATACAAATAATAAATAAAAAATGCATACAAATAATAAAAAAAATAAGCCATACAAATGTTAACTATAAATAACAGCTCAAAAATAAACATTAATACAAAATAAATTCATTATTCCTCTATCCAATATAAATCGTGATGGCACCAGTTATTTATTCTTTTCTTTTTGTTCTTATTGATCTGACTGATCCACATCATTTGTTGTTTTATGTATAACTTAGATTAGCATTTTTCAAATATTGTGATATCCCTACGGTACACTCGATGCATTCTCACAGTGTTTGTTTATTTGTTCATTTATTTATTCATATTAACTATATATCTTGTGTTGTCTTTTACTTTTGGTGTTTATGTTATTCTAAATATTCAATGTTATTGTATTTAAATTACAAAAGAGAAAAATAATCTCATTTTTTTTTCATTTATCCAAAGAATAATAAGAAAATTCCCCCATACATAATTTCCATTTAGTTCTCTGGATTTCTTGGCATGAGAAAACTCATTTAAAAAATTCCTATCCCACATATAAAGCTGCTGCACTCCTCAAACTGCCTGGGAAGTAGTTATCGCCAACAATTGTTTATTTTGGCTTATACTTTGTGCAGCCTCAGCTTATTCATATGCCTCATGCCAACAATAAAGGTGTAGTTTCTTTAGTGTTACAGTATATGTTCTGCTTATTATTCTGTGTCCCCATAGTCACAAAAAGATGTTATATACAAAAAATAAACATTGTCTTGTACTATGAATGCAGTCTAAGCTTTTTAACACGACAAACAGAGCTTTATTATGAGCAGAGGCAAAACATTTGATTCAGAATTTTCGGTTTATCTGAAATTTATGATCACTTTGTTTGGCCGGAGTTTTACTGGAACATCGACGAGGTTCTACAGAAATTCCGACAAAATATTTGAGGTTTTAAAATGGATTAACTGAGCCTGAAGTTGCTCTTCCTAATCCTAAACAACAGTTCCCATTATTCTATGCCAACCCAATCATGCCAAAACATTGTGTTGCAGCCTGCCGCCTTGCTCTGTTGCCATGTGTGGCAGACTAGATCTATATTTCTATCTCTATATAAAGGTCTGCCTGTATATATGTGTTTATCTCCTCCATATAGAGTTATGTTCATATTTGTGTCTGACCATTTGGTAAGTGTATCCCTGGGTTTTCAGCTGAAATGTAATCAAAAGGTTTAGCTTTCTCCCTTGGGGGGAGGATGTAACACGTAGCTGTAAAAAGGGAATTTCTTTTGTACACTACCAAAGCAAATCACACCTTAGCAGACAAATCGGCACCAAGAGAGCTGAACACGATCTTCAAAGAAAGGAAGCACATCCTTGATCTCTAAGGGGGTCTGGAGGGAAGAGGGACGCCTTTAGGCAATTAAAGATTAATTGACAAGCTTACTGAGCATGAGCAAGAATTGCACCCTGGGAAATGAAGTCCAGGACACTATGGGTGGGGGCTGGAAAGATCAGAAAGTTTATAAATTCGGAACACTGGCCATGTGCTTTGGCTGATCTCTTGGGATTCCTTCTAAATAGGACTGATCTGTCCATGCTCTATCTCCAGATCCCAGGAGGCACCGATGCCAGTTACTGGGTATTCCGTCGTAAGTAAGGCTCTGTGATTAACCCTTTTTTCTTTATATTTTGCTGTGTATTGTATAAGTAATTGATTTATTCTAGTTATGATTTTTTATGTAGCTAAGCACTGATTTTTCTATCCTAAATAAACAAAAAGTATTTAAGTTTTGACTCTGGCTGATCAAATCCACGCTAACTAAGAGATTGGGAGAATTGCTATTTGCCTTAAGCTCGGTTATATATAAGAAATTGCGTGTTGCGGTCGTCAGGAAACGGCAGGGAATTGTGGGAATTGTAGTCACTGTCCGAGTCTAGGATAGTGCGGCTGCTAAACCCTGCGTCTCCTGTTGCGATGCGCATTGTGTCCGTGAGGACTGGTGGCAGCGTTACTAATAGAATAAGAAAGTGAGTTCCAGGATTGTGGGAGACGTAGTTCTTTTGCGCTTCAGGAGAAGACTGGCGCTGTGTTGCAATCCTGGGATCAGTATATCGCGCTCTACGTGCCTGTTGTGAGAGGTAGTGTGGCCGGGACGGGTAGAGAAGTGCGCGTAATTATCTGGGTCTAGTATAGATAGATAGTGCGCGGCTTAACCCGGCGTCCTTGCGCAGCAGCGCGCGTAGTTGAGTCGTGACAACTGGAGGCAAGCGGTGGGATATCAGGTTAGTATTTGGATCTGTGAAGCAACATAGATCCAGATACTAAATAAATTGGTTTTCCAATTTCCAGAGCAGAACTCAGTGCATTTATTAGAATTTACACAATACACAGCAGTTCCCTTCCCCTTCTTTGTTTTTCTTTTCTATCTTTTATTTGGCTGGAGTGAGAATGTCGCAACAACCATCGAAAAAGACTTTGGAGCAATTATGTCGAGACAAAAATATCTCGACGAAGGATAAAAAGAAAGATGAACTTTTGCAAGCCCTCGAGGATTATGAGAGGAGGCAAGCAGTCCAGGACGCAGCAGAGCAGGGTACCACTCTTGACCCAGCCGAAGGAAGCGCAAGTCCAGTGGCAAGTCCAGTGGAAAGGACAGTGTCAGGTGCTTTGCCCAAGGGTGATACTGCCCTGGATGTTTACTTGCAGACTGTTTTAAAACATGTGGACTCTGCGGACTCGCAGACGCGGCTTCAGCTCATCCTGCAGTACCAAGAGCGAGAGGAGCGCAGAGCTGAATGAGAAGCTGCGGAGCGCAGAGCTGAGGCTGACCGAGAAGCTGCGGAGCGCCGAGCTGAGGCTGAACGAGAAACTGCGGAGCGCCGAGCCGCGCAAGAGACAGCAGCGCGCCAAGCGGACCGAGAAGCGGCGGAGCGCCAAGCCGAACGGGCACATCAGCTCACTCTGGCACAGGCAAGCAGAACGCAATTATCTCCTGCCCCTGCGGGCGCTGCAGAGCTCTCTACGCCCAGACCTCGTGCAGAGAACTTTCCCACCCTTGACAAAGATGGGGACCTGGATGTGTTCCTGCGAAGTTTTGAAAAGACTTGTCGACAGTACCAGCTGCCCAAAGAGCAATGGGCCAGGTACCTCACTCCTGGACTAAAAGGTCCAGCGCTCGAAGCCTTTGCAGAATTACCGGCTGAGAGCGACCAGGACTATGAGGCGATTAAAGCCGCGTTGCAGAGACATTATAACCTCACGCCAGAGGTATATCGCAAAAAGTTCAGGTCCTTGCAGAAGCGGGCCGCGGAGAGCTACTCTGCAGTTGTGAGCCACCTGACCACCCTATTTCGACAATGGGTCAGGGGGCTGAAGATTGATACCTTGGAAGCCCTGGAAGACCTGCTAATCAAAGAACAGTTTGTGCAGCTGTGCCCACCTGAGATCCAGGAATGGCTTCTGGATCGCAAACCCGAGACGGCCCTGGAAGCTGGTGAGCTGGCCGATTTCCATGCGGCCAACAGAGCGTCTGTGGACCAGAGCAGAGGTTCCCCCAAAGGATCATCAGGATGGAAGCCCAACTCAGCACGACCCCCCGACATCACGGCGGCAGCGCCCCCCTCTGTGCCAGTCTCTGCTGGGGAGGGGGAGCGAATCCTTCTTCGCCTGGAAGAAGTGTGCGCCGTCGCTGTTTTATTTGCGACAGTACCAATCATCTCCTGGCAGCGTGCCCGCAGAGGAAGAAACCTGCATCCACAGCTGGGGGAGGATACCCCTCAACATCACCCTCTGTCCTGTTTGTGACCAGATCGAAGGGCAGTGCCAACGTGAACCAGCAAGCAGTCATTGTCGGGACTCAGGTATCTGTGGGTTTACGAGATACAGCGGCTGAAGTAACTTTGGTGCGGCCCGGGTTAGTCAGCCTGCAGACTTTATTCCTGGCAGGACTCTAGCAGTAAAGGGTTTTGGTGGGGTACGTCCTGCGGTGCCAATGGCCCGGGTTTATTTGGACTGGGGAGCGGGGAGAGGTCTGAGGGAGGTGGGAGTGTCTGAAAATATTCCTACAGATGTGTTGCTGGGCACGGATTTGGGTAAATTGGTGTCACAGTATGTGCTGGAAAGGGATGCTGGGGATTTACCCAGGCCCACTAGTGGCTCTACAGTGGGGAGGGCTGTGTGTGGGGGTGCACAACAGGATTCCTGGACGGGAGGGCAGGGGATGGCAGTGAGTCAGTCTGCGCCTGCGCCAGGTGTGCCTGAGGTGTTGTGTGGTAGCATGAGGGGGCAGTGTGACTGGGAAGAAAGGCAGGGGGTGAGGGAATGCCCGCCTGCACCCGAGTCAGCTGGTTCCCTGGACCCCATGAGTGGGGAGGCCGCGGTGCCCATGGTGGAAGTGGGTACCCGCTGGCGGTCGGCGGGGAGTAGGGCACAAGGCCCGTCTCTACCGTGTGATGGTGTGGATCAGAATGCCTGGGAAGGGTGGCAGGATACTGTGGTGTGCCTGCCTAGACCAGACTCAGGTTTGTCTGTGACGCCATATGGTTGGGAGCATGGGCAAGGGATGACTGCGGGTCTGCTTGCGCCTAAACCAACCAGGACTTTAGTGCCCTGTGAGAATGGTGTGGATCAGAATGCCTGGGAGGGGTGGCAGGATACTGTGGGGTGCCTGCCTAGACCAGACTCAGGTGTGTCTGTGACGCCACATGGTTGGGAGGGAGAACGAAGGCAGGTTCCTTTAAGGCTGAACCAACTGGTGGTGCTGGAGGAAAGGAGTGGAGGGCAGAAGATCCTGGATGGGCAGGATACTGTGGTGTGCCAGCCTGTGTCGCGGTTGTCTGAGACTGTGCGTGGCGCAGAGGGCATATGGGGTGGTCGGAAGGAGAGGCCTAGGGTGGCAGAGGGTTATCCAGGGCCTGAACCATCCAGGTTGGTGGTGCCAGGTGAAAGGAGTGGAGGGCCGAGCATCCTGGATGGGCAGGATACTGCGGTGTGCCCATCTGTGTCACATGTGTCTGAGGCTGCGGGTGGCACCGAGCGCATGCTGCGTGATCAGGAGGAAGGGCCTGGGGTGGACGAGTGTTACCCTGGGGGAAAGCCAACCAGATTCCCAGTACCACAGAAATCTGGTACTGAGCAACCTCCCTGTAGAGGAGGGTGGCATACGGCTGTATGCTCATCGGTTACGAAGTGATAAAGTGGGAAACTGTGTGCAATGGGGGGCGAGGTGAGCGTGGAGAATCTTGTGCCCCATCTGTATGGTTCCCCAAATTCTGAATGTGCAGGGACAGTGAGAGCCGGGGAGGCAGCGGGTCCTGGTGTGGCTCCGGTGACCTCCCAGCCATCTGCCCAGGGGCAGGTACGATGCCTGACTCCGTTGGCAGATGCAGGGGGGACGTTTACTGGGGAGCGGGGCGCTTCACCCTGTTTCTCCATAACCCCTGCTGTAAGAATGGCTCCAGAGCAGGCTACGGGCTACGAGGATTCTGCTGCCTGCGAGACTGAGATGCGAGCGGAGAGTGAGCCACACGTGCTGCACCCGGAGGGGCTGCAGAAGCACAGGGGCTTCCCCGAGTCTGTGCCATGTTGTGAGTGCAGTATGAGTGACCCCCTCCCCCCGGTTTGGGAGAGGTGGGGAAGAATGGTGGAGTCGCCAAAGGCCTACATGGGGCAATGTGTGATGCGGTTGCGAGAGGGAATGCATGCTTTAGTGGGCAAAGTGCACGGACACCTGTGCGTCCCCCACTCTGTCATAGCGCCGGCGACTGGTGCAGGTGCCAGATGCCCGTTGGCAAACCCGTGTTAAGACGCACGTGGGAGGCATGTTAGTTAGCCTCCCTTTCTGCGTCTTCATTTGTATGGGAGATGTGGCAGACTAGATCTATATTTCTATCTCTATATAAAGGTCTGCCTGTATATATGTGTTTATCTCCTCCATATAGAGTTATGTTCATATTTGTGTCTGACCATTTGGTAAGTGTATCCCTGGGTTTTCAGCTGAAATGTAATCAAAAGGTTTAGCTTTCTCCCTTGGGGGGAGGATGTAACACGTAGCTGTAAAAAGGGAATTTCTTTTGTACACTGCCAAAGCAAATCACACCTTAGCAGACAAATCGGCACCAAGAGAGCTGAACACGATCTTCAAAGAAAGGAAGCACATCCTTGATCTGTAAGGGGGTCTGAAGGGAAGAGGGACGCCTTTAGGCAATTAAAGATTAATTGACAAGCTTACTGAGCATGAGCGAGAATTGCACCCTGGGAAATGAAGTCCAGGACACTATGGGTGGGGGCTGGAAAGATCAGGAAGTTTATAAATTCGGAACACTGGCCATGTGCTTTGGCTGATCACTTGGGATTCCTTCTAAATAGGACTGATCTGTCCATGCTCTATCTCCAGATCCCAGGAGGCACCGATGCCAGTTACTGGGTATTCCGTCGTAAGTAAGGCTCTGTGATTAACCCTTTTTTCTTTATATTTTGCTGTGTATTGTATAAGTAATTGATTTATTCTAGTTATGATTTTTTATGTAGCTAAGCACTGATTTTTCTATCCTAAATAAACAAAAAGTATTTAAGTTTTGACTCTGGCTGATCAAATCCACGCTAACTAAGAGATTGGGAGAATTGCTATTTGCCTTAAGCTCGGTTATATATAAGAAATTGCGTGTTGCGGTCGTCAGGAAACGGCAGGGAATTGTGGGAATTGTAGTCACTGTCCGAGTCTAGGATAGTGCGGCTGCTAAGCCCTGCGTCTCCTGTTGCGATGCGCATTGTGTCCGTGAGGACTGGTGGCAGCGTTACTAATAGAATAAGAAAGTGAGTTCCAGGATTGTGGGAGACGTAGTTCTTTTGCGCTTCAGGAGAAGACTGGCGCTGTGTTGCAATCCTGGGATCAGTATATCGCGCTCTACGTGCCTGTTGTGAGAGGTAGTGTGGCCGGGACGGGTAGAGAAGTGCGCGTAATTATCTGGGTCTAGTATAGATAGATAGTGCGCGGCTTAACCCGGCGTCCTTGCGCAGCAGCGCGCGTAGTTGGGTCGTGACACCATGCACTTGCCGGGTGCTCCCCTCAGCCTTGGGCGGTCTCTGGGGTGTTAGTGGGTGCCTAGCTGACAACAGTCTCAATTATCAAGGGATGGTCTCAGGTTTATGCTTGGTGTTCCGGGCTTCATTGCCTCAAGTCTCTATCCTGGGATTGAGACTTGCTGCAGACGCAGGCTCTATTTAACCCCTTAGTGACTGGGCGGTTTTACACAAATCCGTTCTTTAGTGACCGCTGCTGTTTTTACGTTTCTGCGCTGTTAGTGTTTAGGTCAAATTTTCCTCTTACTCATTTATTCAACCCACACATATTATACACCGTTTTTCCCGCCATTAAATGGACTTTCTAAAGATATCATTATTTCCATCATATCGAATAATTTACTATAAAAGAAAATATGAAATATGATGAAAAAAATGGTAAAAACACACTTTTTCGTAATTTAATTTACCAAAATCTACAACCACCAAAAAAGACCCCAGCTAAATAGTATAAAAATTTTGTCCCAAGAATAGAAATACCCAATTTGTTTGCTCTCTCTCCTGACGCCTCGTGCTCTGCAGCCGGCGCCAATTACTGCAGTGTGCCGTGTTCCTGTTAAGGACCTGGGACAGACAGGCACGCTGCAGCGCGCCGCGCTCACTAAGTCTGAGAGAAGCAGCTCAGTCGGCTGTGGCGCCCACAGAGCGGCTGCGTAAGGACAGAAAATTACTTCTTCAGTGGTCGGGACTGGCTGCGCCCTAGGCGAGCACTGCACTCTAGGCGACCGCCTAGCTCGCCTAGCGGCAGCGCCGGCCCTGTTAGTAACAGAGTTAATCCCATAAATGCAGTCATTATGTGTGTTAGACTAGGATCTGTCGCGATGGGATACATTGATGCTGTGACAGGCTTAAGCAAGAAATGGCCATATTTGGTAGACTAAACTTTATTTATTATCAAAGGTTGTATGAAAACGTGTAAAAAAAGTAATATTTTGTCAACTCGAAGAAAACCTTGAATGTCTTTAAACTTTATGATTTTGTTGATGGTGTAGTTTGTGTAATGGAGTGCTCTTCCTTTGGTATGTTGTGTGTGTGTATATACAGTTGTGTTCAAAATTATTCAACCCCAATGCTGTAAAGGGTTTTAGGGAATTTAGTGTACATTTGTAATTGTATTCAGAATGAAATCCTAAAAGGACTTTTTAAAGAACCATATGCAACTAAAATGACATCAATTGGTTTTGTAATACAGTAGTAAATGTTTCTTTTGTGAATTCTTCATTGACACAATTATTCAACCCCTTAAAGACTACCACTCTGAAGAACAGAGGTTCATTCAAGTGTTTTCAATCAGGTATTGAAAACACCTGTGGATGTCACGGAGCAGCAATAAAGCATAATAAGCACCAATTAGGCAGCTTTAAAATGACTGTGATACTCAGCTCCTTCTAGACATTTACTGGTGTGGTTACAAACATGGTGAAGTCAAGAGAATGGTCCAGGAAGATAAGAGAAGAGGTGATTACTCTTCACAGGAAGGGCAATGGCTATAAGAAGATTGCAAAGATGTTAAACATACCAAGAGAGACCATAGGAAGCATCATTCGCAAATTCAAGGCAAAGGGCACGGTTGAAACGCTACCTGGCCGTGGCAGAAAGAAGATGCTGACTTCGACTGCTGTGCGCTACCTGAAGCGTAGAGTGGAGAAAAGTCCCCGTGTGACTGCTGAGGAACTGAGAAAAGATTTGTCAGATGTGGGTACTGAAGTTTCAGCTCAGACAATACGGCGCACACTGCATAAGGAAGGCCTCCATGCCAGAACTCCCAGGCGCACCCCCTTGCTGTCTCCAAAGAATAAGAAGAGTCGACTGCAGTATGCCAAAAGTCATGTGGACAAACCACAGAAGTTTTGGGATAGTGTTCTGTGGACTGATGAAACAAAATTAGAACTGTTTGGGCCCATGGATCAACGCTATGTTTGGAGGAGGAAGAACAAGGCCTATGAAGAAAAGAAAACCTTGCCTACTGTGAAGCATTGCAGGGGGGTCAATCATGCTTTGGGACTGTTTTGCTTCTGCAGGTACAGGGAAGCTTCAGCGTGTGCAAGGTACCATGAATTCTCTTCAGTACCAGGAGATATTGGATGACAATGTGATGCAGTCCGTCACAAACCTGAGGCTTGGGAGACGTTGGACCTTTCAACAGGACAATGATCCCAAGCATACCTCCAAGTCCACTAGAGCATGGTTGAAGATTAAAGGCTGGAACATTTTGGAGTGGCCATCGCAGTCACCTGACTTAAATCCGATTGAGAACCTTTGGTGGGACTTAAAGAAAGCAGTTGCAGTGCGCAAGCCTAAGAATGTGACTGAACTGGAGGCTTTTGCCCATGACGAATGGGTGAAGATACCCGTAGATCGCTGCAAGACACTTGTGTCAAGCTATGCTTCACGTTTAAAAGCTGTTATAACTGTTAAAGGATGTTGTACTAAGTACTAAGATTGAATGTCACTTGGGGGTTGAATAAAACTGATAATGATGTGAGCACAGAAAAGACATTTGTGGTTATTTCATTATAAATGTTATGTTATATTTGTCTGACCTACACGTGCCTCTTTGATTTAATTGTAAGCAAGATGACTGAATGATCAAAATCAATGTCAAACTGGCCAAAACACTCATTTTCAGTGGGGGTTGAATAATTTTGAACACAACTGTATATATATATATACACACAGCTGTGAAACTGACCTTATTTTCTCTGACACAAGAAATGACATTGACCACATTTCCATTGGCTCACACTGCGCACTGGATAGTAAACTGCCTGAGGGTAAGGTTTGCGTATACGTGGACAGTAAATCTCTGAGGCATCTCTCAAAAATATAATGTCGAAAAGCATTAAGAGCTTTAATAACTGGGCAGCCAGGGCAGTGGGGGAGCAGACTACATTAAATAAGATTGACATTACCCCGCATGAAGAGATAAACAGACAGGCGCCTATTAACGTTTCTGCTTATTCACACAGCTACATTTTTTATTCTCAGTAAAAATAACAAAGCTTTAGAAACTGTTTGTGTTCCATTGTTGCACCTTAAAGTAACAATCATTTCTGCAGAGCACAATGCGGAAGGTGACCCACGCTTGGAGAGGTTCAGTTGTGAGCTGTAGTTTTTCGGGAGTGAGGACTTTGAAAATAAATCTTTACCAGGGTTATCCAAAGAGATTCGAATTGCTTGAGAAAGGTAACCGAATGCTGAAAATCAGTGTTCGGTTACCTTTCCTGGCCATTCGGCTATCCAGAGAGCAGGCAATTCGCCAAATCCTGGCGAATTGCCTGCACATACGGTGCCTGTTCGGTCCCTGTTCGAGGACAGTGAAATCCCCATGAAAAACCACTGCTTCGGCTATTCAGAGAACACAAACCAGCAGTGAAAGGTTCCCCTAATGCCCTGCCATTCGGTGGTTTAATTCGGCAAGTTTATTCAGGAGAATCCCATAGGCTTCAATGTTAAAAATATTCCTGTTTTAATTCAATATCTAATAAACCATTCATTATAAAATTCTGCAGCAAAAAGTCTCTTTATTTATAGATTTTTTAGGATACTTTAAGCATTTTTCTGAATTTTTTAAAAAAAAATTAAAAGTCCGATTTTTTTTTTTTTTTTTTCAGTTTGCTTATTTTTTTTGTAACAGCCCTCTTTATTATCATTCCCTGGACCTCCTGTGAAAATTTCAGACATTTTCGCTCAGTAGTTTCTTTGCAAACAGCGTTTCATTTTCCCAGATTCATACAAATGGTTTTTCTAATTTCTTCACTGCCTCCTCTACGTCACAGCTGCTTCGGCTCTGTGTGATTCGGCTCCTGTTCGGCTCCTGTTCGGCTCCTGTTCGGCTTCTTCGAAGGTTAATCCAGATGTTTTTGCTTGTTTTCAGCATGCATTCGGTTAGTTTTCGTCAGGTTTGCGGCAGCTTTTCCCTGCAATTCGGGGGCCCTGTGGTGCTTGCTGAATACACCGCAGGGTCACCGAAATGCAATCGGCAAAAGGAACCGAATTGAAGAGAACGAAAAGTCACCGAACGTGCGGTGACTTTTCGAATCTCTTTGGATAACCCTGTACCTTTTTTAATAAAGCAATGTATTTAGGTATCATGTTAAAGGGCCACTACCACCGAAACATGAAATGTCCTTATTGTGTTTATTTGATTTTGCTGATATTTTACATGTGCTTTGTTTTTCTCTTGTTTGTTTACTTAAGGAAATATTTTCCTCTATATGTGTCACTGGGAGCATCCATTGTGTGATATTTTCCTCTATGTGTCACTGGGTGCATCCATTGTGTGACATTTTCCTCTATATGTGTCACTGGGTGCATCCATTGTCTGATATTGTCCTCTATATGTGTCACTGGGTGCATCCATTGTGTGATATTGTCCCCTATATGTGTCACTGGGTGCATCCATTGTGTGATATTGTCCTCTATATGTGTCACTGGGTGCATCCATTGTGTGATATTTTCCTCTATATGTGTCACTGGGTGCATCCATTGTGTGATATTTTCCTCTATATGTGTCACTGGGTGCATCCATTGTGTGATATTTTCCTCTATATGTGTCACTGGGTGCATCCATTGTGTGATATTTTCCTCTATATGTGTCACTGGGTGCATCCATTGTGTGATATTTTCCTCTATATGTGTCACTGGGTGCATCCATTGTGTGATATTTTCCTCTATATGTGTCACTGGGTGCATCCATTGTGTGATATTTTCCTCTATATGTGTCACTGGGTGCATCCATTGTGTGATATTTTCCTCTATATGTGTCACTGGGTGCATCCATTGTGTGATATTTTCCTCTATATGTGTCACTGGGTGCATCCATTGTGTGATATTTTCCTCTATATGTGTCACTGGGTGCATCCATTGTGTGATATTTTCCTCTATATGTGTCACTGGGTGCATCCATTGTGTGATATTGTCCCCTATATGTGTCACTGGGTGCATCCATTGTGTGATATTTTCCTCTATATGTGTCACTGGGTGCATCCATTGTGTGATATTGTCCTCTATATGTGTCACTGGGTGCATCCATTGTGTGATATTTTCCTCTATATGTGTCACTGGGTTCATCCATTGTGTGATATTTTCCCCTATATGTGTCACTGGGCGCATCCATTGTGTGATATTTCCCTCTATATGTGTCACTGTGTGCATCCATTGTGTGATATTTTCCTCTATATGTGTCACTGGGTGCATCCATTGTGTGATATTTCCCTCTATATGTGTCACTGGGTGCATCCATTGTGTGATATTTTCCTCTATATGTGTCACTGGGTGCATCCAGTGTGTGATATTTCCCTCTATATGTGTCACTGGGTGCATCCATTGTGTGATATTTTCCTCTATTTGTGTCACTGGGTGCATCCATTATGTGATATTTTCCTCTATATGTGTCACTGGGTGCATACATTGTGTGATATTTCCCTCTATATGTGTCACTGGGCGCATCCATTGTGTGATATTTCCCTCTATATGTGTCACTGGGTGCATCCATTGTGTGATATTTCCCTCTATATGTGTCACTGGGTGCATCCATTGTGTCATGCTTTGTGTTGTAAACAGCCCCCCCCACACACACAGTATATTTCCATCACTTGCTCCTCACTGTGTGGCTTTGGGCACAGAATGGAGTCTATGCATCAGAAGTCCAGAAAACTGACCTACTGACTTGCATTGTGAGGAATGGATGTAAATGACATCGCCAGAGGGTACCACGGAGTGTTGATAGCCCACTCTCAGATCTCATTCAGCTGCCATCTCTTATCTCTGGTAGCTTAGACAATACAATAGATCCCCTGCAGCCTTATCTAAACATTCCCTGCTCCTCCCTTTTGAATCTTCACTACTTTTTTTTAATCCTAAACCACAGCTGTAATGAGAAGCTTGACATAAGATTTTGGTCAAGTAAACTGCCCCTCCCCCTAGTATCTTTACAGCACTTGCTCCTCACTTTGTGGCTTCGCTGATAGAATGGAGTCTGCGAGTCAATCACCGACTCACATCATTGTATTGTGTGGGATGTATTCAAAGGACATCACCAGAGGTAGACTAGAGGGGTTGTATTACAAAGCTGGTACTAATTTAGCCAGATCCATTGTAAACTTAGCAACACCACAAACTATAATGGCTCTGGTAAGTTTACAACAGCTCTGGTTAAGTTAGCCCCAGCTTTGTAATACTGCCCGAGATCTTTTAAGTTCCCTGTCTTATCTTGACTAGCCTGGAGAACACAATAGACCCCTTGCTGTCTTATCTAAAAATCACCCCCCGCTGTGTTAAACCACAGCAGTAAAGTAAAACATTTGCACAGATCATGGTAAAAAATCCACAAAATTGAAACACTCTTGAGAAAGTCTTTGGGATGAAACGCGTCTAGTGAGGTGCCGCCTTCCGGAGGACCAACGTTATCTAGGCTTTTCATCTGCCCACAACAGTATTTTAAAGACTGGGGAGACGGCACATATTACTCTGAACACTGCTGAACATATTTTGCCTGGGATGGTGGACTATATGGACTACAATCCATGTTGGATTTGAGTAAAGGACTGTAATATGGACAAACATCCATATGGTGACTTTTAATTGGTTTTGAGCAAAAGAGAAAAGGGGAGAAGAAAGGAGAGTGCACGGCAGACGTTATACTAAATGCAGTCAAAAAATATGTTTTGCCACTGATCGTAACATATTAATATTTTAATTGCATAAGAAAAAATACTTATTCTGGTGGAAAAAAGAGATAATGGTTTTAATTAAAAAACTCTGGGCTGAAGATTTGACTTTATAATCAGCAAAAAGAAATATCAGGATTAAAGTGAACCGACCATGGCCGGCACAAGCTGGGCTCATTTGATAGGGTATCACTCCCCTTACATGCGACAGCATTTTTCACTTACACAAAAGGTAATTCCTATCAAATATTCTCCATCACTCACTTCCTTTGGCAGGAAGATGTGGAGAGAGACAGCTGTGAGCGAAAGAACCGTCCTACAGCGCAGAATTCCATACACTCCAGGCCATTGATTGACTTCCGGTGACACTGCTTGACGGGTCAGGGTAAGTTGCACAGTGCTGAATGAAGACCCTCATTAAGTACCATCCAGAAAGAGAAAATTAGGGATGTGCGTTTCGGGTTTCGGAATTTCGGAATTTTCACGAAATTTCCCGATTCGTGACTTCGGATTCGGCCTAATTTCCGAATCGGGTCGGACCCGAAAACCGATAGATCCGAAAAGTTTTCCGAGCCAAAACAAAAATTTTCGGATTTTTAGAATGGACTTGAAATGTGTCAAATCGAAATTTATTTTCGCTCTATTCATGATTTCGGTTCCATTCGTGATTTCGGTTCCATTTCGGTAATTCTGGAAATCGTATATTTAACTATTATCGGTTATATCGCTGATTCTGTAAATTTTGTATTTGTAAATGCGTATCACTTGTTTCTTGTGGCATTCGGGTCAGTTTAGCGTTTTTTAAATCGTTTTGTTCATTTTTTTCGTTCCTTGGCTTTCATACCATTTTAATATGATTAAATAAAGTTGTGGAATGTATATTCAATTATTCATAAGAAAAAAAGGATCTTTATTTAATAAAAAAAACACGATAGAATCGCCAGAATTATCGTAGACACTTTGAAACGAGGAGAACAGACGTTCCGAAAAAACGAAAATTTCCGAAATTTCCGAAATTTCCGAAAAGTCGATACAAAAAATGTGCAAAGTGACCCGAAAACACGAAAAATGGTCGATATTCCGAAAAAAAAATGTACACGAAAAACGAGCCGAATCGAACCGAATCGAAACAGAAATCGGTCGAAACGAGCCAAATCGAAAAGTTTAAACATCCGAACAAATCGAACCGAATCGAACTGAAAAAAAAATCGGTGCACAAGCCTAGAGAAAATTGCTGGAACTGGGTAAGTCTTTCACACGGTCGCTTTGAGTATAAGCTCCACCTCTTTGTTTCCATTAAATCTATGCTAATCTTACCTTTCACCAGTTTCTCCTTACTCGGCTCTAGTTGAAGAATTTTCGCATAGCACCGTCTAGCCTGATCAGAGAGAAATAAAAAGACACGGTATTACAAATATTGGGCAAAAAAAATGATGATTAAGAAACCTTGCATGAATACTAGGTTGTACTAAGATTTCACTTTGCATTACTTTGGCTAAATGTTGGCATTATTCATCTGCCCCTTTGTGTTGTAAGTGCAAGTATCAGCTAAATATTGCAAAAAAAAACAAGATATTTAATTTTGAACCCCCTTAACTACCAGGTGTTTTCCCATAAACTCACTGTAAGGAACCATTAGCCATTCAGAGTGAATCCGCTGTAGAATCCCTACAGAAAATTCCCATACTGTGCGCACCATTTGATAGGTAAATGGCGCTACCTGCTGGCAAAATAGTGTTACTGCAGCTTGGATCTCCACTTACATTAAGCCGGAGTCCCAGCTGCGCATACGGCTTCAGCACCTCAGGTGACATGTCTGGGGTGCTGAAACTTTAGGGGCACAATCTGGAGCGCATCGCAAACTAATTCTGCAATAAACAAATTTCATTTACATTACTCCAGAACGACACCAGAAAGACTTAGCTCGATTTCAGGCCCCTGCGGGAGCTTATAAAGATAAAGTTAAGTCGATCTTGGAAAATAAAGGGTTTAATTATACTCATGTGAGTTATGTACAATAAGAGATACAGTGTGTGTATGTATAAATAAATATAGATATCTATCTATCGATCTATATATATATATCCAACTGGGATCCAGCAATGTCTTTCAGATAACATACAAAGTAACAGAAAAGCTCGATGCTTGGCCCGTATGTGATACAAAATGACAGTAGGAATTGCTGCACTTGGGAAGTATAAAAAGTATCAAAAATGGATTAAATCCTTTTTTTTCCTCTTTTAAAATGATTTAATAAATTTTTGAGACTCTTTATACTTCCCGAGTGCAGCCATTCCTACGGTTATTTATGTATATCAGTATATAAATACAGTTGTGGTGGAGGACAAAAAGTGAGATAAAAAGGATGCAATGAAAGTGAGACAGAGGTCATTTGCATATCCTACCCAGAGTTCCTTGCTGCATATGGGGAATGCAGCACAGGGGCTCTGGGACGCAGTTCTTTGAATTGCTGTGATGTGCAGATGGCTTCTGCAAAAATAGAAATATATAAATAAACATACAACAGTAGAAAGGTTGCACTCAACCTAAACAAACAACAAATGCAGGTGTATATAAAAGTGGTGATCTGTTTTGAAATAGAATGATCTGACGGAATGTGGTCATTGATATGGAGTGCTTTTTTCTGTAAATTACATATATTATTATTTATATTGAATTGCTGTGATGTGCAAATGGTTTCTGCAATAATAATAATATATATATAGTGTGTTTATTATTGCAGAAGCCTCCTGCACATCACAGCAATTCGATGAATTGCATCCCAGAGCTCCTGTGCCACATTCCCCATATGCAGCAAGGAATTCTGGGTAGGATATGCAAATGACATCTGTCTCACTTTTATGCATCCTGGGTCTGTTATTACACAGAACCCTAAAATCAATGCTATGCCGCACTGTGGCTTTCTAGCAGAGATAAGGTTTATGCAACTGGTCAAAGCCACTCCTAGGACAGCGCTGTTTTGGGTTTGATGGACCCTCATCAGCAGGAGCTAGGCACGATGACCAGTTGCATTGGATGCTTGGGACCCACAGGGCAATCAGTATCTACAAGGGTTGTAGTGGATATATATTTTGGATATATATTGTGACATAGTGCATGGATGGGTCTGCGTAGTCCCAGGTGTCCCTGCAATTAAGGGGATAAAGCTCCTGCTTGAGGGAGGGGTAGATTGGAATGGGCACCAGATGAGAAGGATTCCCACACACACAGGGGAAAGATTAGAATGTGCACTAGAGGGACCGAGCCTGATTGGCGCAGGGTGCTGCTGCTGCTGCTGCTGCTCCTGAGATGGGAGAGGAATGTTGAACCAAAGGTTGTTCCGTTTTATTTGATTTCTTTTGACGCTGCAATAAATGCCTGGAAAATTTCACCATTTAAAGGACTTTATGTGCCATATGTAGCCCTAGAGGACTGCGCTATAGCGCTCCCCTGCGACAATATACATATATATATATAGACACATATATATATACACTATATTGCCAAAAGTATTCGCTCACCTGCCTTGACTCGCATATGAACTTGTGAGCGAATACTTTTGGCAATATAGTGTATATAATTTTTTTTTATTATTATTATTTTTTTTTAAGGTTGTTGGAAGAGCAGTTTTATCCAATTGGTTGCAAGACCTTGGTTAAGGACCTTTACAGAATTTGTAACTTTCTTTACACATCTTCAAACAGGTTTTCATATTAGAATATAGAGCAAAGCTTCCAATATAAAGGCATGATGAGCACATAGGATGTAATACAGAGTGACCATGCGTGTCATCGAGACAAAATGCAAAACTAAAACAATGAATCCTGCAAAGGCACACGTATTAACAATGCAGATTTCATGCAGGACCTACCTCCTCATAGTTTTTCAGCTCCATATAAGCCCTGCCCATATGTACATAGGCCTTGATGCACTTTTTATTGCACTAAAAAAAAGAAAACAGCAGATAAAGTGGTGACTGGTAAGAGTTAAAATAGAAGCTAGAAACATGTGTCTAAAAGCCGCAAAGACTTAGGCTGGGGTCAGACGAACGCAGTGCGAACGTGCGTTGAGCTGCACTTTATTACGGCCGTAGTAGCAGCAAATGACGGCCAATATACAAAGTACGGCTGCACGAAAGTTCAGCCGTGCAACGCAAGCGGCAAACTAATGCATTTTTTCGAAAGTAGAACCGCTAGTACTGATGACTTGACCAAGGTACTGAATATTTGGGGGCGCATTTTGGAGTCAATTTGCAAATTATTATTTGCAGTAAATGAAATTCCTTGACATTTCTCCAGAATATGACCAGATCGAGTTTATTCAATGTTGGGCTCCGGCAGGAGCTTTTGACATCCAGTATACTCAATGATAGTGAAGGAGTTAAACATTAACTCCCAAAGAATCGGCAATACTTACAAAACTATGCTAAATGGAAAAAAAAGGCTGTATCAATGGCGCCACCTAGAGGAGATGGATGTAAACTGTTCCACAAAACACTATTCGTACAGTATATAAATTGATATGAGAATAGAATCAGTTCTTGATATGAATCAGCAGCTGTCTCTTTCAATAGGTGGTATATCCAAACCCACCAAAGGATAATAAATATAGCAAAAAGGAGGGATGATCGAGTCAGCGCTTCCTTCAAAGGGTTTTTTTTTTCTTTTTTTCTGTGTACCTTTAAAATAAACAGAAACGCTGCCATAGCATAATAAATTCCTAAACAAATGTAGATAAGAAAAAAGAGGATGCACTCACATTTTTTGTGTCTCAGACACTAGATGCTCCAATCAATCGGCAAAATTAGATGGGAATGCCGAATTTCCCCTGGATACGTAGTTTTATAATCCCAAAAAGTGCTGCACGCCAATTATAGATTTAAAAGGCAAAATTTATTTAAAATAAATAAAACAGACACATGGGTAAAGCACCTTTTAGCGTGCAGCACTTGGCGTGCAGCACTTTTTGGGATTACAAGACTACGTATCCAGGGGAAATTCGGCATTCCCATCTAATTTTGCCGATTGATTGGAGCATCTAGTGTCTGAGACACAAAAAAATGTGAGTGCATCCTCTTTTTTCTTATCTACATTTGTTTAGGAATTTATTACGCTATGGCAGCGTTTCTGTTTATTTTAAAGGTACACAGAAAAAAAGAAAAAACCCTTTGAAGGAAGCGCTGACTCGATCATCCCTCCTTTTTGCTATACTTACAAAACTATAGCTCACATCACGAATAGTATTCTTCTACTTATCTACATATTAGGGCTGGGCGATATCAGCAGTTTAGCCCGATTATAATCACGGTAGATCTCGACCACGATTTCACTCAAAAAAGTCGAACTCTGAGTTGAAAACTCTGCTCTGCCAATTAACAAATCCAGAGTCCTCAATTTCTGCAAGAGTAAAATCCTGCTCAATCTCGACCGGATGAAATCTGTCTGATTTGCAGATATCGCCCAGTCCATACATAACCCATAAATGTACACAATCCCCCATTCTTTTCCACCATCACTATAGTATTGTTAACCCCTTCACTACCGATATCAAGATATCTCCTACTTCAAAGGCGCCATCTGGTGCCCTGATATCGAGATATCTTGATATGCTAATCTGCAGCCCAAAAGCAAATTACATTTGTTTGCTGCAAAGAAATTTTGTTAGCATTTGGGCTGCAGAAGGTGCCCCCAAAGTGTTAGCTCATAGAATGGCGCCTATGGGTCAGAAGTCCAGAAAACCGACCTACTGACTTGCAATGTGTGGAATGCATGTACCTGACATCAGCAGAGGGTACCATTGAGTGTTGATAGCCCACTCTCAGATCTCATTCAGCTGCCATCTCTTATCTTGGGTAGCTTGGACAACACAATAGATCCCCTGCAGCCTTATCTAAACACTCCCTATTGCCTCTTCACTATTTGTTTTTTATCCTACACCACAGGTGTAAAGAGAAACTCGCCATAAGATTTTGGTAAATGTTGCATCATGGGAAGAAAATCCACGAAATGGAAACAGGAGATAAAAACCTAACTTTATTTTTTCTTTTTACATGCAAGTGCTTCAATCAGAGAAAAAACAGCAGCGTATGTTTTATAATGTGTTTTATAAAGTGTTTTCGTTTGTAATGCACGAGTAATACAGATACAGCTTTTGTTAGTGGTAGTGTCCCCTTAAGAGAAAATGCGTTTCGCAGATGTGGGACACCTAAGGAAAAGTCTTGTAAATAAGAGAAGAAAAGGAATTGCATTTCAAAAGCACAAGAAGAATCATCGTGGCTTCTGTTACATCCTCATTAGCCGCACGTTTTTGATACTTTCTTTGATTTTTTTTTAAAATAAATTTTTTATGTGTTTCGACCCCATTAACCCGAAAATGTTTCGAAGCCGTCTTTGTTCGCCTTTTAACTTATTTAATTGGTCGACGTCCAGAGCTATTCATCTCCAGTTGGTTAATTTTGAGTGGCTTTGTCCTTTCCGGTTGTGCGTAATCTTCTTTCATCTGGGCTGACTTCAAACAACTACCTCCAACCATCTTCAACCAACTCTCGACACCGATGTCTTTCAAGACTCTGGTGACAACCTGAAGCTCAGACAAGAGATCTCGGGAAGAACTAAAGACATTACTGTCATAAGCTCATAAAAACGCTGCTACAACGCGGATTAGATGGAAGGCTTCGTGTCTTCTTTGAAGATTTATTCCTTATCTACAACAAACGCTCTGTAATTCCCAGGAAGTTTAATTAACTGCAGTTATGGTGTAAAATAGAAATCTGGGGTCAAAGTTCATTACTGTTTCAACAATATTAAAATCCCTCACTTTACATTTATATTGGCTGTGAGGAACTATAGGTTAATTGAACGGATATCAATCCATTCCTTATTGCTGCTTATCATGTGCGCAGAATTCCGAGAAGCAGCGAAGATCTCTCTGCAGAAAAGTAACGGTGACTGTGTAGAACAATTCCTGCATGAGAAATATCTTTTAAAAAGCAATATATACTGTAAATAAAGGACTATTAAAGGGATACTCTACACTAGGGATCTCAAACTCCAACCCCCACTCCGAGATCTTTCTGAACTACACCTCCCATGATTCTCTTACCAACTATTGCATTCAAAGAATAGACTTGTGCACCGATTTTTTTTTCGGTTTGAGTCGGTTCGGTTCGTTCGTATTTTGTAAATTTTCGTTTCGGCTCGCTTCGGCCGATTTCCGTTTCGGTTCGTTTCGGTTTCGTTTCTTCTTCGTATCGACCTTTTTTCGAAATTTTCGTGTTTTCGGAACGTCTGTTCTCCTCGTTTCAAAGTGTCTATTCGTTTTGACTTAAATTAATGGTTTTTCGGGTCCGATATTTCTGTCGATACGATAATTCTGCCATTGAGATTTCTCATGTTTTACAAGAAGGATACATTGAGATGGGAATGATACAAAATTACAGAATCAGCGATATAACCAAAAAATATGTTGTCCGAAATTACTGAAATGGAACCGAAATTACGAATGGAACGAAAATGATTTTCGATTTTACACATTTCTAGTCCATTCGAAAATTCCGAACAAATTTCCGTTTCGTTTCGTAGAGTTTTCGTTTTCGGAAAATTTGGATATGGAAATTTTCGTACAATCGGCTGAATCCGAATGCACGAATCGGGAAATTTCGTGAAAATTCCGAAACCCGAAACGCACATCCCTATCAAAGAATTCTGAGAATTTTCAACAATCAACATCTGGGGGTGGAGTTTGAGATCCCTGATCTGCACGGCATGAGAACTAAGTCTTATCTGAGTGGTCACACTGCTCTAAACTCCCTACTCGCTCTCTCCCTTCTAAGTGTAGAGGCTTAATCCTCCTAGAACCTACATTCTTTGGCTTCGGGACCTTTGGGGACTAGAGCCCAGCAATGGCTCTCACTGCCTTCAAGCACTAAAAGCCAATGGATTGGTTGGCTGTGGTATGCAGCTCCCCCATCGGTCACATGACTTGCTGCGGCTGGTGGCATGTCATGTCTGATAGAACTCAGTGGAAGTCCAAGAATAGATAGATGAACTTTTTTAAAGGAAACTAATGGGTTAAAATATGAGAGGGGAGAGTGAAGGGGGCCAGCTTGCCCCAACTCCAAGTTTAACCCCATAGTAGACCATTAATATAATAAACAAACTACATTGCCTGGCCAAAAGAAAGTCACACACTCTAATATTCTTTTGCTGTGATTCCAGCACACGTTCCCCATGATATCATTTCGATAAGCTCATGCAATGTCACAGCATTTATTTGCATCCAGAGTGGCATTAATTTGTGGCCAAGATCTTGTGTTGATGATGGGAGAGTCGCAGCGCTGCGTAACGTCTTCTCCAGCACATTATCCCAAAGATTCTCAATGGTGTTAAGGACTGGACTGTGCGGTGGCCAATCATGTGTAGAAAATGATGTCTAATGCTGCCTGAACCACTCTTACACAATTTGAACCCAATGAATCCTGGCATTGCCATCTTGGAATATGCCCGCTGTTCCATCAGAAGAAAAAACCCATTGATGGAAAAACCTGTTCATTCAGAATATTCAGGTAGTCACATGACCTCATTGTATTCTGAAACATATTAATCACAATAATTATCCAATGGAACGCGAGCACCTATTGGCTTAGTTAAATCCAGGTTTTGACTCCTTTTGGACACGCACGTGTCAAATTTAATGAAAACATGTGGGAATGAAGTTGCTTCACTGTTTGGAAGGAGAACTGAGTCCCCCATTTGAACCAAACACTGAAACCGTGTTTTATTTAGGTTTCAGTTGGTTTAAAGGGATATTCTACACATCTGACCACTTTAGTATATTAGAACTGAACTATAGTGAAGTGGAAAGTTTCCTACACCCTCCCCCCACCCCACCCCAGCCCCACAGGACCAGGCAGTCGGGAGGTCTGAACGTCCTGGCTGTTGGTCGCTAGTTCGGTCACTCAAGACGTCACCAAGCTCAAGCATGCCAACATCACGATCTCTGAGACCATTCGCGTTACGATCAGTCCAGAGAGGCTATGATGGATCGGAGCATTCGTTCTTCGCAAATGTTACGGGACTTGCGCATGTAATGTTTGCAAGTCCTGTTGCGGTACGCAATTTTAATTCGCTACACAAGTTGTGAAGGAGCACAAATTGCGCAGAAAAGACTCAGGGACTTCCAGGTTCAGGGGTCCCCAAGCAAAAGAGGAGAAGTTGCAAGCTGCAAGGGAGAAAAGGTGAGTAAAATCACCTACAGTAAAAGGATCCTTGATAAAGTATTTTAAGACGAAACGCGTCGGATTGATCGAGACCACTGTTTTAATATTTTATACTTATATTTTATTTTTTAAATAAATATATTTTATACTCATCCCGCATCTAGTTTGGCTATCTATATATGGAGAGCTTCACCACGGAGAGAAGACGTGGAACTTCCCAGAGGAACACTTGAGGGCTGTCTGGTGGAAGTTCAGCGGCAGAGGAGAGACCCGGGGGCTGAGTATGAGGAGCTTGTATTCATTTTTAATCCTGTGAGCGAATTTTAAGTATGGTACTCTATAAACTAACACTATGAGTGAATATTTTGTACTGATGTTGTTCTCCCTATATTTCTTTATACTTATCAGCAGCATCTGCCCAATAATTTAAGGGCAAAACAAATTACATTCTATTTTCTTAATAGTGTTCCTTTTATAGCATAGTTTCTAACTAATCCTTATTGGTTTTACTAACAGTGTTATTCAAAGAGATCCGAATGGTAGGAGAAAGGTAACCGAACGCTGAAAATCAGTGTTCGGTTTCCTTTCTTGGCCATTCGGCTATCCAGAGAGCAGGCAATATGCCAAATCCTGGCGAATTACCTGAACATACAGTGCCTGTTCGGTGCCTGTTCGAGGGCAGTGAAATCCCCATAAAAAAGTGAAAGGTTCCCGAAATGCCCTGCCATTCGGTGGTTTAATTCGGCAGGTTTATTAAGGCGAATCCCATAGGCTTCAATGTTAAAAATATTCCTGTTTTAAATCAATATCTAATAAACCATTCATTATAAAATTCTGCAGTAAAGAGTCCCTTTATTTATAGATTTTTTGGGATATTTTAAGCATTTCATTTTTTTTGTTTTAAAAAGTCAGTTTTTTTTTTAACTTTACTTATTTTTTCTGTAACAGCCCTTTTTGTTATGATTCATTGGATCATATGTAAATTTCAGACATTTTCTCTCAGTAGTTTCTTTGCAAACAGCATTTAACTTTTCAAACATTCAAGCAAACTGTTTTCCTAATTTATTTAGGGTTTGCGGCGACTTTTCCCTGCACTTCGACGGCCCTGTGGTGCTTGCTGAATACACCGCAGGGTCGCCGAAATGGGATCGCCAAATTGGCCCGAATTGAGGAGAACGAAAAGTCACCGAACATGCAGTGACTTTTCGATTCTCTTTGAATAACCCTGTTAGGTGTTTTATTTTTAATATTTAAGCTGTATTGGAATGGTTAGCAAGACAGACAGCATTATACTCATTCCTCTCATTCCGTTCACTGAATGCTACAAAATAAATCTAATATTTTATATAGGTGGGTTCAAAATATATTTTATTGAACATTGTTAATGTAATATTGCCAGGGTTATTCAAAGAGATCCGAATTGTGGCTGAAAGGTAACCGAATGCTGAAATTTAGCGTTCGGTTACCTTTCCTGGCCATTCGGCTATCCAGACAGCAGGCAATTCGCCAAATGTTGGCGAATTGCCTGCACATATGGTGCCTGTTCAGTGCCTGTTCGAGGGCAGTGAATCCCCATAGAGAAGCAATGCTTTGTCTATTCAGAGAACAGAAACCAGCAGTGAGAAGTTGCCGAATTGCTCTGCCATTCGGTGGTTTAATTCGGCAGGTTTATTAAGGCGAATCCCATAGGCTTCAATGTTAAAAATATTGCCGTTTTAATTCAATATCTAATAAACCGTTCATTATAATATTCTGCAGTAAAAAGTCTCTTTATTTATAGATTTTTTTATTACCTTTTAGGCATTGTTTGGGATTTTTTTGCAAACTTTTTTTTCCTTTTTTTGTTTAAAATCGTTTTTTTCTTTTTTATGTAACAGACCTTTTTATTATCATTCATTGGATCTTGTATATAAATTTCAAATATTTTCGCTCAGTAGTTTGTTTGCAAACAGCGTTTCACTTTTCAAACATTCAAGCGTACTGTTTTTTTTTTCCTACTCCATTCGTCTGCGGTGTCGGGTTTTTCCAGCAGCTGCTCTGCGTTCTGATCGACTCCTGCTCGGGTTTCTCCGGCGTGTTCAGCAGGGTAAATCCAGATGTTTTTGCGGGTTTCGTTGAGCCTTCGCCGGGTTTTGCGGTGAGTTTTCGGCGGGTTTGCGGTGACTTTTCCCTGCATTAGGACAGCCCTGTGGTGCTTGCTGAATACACCTCAGGGTCGCCAAAATGGGATCATCAAATCACACCGAATTGAAGAGAACGAAAAGTCACCGAACGTGCGGTGGCTTTTTGATTCTCTTTGAATAACCCTGTGCATGTTTAATTACCCGCAGAATAAAGTCATATAGGATAGAACCTGAAGGTCATTTTTCTAGCATAGAAACATACCTTTAAGTTTTTCTATACCAAGAATAACCTGGTGCTCATTAAAGCAGCGATTCTTTCAGTGCGAAATCATATGACTGCGTGACGCTAGATGCTCTTACGCTTCCAAGAGTAAAACATTCAAAGCCTGAGTAGATAATCTGTTCATGTCAAAAGATGGAAAACAAAGTATCTCTTGCATAAACACTTTAATAGGGAATGCTGCTACAATAATGGGATGAATGTGTCTATACCTTGGAAAGGCTAACTTATCCTTGAGGACTTCGAAAACATAAAAGCCCATCGCTGCGGAATATGCTGGCGCTTTATAAATAATGAATAATAATAATAAAAATAAAAGCCCTTATCCTTTGTGTGCAACAAATAAAAATAAACAGTCTATAATACCTCCACTAAAGAGTAGAACATTCCATTCACCTTTCACTGATCACGTAGAGAAATGAACCTTCAAACAAGGACACTATACCGTCAACATCACATATATATGATGAATGTATCAGGCAAAGGGCCAGCACATTGTCATAGCATGCTAAGCACATCTCATATTTATTTTGAAGAAAAGGTCAGAGAAGTGACTTTATTATTCATTTCATAAACATATTGTGGGAAGAATAGCCACGTGAACAGAAGCGGGTTAAAGACGGCACACGATAATTCCATTAAGAGCATCGCAAGAAAACCATTTCTAATTTAATGGACGTGAAGAATGGCTGTTAGTACGGAAAATGACATGTCTGCGGGATGACGCCAGCACGGGGACACACAAATGGGTCGGACAATAAAATAATATGTCTATTGACTGCCAATGCGGGCTATGGAAAGGGCTGCAGCTTTACAAGTAACTGCATAACCAGTGGCAGACATGGCTTCCGTGCAAACCCATAAGGCAATACATTGATACGGAACGGCCAAGTCACATGGTTTGACAAAGTGACACAAAGTTTCCCTTCAGTCCTCTCAATCACCCAGCAGTCCTGGGCAGTCAGATGGTCTTTGGAAGGACGATGGGAAAATGCATAGCGGGTGCCTGATGGATGGTGCACACAGTTAGAGCTATGTAAGCCCACACATGCCCTTGTGTTTGAGCAATGGTGGCTCTACGGCTAGGGAGGTCTTAGGCCTAGCTCAAATGTGAAGCCCTTCTTCCTGGGCAAAAAAACTTAGAAATTAACCCAATAAATTCTAACTAATGAGGCTATTACAGGTCTCTTGGTAGGCAAATGAATGTGAAGGTAGGAGTGTATTTGTGTGTAACATCAGTATTGGCACTCTGCATAAATGTCATAGTTAGGCCTTGGAAGTTGCCTATTTTGCCTATTTATATAGAGCCACCTCTGTGTGTATGAGCAGCCCTGATTCCTGTTTGGCTACTCGGCCAGGGAGCCTGTCAACCTGGCACATGTGTGCTGGCATGGGAAGTCCCTTTTGGGGGCTTGGGTATCGTCAATGATGGAAGTTGAGTCACGAACAAACCTCGCCCACCCAATCTCAGACCTGTCAAATCTGTAGACAGAAACTGATCATAGTTAAACATGATATCGCAGATCGACACAGATCGGAGACCTTCTGCAGCAGCAAAATTGTCCCATAGAGAAGCAATGGTTAATCTGTTCACAGAACGCCGAACTGCACTGAAGTGTCAGCGAAAGGCCCTGATGTTTGGTGGTTCCGTTCGACAGGTTTAAAAAGGCGAATCCCATCGGATTCAATGTAAAACAATATTATCGGTTTAAATATTCTTTATTCAGCTGTTTATTATTTTCAGCAAAAAAAAGCCTTTGTATGTATTTTTTAAAACATTCATTTGTATTTTTTTTTATTATTATTCTTTTTATTTATTTTTTTACACAATTTTTGATTCCCATTTTTTTTTTAATTTTGTAACAGACCTTTTTTTATTTTTATAGGACCTTTTTTTATTATTTAGACAAATTTTAATGTATTCTTATTGGTTTAAACACCTATATCTTTTTTCTGTAGGCTAGAGGTGTTTGGCGATCTTCGGCAACTCCATCTTCGGCGCACTTCGGTGACCATTCGGTGAATAGTGAATTCTCCGCAGGGTCGGGGGAAATCGAATCGCCGAATTGCATCGAAGTGCCCCGAACTACAAAGCACTGACAATTTGCAGAAATTCTGGTGCTTTCTGAATTACCCCGATAATTAGATTAAGTAACATTAATATGTTAATGATGAAACACTTTTTAATGGCAGCTCATGATACCAATGGACGAAGGCGCAATCATTATTTTGATCGATGGTTCCGTCCACAAAAACTATTTTCCCCAAGAAAAATAAAAGTCGAACGTAGTTGAGATTTGTTTGGGAGACGATGGGAGAATGTGGGAATCTAATCTGTATGTCTTCCAAGCAAACATACAAACATAGAACTGCACGCACGTTGCACCCACACGAAAACCACGACTGTGCTAAGTTACGTAAGACTGCGTTTAAAGGTAAATTTGCATATCAATTTTAATGACAAACTCCATTTAAGCACTGACGTTAGATGAAGTCAGTGGAGCCACAATCCTCGGCTGCGATAAACAAGTTTCACGCACCCGTAAGGGAACTTTAGCTGTGTGTTCAAACAGAATAGAGTGTCAACGTATTAAGGCAATAGCAGAGCACAAAAGGAACAATAGAGTCTTCACACAAGTAATTACAGGTTGTTGATCTTGTGTCTCTTCTCGTCTGCGTCACATCCTCCTCCACAGTATTCCATCTGCCAGTCACAGGTTTCTAAAGCCCGTGACACTAGAATAGCACTTATTCATCTAAACCCACTTGAAATGTACAAATACTGGATTGGATTTTTTTTTCTAACCTGATGTCTTCGAATTATGAGCTTTCAATTACAGTTCGGTGGCCCTATCACAATAAATATGTCACCCACCATCTTCTGAAGTTACAATAGCATACACGTTCGATAAAATGGTGCATTTGGGTAACGGAGAAGAAGAGTTCTAACATTCAGGTCAAAAATATTCCACAATTGCTTTTCAGATTCCAGCAGGTCCAATTATTGCCAGTGACCACATCTAATGGCCAACGAAGACTTCGAAGAACTATGTCCTGGCTTATCGAGGGCCCACCGTAGTCATGTTCACATTAGCTGCAAGGTCCATGGTTAATATTTGTGCAATCAAATGGAATACTTTTAATTAAAAATTAACAGTCCTTCCCTTCCAACTGTAGTTAACTGTGCCGGCTGGGTGGAGTAGAGGTAACATCACTGCTCTACGTGGAGAGAGCCTGTGGAGTCATGGGTTTGATCCCAATGAGCACCTCTCCAGTAAGTGTCCTTGGGCAAGACACCTAACAGTACATACTCTCCACCCAGGACATACATGAAAACGAGAGAAATCTCAATGTATCCTTCCTGGTAAAATCCTTTCTATTTTCCAGTTTGAGGATCTAGGCCGGAAAAATAGAAAGAACTCCAAAATCCACAAAATAATTTCAAATGGATTTAATCCAACATCAAGAAAGGCAACGTTTCGACCAACTGGTCTTTGTCAAGCCTGGCAATGGAAGAACCTGCAATAAAACAGAATTTGGTGACAGTACACAAATATAAAAAAAATGAATTAAAAAGAAACATAAAAAAGGAAGAGAGCGGGAGGTACCACAGTTCAACCCCGATAATCGGGCATAAGGACCAAAAATAAATAAATAAATTAAAGGCAGCAATTTTTAATGATCCATTTATTCTGATCTCTTCTTTAGTTAGGATGTGCTAGTCAATTGCTGCCTTTCATTTATTTATTTATTTTTTGTCCTTATGCCCGATTATCGGGGTTGAACTGTGGTACCTCCCTTCCTCTCTTCCTTTTTTATGTTTTTTAATTCATTTTTTTTATATTTGTGTACTGTCACCAAATTCTGTTTTATTGCAGGTTCTTCCATTGCCAGATACTTTTTAGTTTGCTATATATCCATGTTATGGATGTTTTAAATGTGTATGTCAGTTTCACGGATGTTTGCGCTCTGCCCACACTATTATCGATTGGTTTCCCTTAAACAATATGGAGAACGTGACGGAATGGTGTCACTTCCAGAGCGCTCTGTTGAGGCTACCGGGAGAGATTGACCGTTTCCGGTGCACCATATGTGAAGCCGGTGAATATGGTTTTCTTTAATGAGAAATATGGACTATTTAAGAGAGACATTCAACCTTGCAAGTCAGCTCATGAGGAAGTCGAAAGACGAAACGCGTCGAGCTGACTTGCCTTGCCGCTGTATCCTCTTTGTCCGTTTATTGTCTCCACTGGATGTGCCGGGTTCTAGGACTTCTTTGCTTGATCTGTGGCAATCCATCGCCTGATCGCTGGATCTTCCATTTATCTCAGAAGTTTCCTTGGCCATTTTCTCCAGTGAGGCCACTATCATCGGCTACGCCATCCAGAGATGCGGTGACTATCGGATGATTGTTTAACATATGCTGCTAAAATACATCAAGGAATCTGTCAATCGATTCATCTATTCTCCACCAAGGATTATCAACCTATGCAAGGTTGTATCTACTGCATGCTCCTATTGTGTTTTTTCTGTTTATGGTTGTAGCACTGTGTTTGTGGAGAGTGCTGTGAGCTGTGGTACCCGTTTTTTGGGTCTTCACACTCTACTGTTTGTTGTTGTTCTCAACCAATTGCTCTACAGATATCGGAGTTGCTGCAGAGCGATTGGTTAAAGCAATGCAGCAGCACTGAGATTGAGCGGGCACCATGCCTTAAGGTGAGGCAGATGCCCAGCGGGTCTCACTGGCATGGTGACCCCAATATGAGACTGTGGCAGATTGAGTCTGTTTTACAGACGGTGAGGAAGCACTCACCCATTAAGGGCAGTGCAAGCCGCGTGGTGAACCAGCATTCACACTGGCCCACTGAGCCATCGGCCCAGCAGGGATCTAACCGTGTGTCCCTTTGGCTAGTACATGCCTGTGTACTATGCAGATATACTGTATATATCGATAAACAGTGGTCAGCTGTCAGCAATTAAAAAGCATAATGTGAACATCCCGAGTATCCTCTTTACATATATTGAAAATATATTCTAATACTGTTACATTTCATTTTAATACTTTCTTTAGCCTTTTAAAAAAACGATATTAAGACATCATGTTATTGCAAGTTTTAACTACAAATAATGGCAGCATTAAATAATTATATTTCCAGAGTTTGGGTCTGATGTAACAGAAAAAAATTCTAAATGGTAAATAAATAAACTAGATAAGAATTAAATGTTGGGAAATCATTGCAACTCTACATTCAGGAGCGAAAAACCTGACACCGTATTTCTTTGTAGATTAATGTTGTGTAAATAAAGTAAACGGGTGAGCGCTGTAAACCTTTCTCACGATGCTTTCATACCTAGACCTGTCTGCTCTGTCTCCATAACGGCATTTTATGCACGGGGTTTCGAGTTTAGCAATTTTTTTTTTTTTTTTTTTTTACAAGAAAATCTAATCCAAATCTAATCTAAATCTTATTTACCTGCATCACACTGAGGGTTACATTCTACAGGCAGAGGTTTCAACAAAACAAAATATTTTTATTTATTTAAATTTAGATTTTAACCCTTTAAAGGGCCACTGCTATTATTGTGTTTATGTTATGTTGCTGGTATCTTACATGTGCTATGTTTAGTTAAGAAAAAAACTTTAATTTGTGAAAAGGCTATCGCTATCTCCATATGATGCAAAGCTTTTTATGAGTGGCTCAAATAATTAATCACCAGTGCCAATTATATTTTTATTTGTATACTTTAAAGGGACACTGCCACCAAAAAATGCAATGTCCTTATTGTGTTTATTTGATGTTGCTGATATCTTACATGTGACATGTGCTTTGTTTTTCTCTTGTTTGTTTAGTTAAGAAAATATTTTCATCTATATGTGTCACTGGGTGCATCCATTGTGTGATATTTTCCTCTATATGTGTCACTGGGCGCATCCATTGTGTGATATTTTCCTCTATATGTGTCACTGGGTGTATCCATTGTGTGATATTTTCCATATGTGTCACTGGGCGCATCCATTGTGTGATATTTTCCTCTACATGTGTCACTGGGTGCATCCATTGTGTGATATTTTCCCCTACATGTGTCACTGGGTGCATCCATTGTGTGATATTTTCCTCTATATGTGTCACTGGGTGCATCCATTGTGTGATATTTCCCATATGTGTCACTGGGCGCATCCATTGTGTGATATTTTCCTCTATATGTGTCGCTGGGTGCATCCATTGTGTGATATTTCCCTCTATATGTGTCACTGGGTGCATCCATTGGTGTGATATTTTCCTCTATATGTGTCACTGGGCGCATCCATTGTGTGATATTTTCCTCTATGTGTGTCACTGGGCGCATCCATTGTGTGATATTTTCCTCTATATGTGTCACTGGGCGCATCCATTGTGTGATATTTTCCTCTATATGTGTCACTGGGCGCATCCATTGTGTGATATTTTCCTCTATATGTGTCACTGGGTGCATCCATTGTGTGATATTTTCCTCTATATGTGTCACTGGGTGCATCCATTGTGTGATATTTTCCTCTATATGTGTCACTGGGTGCATCCATTGTGTGATATTTTCCTCTATATGTGTCACTGGGTGCATCCATTGTGTGATATTTTCCTCTATATGTGTCACTGGGTGCATCCATTGTGTGATATTTTCCTCTATGTGTCACTGGGTGCATCCATTGTGTGATATTTTGTGTTGTAAACTGCCCTCCCCCAGTATCTTTCCATCACTTGCTCCTCACTGTGTGGATTTGGCCATAGAATGGAGTGAATGGGTCAGTCACCGACTCACATCATTGTATTGTGTGGGATGTATTCAAAGGACATCACCAGTGGGTAGGGTAGTCTTTTAAGCTCCCTTTCTTATCTCATTCAGCTGCCAACTCTCTCAGGTAGCAGAGGCAGGACAATAGACCTCCTGCAGCCGTATCTAATTATCCCCTCCTCCACCTCATTAACTGTTAAATACTGTAGAATCTAAACCACAGCCACAAAGTAAAACATTTGCACAGATTTTGGTAAATGTTGTATCATGGGAAAATCCACACAATGGAAACAGTGTATATATATTTATTTTTTCTCTCCTTTTTACATGCAATTATTAGAACAAAGAAAAAAAACCTGCAGCGCGTTTCACACATTTTCGTTCACTATAAACACCAAAAAATCTACCTCCCAAATATTGACATTTTGGATTCACTTCAGGTTCTCCTGTATGGAGAGACCTGCACAGAGACCAGTGACATGGCCTTCTCTTCTACAGATATCATGCACTTACAAACATTGTGAGATATGTGAATGTGTGCAGCATCCGTGTTCAATAAAATTTGTGACGAATATAAACCAATTTTTAAAAAAGTCACTTTTATCGCACAAGACCTTCTGCAAGAACAGACCTTTTCTGTTCCGTTAGACCCCGATAAATAATCAGAAATGGTAAGATGAGATCGTTGCCCTATTTTTTCCCCCAGTATATAGGAGTTTATACACAATGTATATCTACAAAACATATAATTATTTTCTCACAAAAATAGGTTATTATGAAGCATAGCAGAACAATAATATGACCATAATATAACCTGCCAGTATGAGCTATGGAGGGCATTATGAGCAGTGCCTGGATGTAAATGTGCATTATTTCTGCCATCAGATTAAGACGCGTTGTACAAAACCTGGAGCACACAAAGCAAAAATACAGGCAGTGGGTTATCGTAAATTATCTCAAATGTAAAAAGCAATTTTGGAAAATGGAAACATAGAATTTTAATGAAAAACCTATGGTTTCTCTTAAATTGCTACAAGTCATATTAAAAAAGGTACTTACCCTCAGTGCCCATTCACAATCTGTTATAGCATCACGGTGTCTCTCCAAATTAATGTACGCCTAGAAAGATAACATTATGTATCAGAGTATCTCATATAAAAAAAGCAATTTGTTGAAAAATAATACAATAACCAGCTTGTATTTCACATACAGTGAACACACAGAAACTGTGACATTTATGGGACTGGGGACAATGCACAATCAGATCTTGGCGGATCGCATATTTCTGTTGGCAATGCAGTCGGAAATGGGAGAAAAAGTAAATTTCTTCCGGCATCCCAGGAAGTGTAGGATGTTTTAATCCATTTCCAACCATTTATGCGTTGAAACACATATCCACTGGAGAAACAAAGAACACGGAGTGGTCAGATCTTTCAGCATCATTTCAAGCCTCAGGACCTATCCTTAGAATCGGCTTTTCCCATGAATAGACATTGCCGGTTTGCACAAATAGTAGTGATCGAACGTCAGTACTAAAACTAGGTGGCACAGACTGATACTATAGGATGGTCCCATAGAGGAGCCCAAAATCATTGATTTCAGGTCGGTACTCAGAGCCCCACACACATATTCCCATCCCACAAAGCCAAGCACACACATATTCCCATCCCACACAGCCAAGCACACACATATTCCCATCCCACACAGCCAAGCAGACACATATTCCCATCCCACGAAGCCAACACACACCCGCTTTCCCATCCCACACAGCCAAGCACACACATATTCCCATCCCACACAGCCAAGCACACACATATTCCCAACCCACGAAGCCAATACACACACACATGCATTCCCATCCCACACAGCTGGGCCCACACACATTCCCAACCCACACAGCCAAGCCAACAAACATTCCCAACCCATACAGCCAAGCCCACATGCATATTCCCATCCCACACAGCCAAGTCCACATACAGTTGAGTTCAAAATTATTCAACCTCCACTGAAATTGAGTGTTTTGGCCAGTTTGACATTGATTTTGATCATTCAGTCATCTTGCTTACAATTAAATCAAAGAGGCACGTGTAGGTCAGACAAATATAACATAACATTTATAATGAAATAACCACAAATGTCTTTTCTGTGCTCACATCATTATCAGTTTTATTCAACCCCCAAGTGACATTCAATCTTAGTACTTAGTACAACATCCTTTTACAGTTATAACAGCTTTTAAACGTGAAGCATAGCTTGACACAAGTGTCTTGCAGCGATCTACGGGTATCTTCGCCCATTCGTCATGGGCAAAAGCCTCCAGTTCAGTCACATTCTTAGGCTTGCGCACTGCAACTGCTTTCTTTAAGTCCCACCAGAGGTTCTCAATCGAATTTAAGTCAGGTGACTGCGATGGAAACTCCAAAATGTTCCAGCCTTTAATCTGCAACCATGCTCTAGTGGACTTGGAGGTATGCTTGGGATCATTGTCCTGTTGAAATGTCCAACGTCTCCCAAGCCTCAGGTTTGTGACGGACTGCATCACATTGTCATACAATATCTCCTGGTACTGAAGATAATTCATGGTACCTTGCACACGCTGAAGCTTCCCTGTACCTGCAGAAGCAAAACAGCCCCAAAGCATGATTGACCCCCCGCCATGCTTCACAGTAGGCAAGGTGTTATTTTCTTCATAGGCCTTGTTCTTCCTCCTCCAAACATAGCGTTGATCCATGGGCCCAAACAGTTCTAATTTTGTTTCATCAGTCCACAGAACACTATCCCAAAACTTCTGTGGTTTGTCCACATGACTTTTGGCATACTGCAGTCGACTCTTCTTATTCTTTGGAGACAGCAAGGGGGTGCGCCTGGGAGTTCTGGCATGGAGGCCTTCATTACGCAGTGTGCTCCGTATTGTCTGAGCTGAAACTTCAGTACCCACATCTGACAAATCTTTTCTCAGTTCCTCAGCAGTCACACAGGGACTTTTCTCCACTCTACGCTTCAGGTAGCGCACAGCAGTCAAAGTCAGCATCTTCTTTCTGCCACGACCAGGTAGCGTTTCAACAGTGCCCTTTGCCTTGAATTTGCGAATGATGCTTCCTATGGCCTCTCTTGGTATGTTTAACATCTTTGCAATCTTCTTATAGCCATTGCCCTTCCTGTGAAGAGTAATCACCTCTTCTCTTGTCTTCCTGGACCATTCTCTTGACTTCACCATGTTTGTAACCACACCAGTAAATGTCTAGAAGGAGCTGAGTATCACAGTCATTTTAAAGCTGCCTAATTGGTGCTTATTATGCTTTATTGCTGCTCCGTGACATCCACAGGTGTTTTTAATACCTGATTGAAAACACTTGAATGAACCTCTGTTCTTCAGAATGGTAGTCTTTAAGGGGTTGAATAATTGTGTCAATGAAGAATTCACAAAAGAAACATTTACTACTGTATTACAAAACCAATTGATGTCATTTTAGTTGCATATGGTTCTTTAAAAAGTCCTTGTAGGATTTCATTCTGGATACAATTACAAATGTACACTAAATTCCCTAAAACCCTTTACAGCATTGGGGGTTGAATAATTTTGAACACAACTGTACATATTCCCATCCCACAGAGCCAGGCCCGCACACATTCTCATCCCACACATCCAAGCACACACATATACCCATCCCACAAAGCCAACACACGCATTCCCAACCCACACAGCCAAGCTCACAAACCTTCCCAACCCATACAGCCAAGCCCAAACCCATTCTGATCCCATACAGCCATGTCCGCACACATTCCCATCCCACACAACCAGGCCAACACACATTCCAATCTCATACAGCCAAATCCACACAAACATTCCTATTCCATGCAGCAAAGCCCAAACACATTCCAATCCCACACAGCCAAGCCCAGAAACATTCCCTTCCCATTTCAGCCATGTCCACACATTCTCATCCCACATAACCAGGCCAACACACATCCCCATCCCATACAGGCAAGCGCACACACACATTCCCATCCCACACAATAAGGTCCACACACATTCCCATTACACATAGCCATACAGAACTCCATTTGTATGCACTTGAGGACTTCTTTGAAAGCTCAAAACATTATTAAATATTCATTAAAAATCAAAACGACGTTTCACTTCCTCAGAGCCTATTTCAAGGTTGAAAAATGATTGGAGGAGTCGTAACATCAGTTTTCAGTGCATAGTTAAAATGTTTTTGAGCTTTTAAAGAGGTTCTCAAGAGTTTCCAAATGAAGGTGTGAATATATACATATTAAGGGATTAGACACCGAGGCATTTACCTTTGTTTGGATTATTGTTTTTTTGAGACCATGTTTTTCTCTCATAAAATTATAAATATATATATTTATAATTTAACAAAACTCTGAATACTGAATTTAGATACTCAGATACTTAGACACTACCATATACAGAAGACTAGTCTCTGCTGAATCTTTCAGTTGATCTATTTTACACTTCATAGATTTTTACTTGCAATGTGTTAATTTATAGCCATGGGTTGGAGGGGAAACACACGTTTCCAGCAATGTGTTTTCCTACAGAGACATAGCACTGACTATTGTTAAATCCTTAATAGTTAAATACACTGAAACCCCTCCCTATAATATAGTGTATAATTCATACGTCTCAGTCACATCTTTGTGTAAGCTTCGTGTCAAGTAAATAAGTTCCAGTTTGTTCCAGTGTGTTCCAGTATGAGGAATCAATAAAGTATCATTTAGACAGTAAAAAAACAAATCACTTCTTTGTCTCCGTCTCTGACTGGTTTATAATGTGTAAAACATATCTCAGTAAATAAGATATAACATGTCATTCCTAATGTGCTGGATATTATACATGGATGTCTCTTTCAGGCTCAATACCATTCAAACCCTGGAGACAGGTTCAAAAGGGGAGATTGGAAGAAATATGGGATGGAAGTATTTACTGCGGATCCCGGACCAGAGAAATCTATTGTGTAAATTAATACAGCCATCGAGATGTGCTTCAAACCAAGGAGCTTAACCTGGATTCTGCTTTAGGATATCAGGTATAATCTTTCTGCCGGACTTAATACAAAAAGAAATGAATAAAAGAAAATAGAAATACATCCAGGGATTGAAGATAAGCAAAGCAGATGTGACCAGCGAAAAGACATTAAGAAGTTTGCTTCTTAAATAAAAATACTGTGTAGAGTAAGCAGAGACACGGTGATCAATAAAATTGTGCTTATTCAAATGACCCCAACAAACCAGTACTTTATTAAGATACAGCACATGCACATAAATAGATGACACAGTGCAGGGCTCAAACTTTCCACTCACCTACTAGCATTTTTGCGAGTGGAAACGAAGTGAGGGCGAGTGGAAATGCACACGCAAGCAGCAATATAAATTATTTCATGCTGCTTATTCCAGCGGTGCCACCGTGCAGTCCCCCTTCCCCAGGTTGCGTGGTGGCAGGGATCAGCTGCCTAACCTGACCCAGCTCGTCTATGTCACTGACAGGGGGTGGAGAGGATCTTCCCTGCCTCGTCGCTCTGCTCACAATGGGGGTCTGATGTCTGGGTATACATGTATCTGGGGTCTGATGGTTGGGTATTAATGTCATTTTTGTAATTTTATTCTAAATATAACCTTTAACAGCCTAATTTCATAAGATAATTTAAGGGTGTGTGTTTAGGGGCAGAGTTAAGGTCTGGGTAGGGGTTAGGTGGAGCAACTGGTGGCGAGTAACTCTTATGGTCTGGTTAGTAACTTGGGACTTTAAATTTTGAGCCCTGACACAGTGTATGCACAAATATACTACAAAGTTCTATCGATGTCCTGCACAGAAGAGAAAAAGAGAGAGAAAGATAGATAATAGACAGAAAGGAGAGAGAGAATAAAAGTGAAAATGAGAGGCAGCCTGTCAGGAGCTGGTTCCGGGGTGGTAGGATCAGCTCACGGGGTTGTAAGGTCGAGCCCAATATGCTTTGACAAGAAGGAAAATAGGCAGGTATACGAACAATAAAGGGTTTGATAGAGTTAACAATAGGTCTGAAGAACAAATAGGGCTAGAAGGAGATATGTATATAGGAGGGAAAGAAACAGAAGAAAATCACAGAACCAGGGGAACTGAATATAATAATAAGTATACTGCAAAATATATAGATTTGGAGGGGTTAGAAGGCAAAGGTTCAGCAAATAAAGAGGAGATGAGCTTTAAAGGATCAAGTGGGGTTCCAACAGAGAGGTATCCAGCATAGGGGTCAGCGAAGGCAAAGTCGAGTACGCGAGCAGGGGTTCAGCAACGGGATATCCAGCAAGGGGTTTTGGCAAAAGCAGAGTCCAGTACACAAGCAGGGGTTCGCCAACAGAAGATCCAGCAAAAGGGGTATAGACAAAAGCAAAGTCCAAAGTTCTAGCAGAGGTTCAGTAGTAGGGGATCCATCAGAGGGGTATGGTGGTCCGGATAGGCTTTGGTTTGTTGCAGCTTGTTTGGAAACAGCTTAGGAGAAAGAACAACGATGACAAAACAAAGCACTATGGGTGCTTTGCCCTTTTGTATGGAAGTGCTGGCTTTAATTATGAGCACCTGTATCCCTTGCAGGTTACGTGGAAACCAGAGCTGGATATGAGATAAGGGGTAGATCCAGGCCTTTAGGGATAATGCAGTATTGGGTTTGGCCATCTTGGACCGACAGCAGCGTGGAACCTTACAAAGCCATATAAAGAGAGGAATTGTGGAAGAGAAGAAGGGAGGAAAAGAGGAATGGAGCAACAGAGGAAGGGATGAGGAGAGGAAGGGATGAGGAGAGGAAGAGAGGAAGAGAGGAAGGGAGGGGGAGAGGAACAGAGGAATGGAGGAGGAGAGGAAGACAGGAATGGAGGAGGAGGAGAGGAAGAGAGGAATGGAGGAGGAGAGGAAAAGAGGAATGGAGGAGGAGAGGAAGAGAGGAATGAAGGGATGAGAAGAGGAAGAGAGGTAAACAGCACACGGCTCCCTCCCTGGAGGTACACAGGCGGCGGGGGAGAAACTAAATGATCTGAGGGCTGAAATGAAATGGACAGGGGGGAGAAATAATATGAACTGGGGGATGCAGAGGGTGGCATCCACTCTCTTTGTCTGTATCCAAGGCTCACAGATAATAAAGCTGGTAATAGAGAGCCGCTAAGGGTTAACTGTACCCTATTACCACTTCAGCTGGAATACGGCCCATGCAGGAAACTTTAGTGAGTTTTGTGTGGCATTGTCACAGATTAGATGTTTAACTCTCAGCTCTCCGCTGTGTAATGAGGATAAATTGTAATTTGATGAACCGGATGGTTCAGAATGGATTAAGCGCAGGCAGAATGTTCCTGATATCAATTAATCTATATATTCAATTTTATAAAAAAAAAAAAAAGACAAAACACAGAGGCTAAGAAAATTTATATTCATCCTCACAGCTTATGTTTCATTCTTTTTAATATGATATGATAATTATATGCATAGAATAATTCTGATAACCGAGCTACTGAAATGGAAAAAAGATTGAAAGTTAATTTTATTCTAATTAACAATCTAAATGAATGTCTTATTTTCTCAGAAAAACTTACATTTTTCAACTAGTGTGTAGATGAAACCGTGAAATATAGTCCGTGCCTGGAAGATGACTAACGCTGGACCTTTGATGTATAGAGAGTTTGCATATTACATATTAACCCTATATAGTCTCACCTGAGCTCGATTGGTGTATAAGACCTGCATGTCTTTCAGTTTTTCCAGCCCCTCGGTGTATCGCTGAACCGCAGTTGCATAGTCGCCTTTGGCATACACCTCGTTCCCCAAATCTTTGAGGGCTAGACAGGGGGGGGGATAATATATATTAAGGATGCAGTAACCTATATTGAAGATTTTATACAAATTACATCTTTTTTATTATACATTTAATTTAGAAAAAAAGCAGTCGTACCAGTGGTTTGATTACTGTTGTAATATATGGGTTTTTCAATAATTTACATGCGAAAGCGAATTTAAATATGTATTAAAATCAGATCTGTTGGTTTTAAATTGTATTCCTGCAACGGCAAAACATCCTGATTGAAAAAGTAAAGAGAGATTTAGGGCGGCAGAGGAGGAAGAAACCCACAGCAATCATTTTAAAATGACATTATATTCTGATATTGATGTTTTCTGAAATTAATGATACATCTAGGATACCAATGAATTCTGTAAAATGATATTGTACAGGATAAAATATATTAATATCTGTCCCTGTCTGCATGAAATGCAATTTCTCCAATTTTGGAACTTGGTCTGGGAAATTGAGAAAGAATCTCAAGGTTTGTTTTTTATTTTTGTTGTTGTTGGTTTTTTTTGGGGGGGGGGCGGTCCAAGCCTTATGCAAAATCCACAGTCCATTTATATCCGTAATAATCCTTTGGACAGTTTAAAATCCACCCTTATATACTCTTATATACATGTATTTATGAACATATAGATTGTATATGAGTTTGATTTCATATGAATTTTAATCGCATATATGTATCACGTATTGATAAATATCTGTATGTAACTGCATAAGTTCATACACTATATTGCCAAAAGTATTCGCTCACCCATCCAAATAATCAGAATCCTGTGTTCTAATCACTTCCATGGCCACAGGTATATAAAAGCAAGCACCTAGGCATGCAGACAGTTTTTACAAACATTTGTGAACGAATGGGTCGCTCTCAGGAGCTCAGTGAATTCCAGCGTGGAACTGTGATAGGATGGCACCTGTGCAACAAATCCAGTCGTGAAATTTCCACGCTCTTAAATATTCCACAATCAATGGTCAGCTGTATTATAAGAACGTGGAAGTGTTTGGGAACGACAGCAACTCAGCCACGAAGTGGTAGGCCATGTAAACTGACGGAGCGGGGTCAGCGGATGCTGAGGCTCATAGTGCAAAGAGGTCGCCAACTTTCTGCAGAGTCAATCGCTACAGACCTCCAAACTTCATGTGGCCTTCAGTTTAGCTCAAGAACAGTGCGCAGAGAGCTTCATGGAACGGGTTTCGATGGCTGAGCAGCTGCATCCAAGCCATACATCAGCAAGTGCAATGCAAAGCATCGGATGCAGTGGTGTAAAGCACACCGCCACTGGACTCTAGAGCAGTGGAGACATGTTCTCTGGAGTGACGAATCGTGCTTCTCCATCTGGCAATCTGATGGACGAGTCTGGGTTTGGCGGGTTCCCAGGCGAACGGTACTTTTCTGACTGCATTGTGCCAAGTGTAAAGTTTGGTGGAGGGGGGATTATGGTGTGGGTTGTTTTTCAGGAGCTGGGCTTGGCCCCTTAGTTCCAGTGAAAGGAACTCTGAATGCTTCAGCATACCAAGACATTTTGGACAATTCCATGCTCCCAACTTTGTGGGAACAGTTTGGAGCTGGCCCCTTCCTCTTCCAACATGACTGTGCACCAGTGAACAAAGCAAGGTCCATAAAGACATGGATGACAGAGTCTGGTGTGTATGAACTTGACTGGCCTGCACAGAGTCCTGACCTCAACCCGATAGAACACCTTTGGGATGAATTAGAGTGGAGACTGAGAGCCAGGCCTTCTCGTCCAACATCAGTGTGTGACCTCACAAATGCGCTTCTGGAAGAATGGTCAAAAATTCCCATAAACACACTCCTAAACCTTGTGGACAGCCGTCCCAGAAGAGTTGAAGCTGTTATAGCTGCAAAGGGTGGACCGACGTCATATTGAACCCTATGGATTAGGAATGGGATGTCACTTAAGTTCATATGTGAGTCAAGGCAGGTGAGCGAATACTTTTGGCAATGTAGTGTATATGTCATGTTGAGCAGGTGTAGGTGATGTTACAAAACCTTATGGTTGTTACTGTCAAAGTGTATTTGCTGACTTACTGTGATATATTTATAGTAGTTTAAACCTTCAATACAATGATCGAATATACTCGATCTCCAAAAGCACCCGCAGGTGTCCAATATTGAGTATACTCGATCTGGTCTTATAGAAGAGCAATGCGAAGGAAGTTAATTTATGACAAACGCAATTCATTTGCAAATGAGCTCCAGAACATGCTTCTAAAAGGTCAACACATAGCACGTAACACGTAGCAGCTCACCTGCTGAAACAGTTTGAGCAGCTTGGAGCTTCGTTTTTTTCCTTCAAGAAAACACGGAGCCCAAGCTGTAACGTACAGATGTTGTAGTGCTTTTTGGACAGCAGACATACCTCTATATAATTTTACTGGCTTCAAAAATCAGAATCTTCTGTATTTTAGAATTCCAGATAAAGGGAGCCCAACCTGGAATATGAATTCAGTGATACTATCCAGATTTACATCACGTTCAATACACAAATATCCACACATTACCATTTGCAAGAGCTTCGTTCTCTTTGCGCCTTTCCGCTCGTTGTTTTGCATCTTTTTCCAGCTCCCGCAGGAAGCTATCTGAGGACACAGCAATAATAAAACCTTTTATACGGGATGTGAACATTTACAAAAGATGCTGTGTTATGCGTTATCTAAACAGATAGATTCAGCGAGGTCAGCGCGGGGTGGGGGGATTCCAAACCGAACACGAGGCATATCTTGCTTCTTGAAATCAAATGATTAGAGTGCAGAAATAAGAAAGTATAGCATCGCTGAGGAACCAAAAGTATACCGAAAATGTCTGTAAAATATACTTTTCTCAGTTACACATTTAATTATATGGAGGCGCGGAGCAGCCATGTAGTTTTCTTTGTTTTTGGTCACTTCTTATTTCGAGATATCCGATTTGTTTTCTTGAAAACAAAATGACATAGTACACCCCGCTGGCAGGAAGAGGTTAAACAGGCGTATCCCATAGGAATGAATGTAAAATCCTTAAAGACAGTTTATTATTTTCATTTTCAGCAAAATCCATTTTTTTTTTTTTAGATGCCATTTTTGTTTTACTTATTTTTTAATTGACCTGTTTTTATTATTTGGACTCATTTATAATACATTTTTACTGATCAATACGCCTATCAGGAGAATAGGAGACTTTCTTTGTAGCAGTCTGGCTGAATTCGGCCATTGTCGCAGACGTCCGATAACTGCTTCGACTACTTCAATTTCCGCAAGGTAAGGTGACCATTCGCTAAATAGTGAATTCACCATATTGTCTGCTAAATGGAATCGCCGAAATTTGGCAAAATGGGCCGAAAAGCAAAGCAGTAAAATTGCACGCAATTTCAGTGCTTGGTGAATAGACCCTAAAGGCTGCTGTGATGGAGAAGTGATCTTATTTTTGCTCTAGTAAACCTCCACGTAGCTTTGGGTTTAGTCTCTTTCAGCCAAGTGCTGCAGATACCGCTACCAGTTGGGCTCAAAAAGGCATCAGTGTGTGCACTGTGCACACAATGGCATGGATACATTTATAAAGAAACATAAATACATCTATTTCAAGTGAAGGATCTTCAGGAGTCGACAAAAACATGATAATACTATTAACTCCTTAAGGACAAAGGGTCTTTGAAGTCAATGCATTTATGTTGGCAGAACAGTTACGACAATGGTCCTTAAGGGGTTAATGCCGTAAAACTTAATTAGCTAAAAATACTGGTCAAATATAATCACAAAGACATTGTGTCGGAAATATAGGGAAAGTGATCCATACTAACGTAACCAGTTGTAGGCATGTTTTTCCCCAAAATCACTTTAGCTACATTGAAAGTCTTTAATAAACAACATTCACATTTTCCTTCATGTAAAATATTCCATAAATTATTATATGAGGGTGTCGCGAGCATCCAGAAAGTTAACGCGCGATCACAATGCAGGCAGCATTTTTTGCGCCTTTATTGTAATCCAGCGTTAAAACGCAGGCGCAAGGGGGAAAATTGCGGGCGCAGTTTTTCCTCCCTTGCGCCTGTGTTTTAACGCCAAGAACATAATAGAGCCCTATATTGGGACACCAGCAAGTGCCTTGCAGTTCGAATATTGTTGGTCTTAGTAGTGATTGGGTTAACCCATTCACTGCCATTATAGGGCTATATTACAAAGTTGGTGCTAACTTAACCAGAGCTGTTGTAAACTGAAAACCTCTGTAGCACTGTATTAGTTTGGCTCTATGTAATTGACTGTTGCTGCTAGAGACAGAGCCTGGAGACGTTATGGGCTATGCTGGACTAAAAAGACTTCATCTCCCAGAAACCTTGGCAAAAGGAACAGGAAGTGGGCATGTGGCGCCAAGGGAGACATCCGAAGCCTCGTGCAAGACAGGGGCAGAGTGATTAGAGCAATGGAAGGAGTAGGATGCACGCAGGAGACTGTCAGGGATCGCAACCAGGCCGGAGTGTGGATGCTGCCATATTCGGTGCTGGAGATCGGGGACAGAGATTGTACTGATACCTACTGCAGTCTACTAAGTAACCAGAAGGACCACCAAGTTCCAGCAGGACCCCGAGTGAGGAGGCCGCGAGGATCGATTGGTAGTGCAGGTGGTGGATAGATTCCAATAGCAGAGAACGGTGATCGGGGGAATGGATTCGTTGACACCGGGTTCCAGTCGCGGAGAGAGATCCTTGGCCGAGAGGCCTCAAGGCCTACGGTTCCAAAACGAAAGTGCGCACTTGGTTAATTGCTTCAATCCACAGGGCCCCAATGTTGACTAGTCAAAGATAATTTTGCTCATTCACTGGCCAGTTGAAAATAGTACCCGGGTACCCTAAGACACTATCTTTTGAGCTATTTTGAACGGGACTTAAACTCGCAAACTGAGGGGTATTAACCATTTATTTTCCGCTGCGTGTTTTTCCCGCGTTGCGCAGTCCTGCTATTTCTCTCAACGTACATGTGTATTATATGCCACTTTATTGATCCAGTAAAGTATATAACTTAGAATATCCACAACAGTGCTGGTGTTGGTGTATAGTGATTCCTAGTGCGGTGAGACTATCCTGGGGTTATTCAGCGGCTCCTCCGGGGGTGAGCGCTACACCTCCATAGGCTATAATGGCTCTGGTAAGTTTACAACAGCTCTGGTTAAGTTAGCACCAGCATTATAATATGGCCCGGAGGTTTTAAGTTAACAACTGCTCTGGTTAAGTTAGCACCAACATTGTAATACTGCCTTACAATGGCTCTGGTAAGTTTACAACAGCTCTGGTTAAGTTAGCACCAACTTTGTAATACTGCCCTGTCTGCCCATAGTGTATACATAATCAGTGGTAACAGACACAGCAGCCGGAGGTCATGTTAATACCATCTGGACCTGTGCTCTATCATTGCCAATGAAATTTGTTTGTTGCATATTAATTTCATTTGCTTTTGGCTTCCAGAAGGTGCCCTCAAAGTTTTAGCCCTGTGAGCATAATGCCCAAGCTGCTAAAAAAACATTTCAAATCGGCCGAGGAAAGTGCTGACATATCGGGCATTCCCCAGCCGATGCACAGAGCGACAAGCTGCAGTTCTACCTGCAGTAACTCCATTTGATCAGCAGATGGCGACATCTCCCTGCCAAAGAGGATATTACAGTATGAAATACACTGGGAATATTCCCAAATATCTACTGTATAATTAAGTAAACATGATTTTCCATAAAAACACTAATTAATAAAGTGATAGTAGCATCTTTATATGTTCTTACCTTGACTGACATCAGACTTCTTGCTCACACAATGAGGTTTTGCAAAGCAGGGAGGGGGATACAGAGAAAAAAGATGGATTAAGGTTCAAAAGACGAAACATCCTACATTAAAATGTTATCCTGTACATTTTTCTATTAACGTGCATCAATAATTTCCTAATATTTGCCCTGTATCTAAATATTTTGTCCTTTATATAGAATCTATATAAAGAACACAGAAATAACTCTTTTTATTGATCACAGTCCATATCCCTTGCTTTATGTCCGATTGAAACAAAGCCTACACGACCTCTTGTGTTTACAGCAAACTATGAAGACCACTATTCATCCATACAAAAAAATCTTAGTTTACAGCTATGCTCTCTCACCCATCATTATCTCTACTATCAACCTATGTGCTGATACATATTATCTCCAGCAAACTGCATCAGATGTGCTATATAGCATTTTATCACTGTATCCCTATTTACTTAATATGTGCATGAACCGAAAATAAAATAATGTGTATTTATTTGACCAGGAGCGTCCGAGCCTCGTCCAAGCTAAAAGAATAATTCCAATCATACATACTTACAGGATCTGTAATTAACATCAACTCAAGGTATACATGAATCACATTTGAGATGAAGGTGGAATGCTTCCTAAGTGGAAATTCCCACCAGGTAAAGCCAGCGGTAAGCATGAAATCATCATAATCTGCAGTTATGGATGATTAGGAAGGGGAGTGATCACGTTGATTTGCACATTTGGAACAGAAGAAAGTATTAACCCTTTCACCACCAAGTGATAGGAAGCACTGGAAGGACTTATACAGGGTTAGTCAAAGAGATCCGAATTGCTGGAGAAAGGTAACCGAACGCTGAAATTCAGCGTTCGGTTACCTTTCTTGGCCATTTGGCTATTCAGAGAGCAGGCAATTCGCCAAATCTTGGCGAATTGCCTGCACATACGGTGCCTGTTCGGTGCCTGTTCGAGGGCAGTGAAATCCCCATGAAAAAGCACTGCTTCGTCTATTCAGAGAACAAAAACCAGCAGTGAAAGGTTCCCGAAATGTCCTGCCATTCGGTGGTTTCATTCAACAGGTTTATTCAGGCGAATCTCATAGGCTTCAATGTTAAAAATATTCCCGTTTTAATTCAATATCTAATAAACCGTTCATTATAAAATTCTGCAGTAAGGAGTCTCTTTATTTATAGATTTTTTAAGATATTTTAAGCATTTTTCGGGATTTTTTTTAAGTTTAGTTATTTTTTCTGTAACAGTCCTTTTTATTATCATTCCCTGGACCTCATATGTAAATTTCAGACATTTTCGCTTAGTAGTTTCTTTGCAAACAGTGTTTCACTTTCACACATTCATACAAACTGTTTTTCTAATTTATTCACTGCATTCGTCTGTGGTGTCGGTTTTTTCCAGCGGCTGCGCTGCGCTGTGATTGGCTCCTGCTCAGGTTTTTCCGGCGGGTTAATCCAGATGTTTTTGCAGGTTTCGGTGTGCGTTTTGCAGTGAGCTTTTGGTGGGTTCGTGGCGATTTTTCCCTGCAATTCGGGGACCCTGTGGTGCTTGCTGAATACACCGCAGGGTTGCCGAAATGGGATCGCCAAATCGTACCGAATTGAAGAAAACGAAAAGTCACCAAACGTGCGGTGGCTTTTCGATTCTCTTTGAATAACCCTGATAGGGTTATTCAGAGAGAGGTGAAAAACAGGAGAATTGACAGGAGAAGAGAACATTCTAGACCAAATAGCCGATATGGAAAGTGAGATAAATCGGAGAATTTTTCTGGTTTGGCTATTTTGACCTAAAATTTTCACTTCTCCAGTCATTCTTCTGGTTTTCACCTCTCTCTGAATAACCCTGATAGTGTTTTTATGGAATTCACTTTACATTACTCAAACAGTAAAAAAAATACGGAAACATCTCTACTATATATTTTCACAGTTGGACAGATCTATTTGACTGGCAGAGGGCTCCCTCTGGTGGCCAAATAGTGCTCTCACATGTATTTTATGGCTCAGGCTCCGTGTCTCCTTGAAAGAAAAAAACGATCTTGAGGTTCCTTCAAATCCTTTCAATACATCAGCCGTTATGTTTGAAGTGTTGAAATTTTAGGTGCATTTCTGGAAGTTTTCTAGAGCCCATTTGCTAGGGAATTTTGCTTGCAATAAATGAAAATTGTTTACATTGCTCCAGAAGAAAAAAAACAGAGTATACTGGATTTCGAGGCATCTGCAGGTGCTTTTGAAGATCTACAGGGTTATTCAAAGAGATTCGAAAAGTCAACGCAAGTTCGGTGACTTTTCGTTCTCTTCAATTCGGTTCCTTTTGCCAATCCCATTTCGGTGACCCTGCGGTGTATTCAGCAAACACCACAGGGTCCCCGAATTGCAGGGAAAGGCTGCTGCAAACCCGACGAAATCTAACCGCAAAACCCAGTGAATGCACGCCGAAAACCCACAAAAACATCTGGATTAACCTGCCGAAAACCACAGAAAAACCCGAGCAGGAGCCGATCACACGCAGCGAAGCCGGCGGAAAAAGTCGAGAAAGCCGACACCGCAGACAGAGTGAAGTGAATAAATTAGGAAAACAGTTTGCATGAATGATTGAAAAGTGAAACACTGTTTGCAAAGAAACTACAGAGCGAAAATGTCTGAAATTTACATATGAGGTCCAGGGAATGATAATAAAAAGGGCTGTTACAGAAAAAATAACTAAACTAAAAAAAAAAAATTCAGACTTTTAAAAAAAAAAAAAAAAAGGAAAAATGCTTAAAATATCCTAAAAAAAATCTATAAATAAAGAGACTCTTTACTGCAGAATTTTATAATGAACGGTTTATTAGATATTGAATTAAAACGGGAATATTTTTAACATTGAAGCCTATGGGATTCTCCTGAATTAACTTGCCGAATTAAACCACCGAATGGCAGGGCATTTGGGGGACCTTTCACTGCTGGTTTGTGTTCTCTGAATAGCCGAAGCAGTGCTTTTTTATGGGGTTTTCACTGCCCTTGAACAGGCACCAAACAGGCACCGTATGTTCAGGCAATTCGCCAGGATTTGGCGAATTGCCTGCTCTCTGAATAGCCGAATGGCCAAGAAAGGTAACCGAACGCTGATTTTCAGCATTCGGTTACCTTTCTCAAGCAATTCGGATCTCTTTGAATAACCCTGCTAGTATGCTCGATCATGATATTGATAGTGTTAAAAACTGAGGGGCCAGATCACAGCTTAAACGTCAAAATGGCAAGACGCAAATGGAAAATGTTTGCATCAGTTGTTTTCCATTCGAGGCTCGCCTTTAACATCTGTATCACAAACGAGACGCTTTCTCAGCAGCTCGAGCCGTAATACAAGCCACAATGCGATAACACCATCAGCACTAAGCACCGGGCTCCCGAGGTACGTGTGAGTGAGATCCTGCTGAGACAGTGGAAGGATACATGGAGGCAGTGCCGGACTGGCCTACCGGGATACCGGGAGGAATCCCGGTAGGCTGCTTAAACTTTGGGGCCGGTTTTATTTTTTTCCTTTTCTTTTTCCTTTTTTTTTTTTTATTGAAAATGACGACCCGGGCCGCGGGCATGGGCGTCCACAGGTTGGCGTCCACAGGTTGGGGCAAGGGGGGGCCAGCCAAGGAATGGGGCCCGGGCCAGCCGCGGAGGCAAATCGTTAAATTTGCGGCGCTGCACCCGCTTTTAATGCAGGCAGCGGCGGCGGCCGTGACGCTGCCTCCGCACGTCAGACCACGTGTGTGGGCGCGGTCAGGGAGACAGAGTGGTGGGAATCGGGATTATCGTCCCCCTCTGCTCTGCCCCTCACCGCGCGGCACCACCATCCAGCCTGAGCCTGCAGGCGGCCTCCACCAGGCAGCATGTTCCAGCCCCTGCGGCCTCTGGTGTCAGACCAGCTCCTGCGGCCTCTGGTGTCAGACCAGCCCCTGTGGTTTCCCCTCCAGCATCCAGGCAGGCTGAGTCTCCCTGCCCTGCGGCCTCCAACATCCAGCCAGGCAGCTGCGGCCTCCGGCTACCATCCAGGCCCCTGCGGCCTCCCCAGGCTCCAGCATCCAGGCCCGGGACTACGACCACCTCTTCCAGCTGCTCCTTATCAGAAACAGCGGTGAGTTCGGGAACTCAGGGCAGTGGTTGTTTGAGGAGAAGGGGGGGGGGTGAGAGAGGCCTGCCCTTTACAGACAGAGAGAAGTTATGAACAAACAAGCACACAACTTGTGTGCTTGTTGTTTGTTCATAACTTCTCTCTGTCTGTAAATTATTTGAAAATCATGAATTAAAGATAAAAAAAACACCCACAATACTGTATAGCTCTGTCATACACACCGCACATTACTGTACTGCTCTGCGATACCCTCAAAACACACCGCACATTACTGTATTGCTCTGCGATACCCTCAAAACACAACGCACATTACTGTACTGCTCTGCGATACCCTCAAAACATACCGCACATTACTGTATTGTTCTGCGATACCCTCAACACACACCGCACATTACTGTATTGCTCTGCAATACCCTCAAAATACACCGCACATTACTGTATTGTTCTGCGATACCCTCAACACACACCGCACATTACTGTATTGCTCTGCGATACCCTCAACACACACCGCACATTACTGTATTGCTCTGCAATACCCTCAAAACACACCGCACATTACTGTATTGCTCTGCAATACCCTCAAAAAACACCGCACGTTACTGTATAGCTCTGCGATACCCTCAAAACACACCACGTTACTGTATAGCTCTGCAATACCCTCAAAACACACCGCACATTACTGTATTGTTCTGCGATACCCTCAACACACACCGCACATTACTGTATTGCTCTGCAATACCCTCAAAAAACACCGCACGTTACTGTATAGCTCTGCGATACCCTCAAAACACACCACGTTACTGTATAGCTCTGCAATACCCTCAAAACACACCGCACATTACTGGGGCTGGTAGGAAATTATTTCCAGGGCTGGTTTTTATCCCCAGTCCGGCCCTGCATGGAGGAACACTGGAAACTATTTGCTCCCAGTGTTCAGCTGCCTGCGGAGCGAGGAAGCCGCAGATCCAGTGGCGTAGCGTGGGGGGGGCTGGGGGGGCCGTGGCCCCGGGTGCAGTTTTGTTAGGGGCGCATTTGCGCCCCTAAAACTGGCCCGGGGGTTGAGGGGACGCAGATGCCGGGCAGCGCGGGAGCGCCTGCCCGGTCTTTAACAGTCCGTCCTGTTAGGTGATGCGGCTGCGCGGCGTGCGCGGCTTGCGCAGCCGGTCACGTGGTCCGGCTAATCAGGTGGTACGGAGTCTCTGTACCACCTGATTGGCCGGACCACGTGACCGGCTGCGCGGCATCACCTAACAGGACGGACTGTTAAAGACCGGGCAGGCGCTCCCGCGCTGCCCGGCATCTGGGTCCCGGTCCCCTCAACCCCCGCCGGAGCTGGGGCCTGGGGCAATATCCAGGTAAGGGCTGGGGGCAAATCCATGAGCTGGGGGCAAATCCATGAGATGGGGGCAAATCCACGAGTGAGCTGGGGGGCAAATCCATGAGCTGGGGCAAATCCATGAGCTGGGGCAAATCCATGAGCTGGGGGCAAATCCATGAGCTGGGGCAAATCCATGAGCTGGGGGCAAATCCATGAGCTGGGGGCAAATCCATGAGCTGGGGCAAATCCATGTGAGAGCTGGGGGGCAAATCCATGTGAGAGCTGGGGGGCAAATCCATGTGAGAGCTGGGGGGCAAATCCATGAGTGAGCTGGGGGGCAAATCCATGAGTGAGCTGGGGGGCAAATCCATGAGCTTGGGGCAAATCCATGAGCTGGGGGCAAATCCATGAGCGGGGCAAAATCCATGAGTGAGCTGGGAGGCAAATCCATGAGATGGGGGCAAATCCAAGATGGGGCAAATCCATGAGTGAGCTGGGGGGCAAATCCATGAGCTGGGGGCAAATCCATGAGCTGGGGCAAATCCATGAGATGGGGGCAAATCCATGTGAGAGCTGGGGGGCAAATCCATGAGTGAGCTGGGGGGCAAATCCATGAGTGAGCTGGGGGCAAATCCATGAGCTGGGGCAAATTCATGAGCTGGGGGGCAAATCCATGAGTGAGCTGGGGGCAAATCCATGAGATGGGGGAAATCCATGAGTGAGCTGGGGGGCAAATCCATGAGATGGGGGCAAATCCATGAGATGGGGCAAATCCATGAGTGAGCTGGGGGGCAAATCCATGTGAGAGCTGAGGCAAATCCATGTGAGAGCTGAGGCAAATCCATGTGAGAGCTGGGGCAAATCTATGAGCTGGGGGCAAATCCCTGTGAGCTGGGTAAAATCCATGAGTAGCTGGGGGGCAAATCATGAGTGAGCTGGGGGGCAAATCCATGAGCTTGGGGCAAATCCATGAGCTGGGGCAAATCCATGAGCTGGGGGGCAAATCCATGAGCTGGGGGCAAATCCATGAGCTGGGGGCAAATCCATGTGAGAGCTGGGGCAAATCCATGAGCTGGGGGCAAATCCATGTGTGAGCTGGGGCAAATCCATGTGTGAGCTGGGGCAATATCGATAACGTCCACAGGTTGGGGGGGGGCGCACAATTCTTTGCTGGCCCCGGGCGCTGACAACCCACGCTACGCCACTGCGCAGATCACACCTCTCTCTACAGGGATCTAAGGTGAAGATGGGATTTTTGGTGGGTTTACATTTATGGGATTGCAGTGAAGTGCAATAATTTAACCCATGGGTTTGAGAAACGTTATTCTTTTCATAGTAATGTCGGATGCACATGGAGAAAAAAGGTTGGAATAGCTGCTTCTCCATCTGCTGGGGCACATTAACCCCTTAAGGACGGGAGCAATTTTACAACTTCGGCGCAGTTTGGGAAGGAAAAGTTTGCTGAGCTCATTTTGACCATTTTTAAACGCGGTTTTAAGTCACGTATTATTATACCACCCAGACAAATTATATATTGTTCTTTCCGGCAGACCCTGCAGATTAATAATATATCATTATTAGATGTATACGTCATGTCCTGCCAGAATGCTATAACAAAAAATGTAAAAAAAATGAGAATTTTCAATAAAATTTCAGTCATCCACAGTGTGTAAAGTATTTTTTTCCCCGCATTTTATTACCTGAGCCTTTGCTGTTATTTTCTATGGAGTAGACTTGTTAAAACAATTTGCACGGGGAACCCATTTTTTATTTTTTTTGGGAGAACCCCCCTATCTCCTAAGGAAATCCCTTGGCAGCTAGGGGTTCCCCGGTTAACGGATGTCATCGTGCCACGCCCGATGACATCAGTGGACGTGGGGAGTCCAGGAGGTGGGGCTGCCATCCAAGATGGCGGCCCCCACCGGAAAAAGGCTGTGATCTGGAACTGATTGGTTCTGGATCACAGCATACCACTAAGTGGTTAATGCCATATATCCGTGGAAAGGCCAGGCCGTGACCTTTTCAGGGATGCCTGGCATTTACCGCTAGACCCCAGCGATGGGGAGATAGAGGGATCCAAAAGATCCCCCTTCCCCTTCAGGCGCTGCCCCTGCTCTGGCAGGGGGGGATGCCTGAAACTGACGTTATTGCGCCCGGTGCAATGATGTCAGTGCGCCGGGAGGAGCCAAAACCGCCGATCTGACTCAGCTCAAGTCAGATCAACGAGGGTACCACCGGAGGAGGTGAGTATCGGCCGCCGGGGGGCTGCAGACGCCGGGGACGTACCATTACATCCTGCGGCGTTAAAGCCCGCCTAATGCAGGACGTAATGGTATGTCCTGCGGCGTTAAGGGGTTAACATCTCCCATACAAAGTATAGGAGACGTTAATGTACAGTAACCTGGCACAACATCCGAGACGCAACGAAAAGGATGAGTTAAAGTTAAGCGCGGCGCACAAGCCTTACGCTGTATGGCTCATGCATTGTGCTTTGCGTCCTTGCCTGAGATTTAATCGATAACCTAAAAAAAAAAACAGTTTGTGAACTGAATACAAAGTTAAAAATGTCAAAAGTCCAGGCAGCCAAATTTTAAAAATTCTTACTGTTTTGATCTAGATTACGCTGAATTACGAAAGAGAAACACACTGGGTAAAATTAATGTCCATCTGTTTATCTGTTATGAAAATGCACACTGTGGAATGTGTACGGACTCAACCGATCCGCTGTATGGCATTTTTTATAATCCCCAGTTACGAAACATCAGCTCAAAATGTACAGAAGAAACAAAATAAGACTTTGATTATTTCCTTTATTTCCATTGCTAAACGCAAGTCTTGTAAGTGGATGTGTACCCCGTGGTGCAGTCTTTCATGTGATTGCTTCTTAGCACATTATTGCATTTTTTCGTAGCAATGCTAAATAAATACATGACTTAAAACATAGTGGAAATGTTCCAAAGGCACATATTAACTCATGCATACTAGGCAGCACATAATGGAATGAACCCTTGGAAGGCTTAATAAATAATGCACCACTGAGATAGAAATCACAGCATGTACAGATTACATTGGTACTTAACCTCTTCACTACCATGTGATTTACCAAACTTCCACGGTCAGGAACCGTTAGATTATTTTGGGAAATAATTTTTAATTAATTATGTACAGTAAGAAATATTTTGGAATATTCCCATTGTATTCCTTACTGCGATGACCTATTTGGAAGGCACCTGTTGCCATCTACTGGCCAGATAGAGTTACTGCAGTTAGAACTGCAGGTTGTGGCTCGATGCATCGGTCGAGGAATGACCGATATATCAAGGCATTCTCTAGTCAATAGTCAGTTTTAGCACCTTGGGCATTATTCACACAGGGCTAAAACTTTAGGGGCATGTTTTGGAGCACAAAAGCAAATTATATTAGTTTGCAACAAATTCATTTTTCTTGCTTCTGTCCTGTCCTGCTCAGCTGCAAATCGAGATAATTCAATATCGGGCACCTGATGGTGCTTTTGAAGACCCGAGTTATCGCGATCTTGGGAATGAAGGGGTTAAATGTAGTATGTCCACCTGACAGAGCTGGTAATAAGGAATATGTCATGTATATGAAAAATAACATAAATAATTAAAGAAAAACACGTCAACACTATCCAGGAGCAAGAGGGTCCTCTTGGAAGAGGAGCAGAACCAGGTAATATCCATTAACGTCCATATTTTTGTTCCTTTAGAAGAGGTTCTGATTTAGGAGTTATCTAGAAGCTGCAAACTAGGCTTGTGCACCGATTTTTTTTTCGGTTCGATTCGGTTCGATTTTTCGGATTTTTAAACTTTTCGATTCGGCTCGTTTCGACCGATTTCAGTTTCGATTCGATTCGGTTAGGCTCGTTTTTCGGGTACATTTTTTTTTCGGAATATCGACCATTTTTCGTATTTTCGTGTCACTGTGCTCGGTTTTTGTATCGACTTTTCGTGATTTCGGAAATTTTCGTTTTTCGGAATTGTACATTTTTCGGAATATCGAGCATTTTTCGTATTTTTCGTGTCACTTTGCTCGGTTTTTGTATCGGCTTTTCGTTTTTCGGAAAATTTTCGTTTTTTGGAAAATTTTCGTTTTTTCGGAACATCTGTTCTCCTCGTTTGACACATTTCAAGTCCATTCGAAAAATCAGAAAATATTTCGTTTCGGCTCGGAAAATGTTTCGGATCTGACATTTTCAGATCTAAAAATTTTCGGAAATTCGGCCGCATCCGAAATCACGAATCGGGAAATTTCGTGAAAATTCCGAAATTCCGAAACCCGAAACGCACATCCCTACTGCAAACATTATTAGGGATGTGCGTTTCGGGTTTCGGAATTTCGGAATTTTCACGAAATTTCCCGATTCGTGTTTTCGGATGCGGCCGATTTTCCGAAAATTTTTAGATCCGAAAATGGCAGATCCGAAAAGTTTTCCGAGCCGAAACGAAATATTTTCGGAATTTTCGAATGTACTTGAAATGTGTCAAATCGAAATTTATTGCTTTGAAACAAGAACAGACGTTCCGAAAAAACGAAAATTTCCGAACATACGAAAAGTCGATAAAAAAAGGAGCTAAGTGACACGAAAATACTAAAAATGGTCGAAATTCCGAAAAAAAATTAACACGAAAAACGAGTTGAACCGAACCGAATCAAAACAGAAATCGGTCGAAACGAGCCGAATCGAAAAGTTTAAAAATCGAAAAAATCGAATCGAATCGAACCGAAAAAAAAATCGGTGCACAAGCCTAAAGTATATTAACTTTCTTAATTGCTCCACAATTTTAAACATAGTCGTAGGGCTTAACGTGTGGAGTATCCTGGGGGAACAGCTGCTGGAACCTCTTGGTTTTTGACTATCTGTATTCCAGGACCTAGTTGGAAGGATCTGGTAACTCTCTTGGTACAAAACCAAAGATATTAATTAAAATGTATTAACATAATACTTATGTCATGCAAATTATTAGAAAGTAGGCATCTGAGTACAAAGCATGCTGTTTTCAGGACAGTGTAACTTTCTAGTACCTTAGCCTGCCTCTTCACAATTCCGGGTTCATATGCACTTTGTGTTCCGGTACCTTATGACTTACAATTTAAGCAATGCATAGTAATGAAAGCTATAGGCAGCGCTGGAATTAGATTGTGAGCAGGATGTTTTAGAAACCCATAGACAAACATCCAGACATTAAAAACAGTTTGGGGGGGAAACCTTAAGGGCTAAATTACATTCCTAATGCTAAAATGGGGGTGCTAGGAAGGAAAAACTGCGCCCGCAGTTTCCCCCTAGCGCCCCCGTTTTAGTGTGGAATTACAATGCAGGCGCTAAAAAAAGTTGCCTGCATTGTTACTGGGCGCAAAGCCTTGCGAGATCCGGCTGGTCAGCGTAGTGATACACAGGGGGAGACTGAGGAACTTTTTCCCCTACTCTCACCCTGCTCCCGCCGGACAGAGGAGGCGGACAGAGCCGCGGTCCTCGCTGCGAGACAGGAGGTGAGTATACGATTTGTTTTTAAATTTTTTTGGCTGGTGTTAACGGATTCTGCAGAAGCGGAATCCGCTAGCACCAAGTCCTGGCTCTGGGCCGGACGTTAATCAGTGCTAGTAGATTGTAATCCTAACGCTGATTAACACTTTGCGCTCCCCATGTTAAGTATAGGGAGCACAAAGTACAGTGACCTCACCCTGAAAAGCACAAGGTACCAAACGCAAATGGGTTACTTAACCCGTTAGCGTTTGGATTGTAATATGCGGTATCCACCGCGGCTAACATTAATGCTCACGCAGGTGAGTGTTAACGTTAGCACCTAGATTGTAATGTTACCCTAAATAATTAAAATTATTGATCTTGCAGACCTAACCCTTACATAACCTTTATCAAGTATACTCAATCACCAAACACAACTGCATTTGCCCCAATATCATGTATAGTTGATCTGGCCTGATTCTGGAGCAATGAAAGGGAATTTCATTTATTGCATAGAGAATTAATTTCCAAATGGGCTCCAGAACATGCACCTGAAATTTCAACACATTGGACATTACGGCGGATGTGTTGAAATTATTTGAAAGGCTTGCAGGTCCATTTTTCCTTCACGGAAACACAGAGTCCAAGTTGTAATGTAAATGTATTAGCGCTTTCTGGCCTGCAGAGGGAGCTCTCTGCCTGTCACATAGACTTGCCTACAGTGAACATATATACGGCGGGACACTTCTCTGTATATTTCCTGCGTGGGGTATGGGAAGTCATTTTCCATAAAAATACTGTGTCCTGGGAGTGGTTTTATGGAAAATCGCCTGGGCGTGAAGGGGTTAATTGCAGGTGTGAGTAGGTGGTGATTTTTGCTCTTGTCGGGGTCTCCAGTTCGTATTGTGAGAGTTCTATAGTTCTTTTAATTTTTTTTAATAATTGACTACTTGTACCAATTATTTTATTATTTTCTTTTTTCTGCCTAAATTGTCCTATGTTTTGGATTAAAAGTTACTTGTCTGGTTTTTTTTTTTTTTTTTCTACTATTTTAGGCTAGGGTCAGACTAACGCATTTTTCGCGTTGTCCGTGAAAAAGTGCGTTCGAACGAATGGACGCATTTTTTCACGGAATACGCGATAGCGGTCATACGATGTGCATTTTCGTCTGTGATTTTGTACGGTTATCAATAAAACACTTTTTGCGTCTGGACGTGATGTTGGCCGGACGTGTGCAGCGTCTGACGTCTCCTAATCACGCACACACGACGCTAGCGGACGCAGCGCACTCTGTACGTCAGTACTAGCGGTTTGACGTTCTCGAAAAAATGCTTTCGTTTGCCACTTGCGTTGCACAGCCGCAGTTTTGTGCGGCCGTTCTTCGTATGCTGCCCGGCATTGGACGTAATTTGCTGCTAGCGCGGCCGTGATTTAGTGCGGATAAACGCACGTTAAAACTGCGTTAGTCTGACCTTAGCCTTAACTGTGACTGCTGCATTTGAAACACACGAGAGGCACAGCACATATACTTAGAATGGACAGGACCACTCGAGTCTTGGTTAATGCAGAGATTGTAAGTTATTCTTTCTGATACATGATTTCTACAGTGCAAGAATGTAAAAGTGTAGCATAATGGAAATGATGCCTTAGCATCGTGAGTTACATTAAGGATATCGACTCACAGGGATCATGCGGCTAGGCGATGTATTTATGCAGGTCCTATTCACTCTGGTTCTTGCTCCTTCAGTATCGCCCTCATCCTTTAACAGAGAGAGCCTCTTGTCTGCTTTTAAAAATGCATTCTTCCAACAAGATTCATCGGTGGAGTTCAGACCTTGTATAATGTCAGCTGTAAGGCACAGAAGAAGAAAAAAAAATCCATTACAGCACAATGTGCGCACTTATATTTAAATTATATAAGAAAAAATATTTAAACAACTGACAGGAAAACTAAAACATATAGGGCTCTATTACATTCTTCGCGCAAACGTTAACGCGTGCGCAAAAACGCATTAACGCGAGGGGCAAAACCCTTTGCGCAGAACGTCGTATTACAATGTCCGCGCAAAAAATGTGCATTAACGTCTACCGCGGGTGAACCTGCGCAAACCCTTTGTGAGCGTACTGTACTGCACGCGTCCTATACTTAACATTGTGAGCGCAAATGCGTTCGTGCACTGGTACGCGTATGGTATTACAATCTATGCGCAAAATTTAACAGACAGCGTTTGCGCGCATAATTTTAACGTCTTTGAAAAGCTGGTGGTAACTGCAAATCTGAACGTCCTGGCCGAAACCAAATACACCAGCCCGAAGAAAAAAATACAGCAAAGTATAGTTACACATTCTACACATACCCAAACAATAAAATTGAGAAGTTGTGCGTGTTTTTATTATTGATGCAGCATATGTAGTCAGATTGATTTTGACAGGCGCAAAAACTGAACTAGAGACAATTGTGGTTCTTAATTCTGATTGGATGAATCGCGTGAAAAAACAGTCCGCACATGATTTATGCGCGCAGCGTTATTGCGCACGCTTTTTGCGCGTCTTTTTTACGCAAGTTATTTTTTGACGGATGAAAAAATGCGCTCAGATTGTAATACCAGCGTTAATTTACCTACGTTAATGTTTAACGCTTTGCGCACAAATTAACGCGCTGCGTTAGCGTTTTTGCGCAAAGAATGTAATAGGGCCCATGGATGGTGGAAAGACTTAACCTGTGTAAATAAAAAGAAACATATCGGTTTTGCAACATAGTATAAATAAGTAACTTCAGAGAAACTAGGGGGTGGTTCTATGACATGTTATACAGTATTTGGAGATACCGAGTGAATGAATAAGCTTCTATAGTAATAACGTGCAAGTCCATACATTACATATGATACTGTTACGGTAATAATGTGCAAGTCCGTACATTAACATTTACACTGTTATAGTAATAATGTGCAAGTCCATACATTACATATTATACTGTTACGGTAATAACGTGCAAGTCCGTACAATAACATTTACACTGTTATAGCAATTATGTGCAAGTCTGTACATTGCATAGTATACTGATACAGTAACAACGTGCAACTCCGTACATTAACATTTAGACTGTTATAGTAATAATGTGCAAGTCTGTACATTACACATTATACTGTCATAGTAACAACGTAAAAGTCGTACATTAATATCTACATTTTTATAGTAATTACGTGCAACTCTTTACTGTTACAGTAATAACATGCAACTCTGTACATTAGCATTTACACTGGTATATTAATATAGTACAAGTCCGTTCATTACACATTATACAGTTAAAGTAACAATGTGAGAGTCGGTCATTAACATTTACACTGTTAAAGTAATTACGTGCAAGTCCGTACATTAACATTTTACAGATGTATATTCACCCTGCAAGTCCCTGCTTTAATATTTCACTGTTAATGTACCACCCGCAAGTACATATTGTAATATTTCCACTGATAAAGCAAAAAAATGCAAGTCCAGGATTTACAGTAAGACTCGCAGTGCTAGGATTTACAGTAAAATGTGCATGTGGGATTTACAGTAAGACGTACGGTTCCGGGACTTGAGGCTAAAAAGTACGTGTCCAAGGTTTAATTTTAAGATGGGCAAGTAAGACAGTGAAACAAGGAAAGGACAGCTATGCACATGTATTTACACCCTAGTTTTTGGGCCTTTCAATCGGCCAAATATTTTTACGATCCTGGGACATTTTTCCGAATTCAGCTCGGCGCAAATTCTAATCAACAGAATCAACTGATATTTTGGGGGGAAAAAAACATGTTAAATCGAGCCCTTTATTCGAAGCACAATTTCCATGTATGAATAACGCAAATTTGTTTCCCATAAATCCACTAGGTCCTTGGGGTGCAATTATGGAAAACAACTTGGTAGTGAGCGGGTTAAAAGAGACATTGATCCTCACATAGTACAGCATCATAGCGTGCCAAGGCATTTCTTTGGAGCTACTGAAATAAAAAGGACGGCCCGAAAGAAAAAAAACACATTTTGAGCCTCGATTCGTTTATCCTTGCGGATACGTTGGAAAAAAGACAATTGCTTACATGTTGATATCAACCATTTCTTTATAATAGAATGATGTATTTTCTGCGAGCGTAACTAAACCTCTGCCAGTTATTCACACGGCGCGTCATAAAAGATCTCTCAGCTTGAGAGTTTGCGAATTCAGGTGGAACCCCAGGTAGTCCAAGGTTGGCATTGTAGATGGCAGTAGGGCTCTGTTCTTCTGACTTCAAAGGTGTTCAGCACAGGTGAACCCAAATGTTTCAAGCGCAGCAGTCTTTCTGCCTCTTGAATGAAACGCCATAGAAAGCACATCTGACTCTCATGCTTAAAGTGTCATTGTTATAAATACAAAAATTTTATAAATTATCATAAACATTCACATCATTTTATATATATATATATATCTTTCCGAGCTACAGGACATTCAGTAACTTGTACAGCAATTATTCTTTTGATATCTGTCATGGAGCTGATGTAACGCTCCATGCTTCAAACCCCAAGAGACTTTATGTTCATTTATATCGTGTGTTTTTAAATATATTTTACATCGTTTGGTTTTAGTTTAATTTAGTTTAGTGTAAAATGGCATAGCTTTGGTTTTAAAAATACTTATATTCCTGTAGGTAAATGTGTTTTTGTGTATACAGTAAACAAGCTTTACTGCTGTGTAATTTATGCACCAGGGCTTTTCCCATTATCTAGCTGCATGTTTAATTCAAGGGATCTCTGATAGTGTGTGTTTAATCTGATGTGTTAGAACAATGGATAAACAAATGTTGTGTGAGCTGAAAGGCTAGAGAATGTAAAGAATGTTTATTGTAAATAACTGACCTAATGTAATTAGTATGGGTATGCAAATTATGACTGTTGGACTTCAGCATAAATGGATGCGTTTTGTTCTTTAAAAAGTCAGAGAACTCTCAGAGCTCAGAGAGAGAGGATCCTGTTTTAAAGCATACAGCCGCGCCTGGTGTCTTTATTACAAACTACGCTACACTCCACACTCACGATCAGAAGGCAGAGAGCGGCCTTCTGGAGATTCCTAACGGCTCCAGGGCAGAGGAACAGAAGCAGGCAGGTCAAGCTGCTCGAGGCGCTGAGGACAGCGCTCCCAGTAGCCGGGCTGACCGCAACGAAGGGGTGTCTGGAGAGCCAGGACAGACGGAAGGGAACGGTTCCTTCACAATATCCAACTGCTCCTCGTGTGAAATCGGGTCTTCTAAAGCATTAGCATAAGAACGCTCGATAACAGTAGACTAGAGAATAGGTACAGCGCACTCAATTGTACAATATTTCAATCTCACATATGTATATGTAATGGGGTTAATATTGGAAAATACAAATTGATGGTCTTTTATGAACCCCTTCACTACCGAGAAAGAGATAACTCGACACTTCAAAGGAACCATCAGGTGCCTGACATCAAGTTATCTCGATCTGCAGCTCTGAAGGACAATAGCAAATGAAACTAGTTTGCTGCAAACATATTTTCTTTGGGGGCGCCTTCTGCAGCCCAAAAGCAAAGTTTTAGCCCTGTGGACAAAATGACCGAGGTGCTAAAAATGGTTTAAAATCCGCTAATTTAACCACTTGGCTGCTAAGGACGCGCTCAGCGCCTCCATCCAAGTGGTTCTCCTGTGCTATGGACACGCTGACAGCACTCCGGGACCCCGGCAGGGACAATAGATTTCATCGCTCCAGCGCGATGACTTCTTTTACTGGCGCCCCCCGAGTGCATGGAAGGTGCCTGAAAGGGAGGGGGGAGGTCCTTTGGACCTCTCTCCCTCCCTTTCCATAAGGGGCACCGGTCAGAGGCAGGCACCATTTGGAAGGGCACAGCCTTCCCTTCCAAACAGTGGCTGGCATTAACCCCTTGGGGGCCGGATCGCGATTCGGTGCCAAAAAGTGCCAGATTTCGATCCTCTCCCGGAGCTGGGGCCGACATCTTGGATGTCGACCAAGCTTCTGGGATCTCCCCCTGATGACTGGCATCATCGTGCATAGCGCGATGACATCAGTTCTGGAGTTAACCCCTAACTGCCACCAATGCTCTGCGTGGAGAGAGCCTGTGGAGACATGGGTTCGATTCCCGACGAGCACCTCTCCAGTAAGTGTCCTTGGGCAAGACACGTAACGGTACATACTCGCCACCCAGGACATACTTGAAAACGAGAGAAATCTCAATGTATCCTTCCTGATAAAATCCTTTCTCAAAAAAAAAAAAATGGTCGAGATAGGGGGTTCATTGTAACCCCCTATCTCCCGATCCGTGGCAGCTAGGGGTTAATGTTTGGTTTCCAGCTATACAAAACATGACCATGTTAAAAGTTAAGGAAAAAAAAAATATGAAAATAAAAATATTAAAAAATAAATAAAAAAATGAACAGCTTTTTTGTTTTGTTTTGTTAATGCAGCAATATTGTTCCCATTTCAATTATAATGAACAATGATGCTGCACTAACGATTTTTGTATGGGGTGCGGTTGTTAAAAATCGCGTAATTTTACCCCAAACAAAATGTAACGAGTCCCCATTTCAATTTTTTTAACAAACGAAACTCATAGAAAATATAACCGCAAATGCTCGCATATTAAAATATGAAAAAAAAACACTTTACACATCGTAAATTATTGAAAATTCTAATTTTATTGCATTTTTTGTTATAATATACAGACAGGACATGACGTATACATATAATAATGAAATATTATAAATCTGCCGAGTCTGCCGGAAAGAATGATATATAATATGTCTGGGTCATATAATATAATAAGGCTTCAAAACGCATTTAAACATGATGAGCAAAGCGGTAAAAATTTGCTCAGCACAGACGTGACATGGCTCAGCAGCGAAATGGTTAATGTCCTTATCAGACTCTCAGCAGTCGATGCAGGGAACCACAAGCTGCAGCTCTTTCTGCTCTAACTCCATTTGGCCAGTAGATGGCGACATCTGCCTGCCAAATAGGTCATTACAGCAAGGAATACACTGGGAATATTCCCAAATATTTCTTACTGTATAATTAATTTAAAAAAATATATATTTTATTTTTAAACCTGGTTCCTGACCATGTTTTTTTTGGGGAAAATCGCTTGGTAGTGAAGGGGTTAATGTTGCTAATTTATCACGCTAATTACCGAATAAAAAAATAAACTTACCGATTTCATCTATATTTTTCAAAAAATCATCCAAGCGTTTATCTGTAGACATCTCTTCACCAGAAGCTCGAAAACCTGAAAAATAGTTAAAACGCTGTATATATTTTTCTATACGTTGAATAGCATAGTGAGTAAACAACATAAAGCAGGATTATTTCAAACAGTAATACCACAGTATCTCATTAGGTAAAATATATGACTCTCTATTGAATTTCCAGCTCTTATACTCAGAGCACAGATGTAATACTGCTGCATATATACATATATAATTACACCTTGCCTTCCAGGTTATATTATTGTTTTGTGATTGTATGATATGTATAATAAAACTTGATGTTTTTCATTTGTGTGTTTACAATTAATGTATTTACTTCTTTCATAAACAACTCTCATTGTGCAGATTTCATTCTTTTTATTATGTGTTAAGGCTGGTGTCAGACGTGCGTTTTTACGAGCGGAAGGAACGTCCGTGAGAGTTACAGTTACAAGTTTTTATAAAGCGCTAACAAGTTCCATAGCGCTTTACAATGGGAGGCAGACCAACAAATATACATACAGGTTCAACACACAGTACAATAGGAGAGACGTCTCTGCTCCAGAGCTTACAATCTAAGAGGAGAGGAGTGACACAGCAGGTGAGGGTACCTGGAATATGTGAAGTAGCGGGGTGCATGCGGCTGATTGGGAAGATGGTGCAAGAAATGTACAGTGGGGGGAATCATGGAGTGAGCCGATATTACTTTAGAGAAGCCTGAGTTTTCAGAGACTTCTTGAAGGACTGGAGAGATGGGGAGAGTTTGATGTTGCAGGGGAGGGAGTTCCATAGAAAGGGGGCAGCTCAGGAGAAGTCCTGAAGGTGGGAGTTGGGGGTGCAGGTACATGAAGCTGATAGCATCAGAGCATTGGCTGAGCAAAGTGGTCGGGTGGGATGTACCTGCTAATAAGGGAGGAGATGTAGGCAGGGGCGCGGTTACGGAGAGCTTTGTAAGTGAGGACCAATATTTTGAATTGGACTCTGAAGGAAACAGGAGCCAGTGCAGAGATTTGCAAGTGGTGAGGTGTGAGAGGTGCGGGAGGTGAGGTGTATGAGTCTGGCACAGGCGTTCATAACAGACTGCAGAGGAGAATCTGGGATCTCATAAGGCCAGAGAGGAGGAGCTTACAGTAGTCAAGGCGGGAGTTAATAACTGCTTGGATGAGCATTCAGTGGTGTAGCGTGGGGGGGGCAGTGGCCCCGGGTGCAGTTTTTTTGGGGGCGCCATAGTGGGCCCCCGCCTCCGGTTTCCCTGCCCTGTGCGGTCAGTGCACACAGGCAGCCAGCGGCACACTCTGGAAACGCCGCGATGGCACCTGCACCGCCCCCTCACGTGACGTGTCATGTGAGGGGCGGCGCCAGTGCAACGTGCTTAGACTGGGCTGCAGGCGCCACCGCGGCATTTACAGAGTGTGCCGCTGGCTGCCCAAGAAGAGCACGATGACCATCAAAGGCTAGGAAACCAGCGGGGGCCCGCTATGATGCCCCAAACCGCCCACCCTGCCGACCTGTGGGCCCTCAGAGCCGGTGAGTGGGGGGAGGGAGAGGGGGCAAATATATCCATGTTTGAGCTACTGGGGGCAAATATATTTATGTGTGAGCTACTGGGGCAAATATTCATATGTGAGCTACTGGGGCAAATATTCATGTGTGAGTTACTGGGGCAAATATTCATATGTGAGCTACTGGGGGCAAATATATCCATGTGTGAGCTACTGGGGCAAATATATCCATGTGTGAGCTACTGAGGGCAAATATATCCATGTGTGAGCTACTGGGGTCAAATATATCCATGTGTGAGCTACTGAGGGCAAATATATCCATGTGTGAGCTACTGAGGGCAAATATATCCATGTGTGAGCTACTGTGGCAAATATATCCATGTGTGAACTACTGGGGGCAAATATATCCATGTGTGAGCTACTGGGGCAAATATATCCATGTGTGAGCTACTGGGGGCAAATATATCCATGTGTGAGCTACTGGGGCCAAATATATCCATGTATGAGCTACTGGGGCAAATATATCCATGTGTGAGCTACTGGGGCAAATATATCCATGTGTGAGCTACTGGGGGCAAATATATCCATGTGTGAGCTACTGGGGCCAAATATATCCATGTGTGAGCTACTGAGGGCAAATATATCCATGTGTGAGCTACTGAGGGCAAATATATCCATGTGTGAGCTACTGTGGCAAATATATCCATGTGTGAGCTACTGGGGGCAAATATATCCATGTGTGAGCTACTGGGGCAAATATATCCATGTGTGAGCTACTGGGGGCAAATATATCCATGTGTGAGCTACTGGGGCCAAATATATCCATGTGTGAGCTACTGGGGGCAAATATATCCATGTGTGAGCTACTGGGGGCAAATATATCCATGTGTGAGCTACTGGGGGCAAATATATCCATGTGTGAGCTACTGGGGGCAAATATATCCATGTGTGAGCTACTGGGGGCAAATATATCCATGTGTGAGCTACTGGGGCAAATATATCTATGTGTGAGCTACTGGGGGCAAATATATCCATGTGTGAGCTACTGGGGGCCAATATATTGGTGTTTGAGGTACTGGGGCAAATATATTCATGTGTAACGGTTAGCCCCTGCTTGGGCCATCGTGGTGGCTTGGAACATGAGATGAAGCCCTTAAGGCAGGTGAGTAACTGACTGGACACAAGGACAGACGGATTTCTCCAAAACCAAGGAGCACCAAAAAAGAACAGAATTGCCACTAAGCTCCGAAGGCTTCAAGACCGACAGACAACTTAGGACACTCAGAAACACAAAGATACACTTGACAATCCGTGAAGGGAGCAGGCTGCAGGACAGTAAACAAAACAGACAGACTATACTAAAAGAGGTCCTTATAAGCGGCCTCTGAATATAATACTAAACTAAGACAGACAAGGTACATAAAACATGAAACATACAAGAATCGTCAATCAGGCAGAGGTGGCAACAGATCAGAATATACGGTACCAGGGGGAGTAGAAGGGATAGTCAAAAATAAAGCCGAGTCAGAACCAGAAAACACTTGAACAGGAATGCTTTGCAGCAACTCAGGAAACACGAACCAGACAGAACCACCATCAAACTCCACAAACAGTCAATGAGGCTCTGTGCTGCTGGGAATATATAGGGAGTGGGTCTGTGTGATTGGCCATGTGACCGCAGACCAGGAGATCACAACAGAACCCCAGATCAGCCCTAAACAGCACAGCCAGACACACCATAGGGGAAAAACAAACATGAAGACCCTTCACCACCAGGGGGCAAGGCCGAGACGTGACATCATGTTTGAGGTACTGGGGCAAATATATTCATGTTTGAGGTACTGGGGCAAATATATTCATGTGTGAGCTACTGGGGGCAAATATTCATGTGTGAGCTACTGGGGCAAATATTCATATGTGAGCTACTGGGGCAAATATTCATGTGTGAGCTACTGGGGCAAATATTCATATGTGAGCTACTGGGGCAAATATTCATATGTGAGCTACTGGGGCAAATATATCCATGTGTGAGCTACTGGGGCAAATATATCCATGTGTGAGCTACTGAGGGCAAATATATCCATGTGTGAGCTACTGGGGGCAAATATATCCATGTGTGAGCTACTGGGGCAAATATATTCATGTTTGAGCTGCTGGGGGCAATATATATATCCATGTGTGAGCTACTGGGGGCAAATATATCCATGTGTGAGCTACTGGGGCAAATATATTCATGTGTGAGCTACTGGGGGAAAATATATTGGTGTTTGAGGTACTGGGGCAAATATATTCATGTTTGAGCTACTGGGGCAAATATATTTATGTTTGAGGTACTGGGGGCATTGGGGCAAATATATTCATGTTTGAGCTGCTGGGGGCAATATATATATCCATGTGTGAGCTGCACATTACTGTGGGTTTTATTGCTGTGGAGCACTGTGATACGCTCATACACTCTGCACATTACATTGTATCACAGTTAAGGGGTTCAATGCCCTAATGATGGAAGGGAATCGGGGCATGATAACGTGTCCACAGGTTGGGGGGCACACAATTCTTGGCTGGCCCCGGGTGCTGACAACCCACGCTACGCCACTGTGAGCATTTTAGCAGAGTCCCGATTAAGACAGGGGGCAGACATGTGCAATGTTTTTTAGATGGAAGTAACAGGATTTGGTTAGTGACTGAATGGCAGGAGTAAAGGAGAGATTAGAGTCTAGGAGGACACCGAGGCAACGAGCCTGAGAGGTAGACGTAATAGTGGCACCATTCATCTAGTCGAAAAGGGTGACCTTTGATTTCCTACACTATCTACTCAACGATGCATACTATCAATAAAATTTTTGCTATGTTTCTGCATGAAAGTCAGCCTGTCATCATCTACATGGGTTGGAGTAACCTTATGCTTAATACAATTATTTGAAAGGCGCCAACATATTCTATAGTGCTGTACAATGGCTAGGGCTGAACAGACATAAAATTAAACCAATAAATCAGTCAAACAGAACGATAGGAAAAGGTCTCCCTGACCAAGAGGCCATCCAAGACATACATCATCCTTAATAAGATGCTCGTAAATGTATTGTGTATTATGGAGGGTTACAGTACACTCTGGGCTACATTGCAATCTTCCCGCTAAAACGGGAGCACAAGGGAGAAAAAACTGTGCCGCAGTTTTCTCCCTATCGCCCCCCTGTTTTAACGGGAGATTACAATGCATGCGCTTAAGCTGCCTGCATTGTTAGTGGGCGCTACGCCCTGGGATGCTCGCGGCAGCGCCAAGTGCCGCCGCGAACACCCACTCGATGGAGTCATTGAGTTTCCCTCTGCCGGTCACATGACCTGCCGGATCTCGCCTCGTGAGATTCGTCAGGTTGGCGTAGTGATCTGCAGGGAGAGACTGGGGGACTTTTTCCTCCAGTCTCTCCTTCGGTTTCCAGCAACAGAGGAGGCGGACTGAGCTGCGTTCCTCATCGTGGGATTCTAGGTGAGTATCTGATTTTTTTGGGGGGGGGGTTCTGCTGGTGCTAACGGTGCTAACATTTTGCTAACCACAGCCGGACGTTTATCAGCGTTAGGACTTTGTAATCCTAACACTGATTAACTCTTTGCGCTCCCCATGTTAAGTATAGGGAGCGCAGTAACCTCGTGCTGAAAAGCGCAAGGTTGCAAACCCCTTAGCGTTTGGGTTGTAATATGCGGTGGCCACCAGGGCTAACGTTAATGCTCACAGAGGTGAGCGCTAACGTTAGCACCAAGATTGTAATGTGGCACTCTATTTAGTCTAAGCACTTAAAAAACAGACCTTCCGCATCTCCTTGGCACCCCACGGTTCCTTGCGCCCCAGCTGCATTCACGCTGGAAATTACATGATGCCACATGACTTTTTTTTGAAAATCGATTCCAATAGCTACACTTAAAGAAAACAAAGCTCTAAGGTATCTCTCCCTGTATTCTACCCTCGTCCCGGCTGTTGTAATGCAGCAGTAAAGTTTGTTGTACTTTTTTTACAGTGAGAGTGGGCTGCTCCTTGCAGCTTGTTTACAGTAACACGGTGACAGAACAGCGATCTCACTGAGTTTCTCATTTCTCACAACACTAAGCTTCGATTTCTCAGATCGAGAGGGTCCTCTACTGTTCTCTGTGTGCCAATCTTGTGCGTATAGCTTTTGTTATGTCTCACCTATTGTACACCGCTACAGAACTTGTTGGTGCTTTATAAATACTTGCAACTGTATAAAATGGTAAGGAAATCAGGTTTTTATTAAAACTATCCAATTTAAATTGTATTATGATATGTGTTTGGTAGTGAAAGGGTTAAGTGAATGGGGAAAACAGACAGGTTTTTGAAAAAGAAACCTTTATAGTCAGATGTTAAACACAGGCTTCTAAAAAAGAAAAGAAAGGAATCAAAGGCCGATGTAGCAGCAGGGATGGGAAACGTATCCAAACCTCCGAGGGTGGCTTTTGTTTCATCACAGAACGCCATATAATGAGGAGCAACAAAAACATTAAGTGCGGTGCATTGTGCGCGGTATACAGTACTGTTAAAGTAATAACTGGCTGCAACCCAATCTGGAACAACATTTTCGACATGTGTTCAGCTGTATATGGGTACCTGCCAGCACTCTAAACCCGATTTATAACCATTTCTAGAGTGATAATTATCTCTGGGCTCTGGGAATGGATGCATTGAAAGGATTGTCACAACGGCAATCCGGCGCTGACAACAGCAGACTGCTACGGGTTCACAATCATTAGTTAAGGTAAATAAAGTGTGCCAGCAGGCTGTCAGCGTTAATAAATGATACACAATGGGAATAAACCTGCAATAAAACACTCCCTATACCTCCTATGTCCTCTACATTGATCACAGAGCTGTAATGACACCCTCAGTTTTTACCGTCCGAGGGTCAAAGGGATACTTTACATTTTCTACGGCTCATTGAAAAATTCACCGGATCCTTGAGTCTTAAATGTCCATCTCAGAAGCAATTCATCTCAATTCCCGATGGTTTGCGGAAAACGCACGGCTGCCTGTCACAGGGTGTTAGGAAGCCAAGATACATTGCTCCAAGGTATCAGTAATTGGCAGTCTATGATTCCGTGAAGTCCTAGGCAGGACGCGTTGCATAAGTCACAAAATAGCCATCGGCGATACATAGGTATCAAAAATGATCAATAAATAAAATCATAAATAAATAAATGCACAAAAGGCATCATTCCATATCAGGAAGGAGGCAGAAAATCTCCTCCTGTTTAAGAAGGTAATACTTGGCTAGAATTATTCTACGGAACATCGTGCAACCTATAAGAGATGGGGTTCGGCGATACAATATCTACAGGAAAAGGTGCAGGACAAATTTAGCCTTTTTCATGGGATTTATGAATTAAAAGGGACATTCTACTCATCCTGACCATGTTATTGGTTTAAAGTGATCAGGATTTGAGGAGTGCCCCCCTTCACCCACCTCCTGCCCCGATGCGGTGAAAACACTGGCAGGATTATTCAAAGAGATCCGAATGGCTGTCGAAAGGTTTACCGAACACTGAAAATCAGCGTACGGTTACCTTTCTTGGCCATTCGGCTATCCAGAGAGCAGGCAGTTCACCAAATGTTGGCGAATTGCCTGCACATACGGTGCCTGTTCGGTGCCTGTTCGAGGGCAGTGAAATCCTCATAGAGAAGCAATGCTTTGTCTATTCAGAGAACAAAAAACAGCAGTGAAAAGTTGCCAAATTGCCCTGCCATTCGGTGGCTTCATGCGGCAGATTTATTCAGGCGAATCCCATAGGCTTCAATGTTAAAAATATTCCCGTTTTAATGCAATATCTAATAAACCGTTGATTATGATATTCTGCAGTAAAGAGTCTCTTTATTTATAGATTTTTTGGGATCTTTTAAGCATTTTTGGGGATTTTTTAGACAAAAAAATTTTTAAGATTTTTTTAGAAATTTTTTTTTAAAAGTTTTTTCTTTTTTCTGTGACAGCCCTTTTTATTATCATTCATTGGATCTTATATGTAAATTTCAGACATTTTCGCTCAGTAGTTTCTTTGCAAACAGCGTTTTACTTTTCAAACATTCAAGCGTACTGTTTTTTTGTTTTTTTTCACTCCATTCGTCTGCAGTGTTGGGTTTTTCCGACGGCTGCTCTGCACTGTAATCGGCTCCTATTTGGGTTTTTCCGGAGTTTTTGCCGGGGTTAACCCAGAATGTTTTTGCGGGTTTTCAGTGAGCCTTCGCCGGGTTTTGCAGTGAGTTTTCAGCGGGTTTGCGGCGGCTTTTCCCTGCATTACGACGGCCCTGTGGTGCTTGCTGAATACACCACAGGGTCGCCGAAATGGGATCGCCAAATCATGACGAATTGATGAGAACGAAAAGTCACCGAATGTGCAGAGAGTGTGCTGACATCACCCTCTGAGACGGCCCAAAAAATGAGAGTCAGCCAATGGATCAGATCTGCGCGTGCACGCAGCTCCGATCCCTCATTCTGTGCAGGCGCTTCGGAACATGCACATGTAAAGTGGCGCTGCCCAATTTGCAGTTCCTACGCTACTCAAGCGTGTAGGAGTGGAAATTGTGCAGAAAAGCTTTCAGGACTACAGGTTCGGGAGACCCTGAGCCCAAAAAATGGAGCTGCAAGCGGCGAGGAAAATAAGTGAGTAAAATCACCAAAAATAATATATAATATATATATATATAATATATATATATATATATAATTGATATTTGGGCAGAGGCCGTCAGCAGGATCTGCCCAATTATTGAAGGACAAAAACAGGCATTGCATTTTCTTCTATTCCCAGAATGCCAAAGTGCACCGGAATTGCAGGAAAATATTCTGATTTCATTTTTTCCATTAGACAAGTTTAAACTAATGAATCCCATAGGTCTCAACGTCAAAATAATAATACGTTTTTATAATTTTTTCAAAGAGGCCATTTATTCTTTTCATTTTTACATAAAGCTTTTCCTTTTTTTTTCCGAAAAAGCTTGTATTTGTATTTTTTTGAATATTTTAAAATATTTTTTAATATTTTTAAAAAAAAATGTTAACAGCCATTTTATTTAATTATTATTTAAAGGACCTCTCCTATTATTTAGACATATTTTTAATAATTTTTATTGATTTAAATTTCTATCAGGAGGTTTATGGGGGTTTTTCAGCTCGAATTTGCAGTTTCGGCAGAATTCGGGGGTTATCGGCGCAATTTGGCGGTTTTCGTCAACTTCCGTTAACTGTTTCGGGGAATCTATTTTAGGGAAAATATGGTGAACATTCGCTAAATAGTGAATTCACAGTATTTTTAGTGAAAAGCGTGCCGAAATACAGCAAAGCACCGAAATTGCACGCAATTTAGTTTCTTAGGGAATAGACCCTTTTGTTTAAAAAATAACAAAAATAAACACATACAGATAATCCTCCTGGACAAATGAATGATTCATTCATTAAAGGAAAAGCAGAGTTAAAGCAACGGCATGCATGTCAGTAAACCTGCTCCTGCTGCATCTGCAGTCATTTAAATCTCTGCACTTTCACAATAATAAAATAATATTAATGATTTTAAAAAATGTCGCTGTGTACCTGGTCTGGATAAAGCTCCGTGGAAAGCGTGGAAATTAAATCCTGTCTGTGCACAGGCTTTGCAGGTTCCCGGAAGCAGAGGTTGCCAAGCAAACAGTAAACACAGCCACGGCTCAGCAAATCACAATGCAGAATCCCTCCCTGCTAGTAACATTGTAACTGCTGCTTTGTGCCCATTCAGGAAAACTATCACAGAGAAAAGCCCAATATGCAGAGAAAAGGAGAAACACAATAGATTGCCTTTAACCCTAATGTAACAAATGCTTCTAATCATTTCTATAAAGATAATATGGCATTTATTCTTCATTTTTGTTTGTGTTACTAATTTCCCCTCTACTAGAGAGAGAGAGCTATAGTTACAGTTGCAAGTATTTATAAAGCGTCAACAAATTCTTTAGCGCTGTACAATGGGAGAGACAGAAAAATGAACATACATACACGTTACACACATGGAAGAGAAGGAGGGAGGACTCTGCTCAAGAGCTTACAATCTAAGCAGAGAGAGAGAAATGTGTATATATTATCAGGTGTGTACATATATACAGTATATCATTGGTGTACAGTTACCACTGAGCAGAGTCATTTAACAATGTAGACACAAACAGGGCAGCCATCTGGAGGTGACAGCCCATGATATGTTCAAGGGCGCAACTGCTCCAGGAGGGCCCTGACTCTAACCAAACCCTGTGCAGCTTTCCTAAGTGCCACATATATAAGGGTCCCTCCATGCCACCCAGAACTGGCTCACCAAGATACCAACAAATTTCCAGGTGGGCCGCAGCATCTGAGGCCTGTAAGAGCGCTCTGACTCCTCCATGAGGGAGCGATTAGTATGGTCTATGCCAGGTAGAGGAGCAGAGCGAATGCTCTCCCACCAGGGTCCCTTACTGGACCACCATGGATTTACTCCTCTTTCTGTAATATAAGGAAAGAAGAGGAGGCAACATGTTTGATTTTTAATTTGTTTATGAAATGTGCAGGGAATGGGGACCCCCAGCCAGTGGTTCAGTAAGGGGCCCCAAGTATTCTGATGGCAGCTCTAGACACAGACAAACCTCTATCGCTTTCAATTAATGAACTAAGAGACTTTAAAAAAATATAGAAGGATTTAAAAAAAAGCCACGCGGTTGATCAGTGGCATAAATGGGTTGCAGTAGAATACTAATTATATGGATGAGAGGATGTTTTATTTTACTGATTTCTGATAAAGGTTCTGTAATGTTTGCCGTATTTTTTATGTTGTGTCAGTATAAAATAATTGATTAAGAAGCATGATATTTATAAAACAGAAAACACCAACGCCTCAATGCAGGGCTTTGTTTTCTTCTGACAAATATTAAATTCCGGAGAACATAATAAATTTAAAAGTTGGATCTATCCACCAATTGCATTAACCCCTTCACTACCAATATTGTGATATCTCGGGCTTCTACGACACCATCTGGTGCCCCGATATAGAGATATCTCGATCTGCTGATCTGTTGCCCAAAAGCAAATTAATTCTGTTTGCTTTTGGGCTGCAGAAGGTGCCCCCAAAGTTTTAGCCCCTGTGGGCATAATGCCAAAAGAGCTAAAACTGTGAAATCAGCTGCTCAAAGCTCTGAAATACCGGGCTTTCAGCAGGCGATGCAGGGAGAAATAGAAGAAAATAGACCAGAACGCTCAAACCTATAACTCAATTTGTCAGTAGATGGCGCCATCTAGTGGCCAAAAATAGGTTATTTACTGTAAGAAATGCAATATGTATAAATAAATTATAATTAAATTTATTGTGTCTATAAATATTAATATTTAAATTACAAAAATGGCATAATAATAATAATAATAGTATCACATCACCATGTTATTTTCCACATAATACACCTATTAGTTTCCACAACATTTGGAAAACAATCATCCAAGCATTTATCTGCAGACTATGAGCCTAGAGAATAATAAAAATGCATGAGTTATTCACATGTTTAATAGTATAGTAAATAAACGATAAAAAGCTGGATTATTCTTAAAAAAGCAATAACACATTATCTGAAGATACAGATTCCATTTACTCCCTACTGAATTTCTATTTCTTGGAAATGGCACCAATACTCAGAACGCAGATGTAATAACGGTGCACACGTCTGCAATTAGGATTTCATCTTCCTTTTTTTTGCTATTATTATTACTGTTATTATTTTTTTTAAATGTAAATGTTTTAAATTAAAATATTCTCCTCTCTGTTCCATTTATATAAGTGATTGCTGCTAGAAAGTTACTTACAACATTCTGGATGAATTAGAAGTTTAACTCTTTCTCTACCAAAATGTGTATATGTGATTTTGCATTGAAATACAATATATTTATCTACATCCATAGTAACTATATATATATAAAAATCACAAGTATAGCACTCTGTAGTGATACCTTTTTTATTGGACTAACGTTACATTTAAAGTACAAGCTTTCGAGAGTGATCCTCCCTTCGTCAGATGTGAACTATTACCGGAAATTTACTCAAGACCCAACAAAAGAATACAAAACCCAACTTGGCATACTTATCAGGTCGGTCCCCAAACACCTACAGCAAGAATTGGATAATCTGGTGCCTTCCAATCCTCGCATGGTCACGTTCTACATGCTGCGCAAAATCCACAAGCCCGGGAACCCAGGACGACCCATTATCACAGGTATGGACACACTTACCGAACTAATTTCTGGCCTTATAGAGGGTATCCTCCTGAAACCCTTAGTAATCAACACTGCCAGTTATATACAGGACACTTGGACATAGCATAATACTGCCAAATATTTAATAAAACATAAAACCACAAAAAGAAGCCACTCACAAAATTAGTGGCACACAATGTATAAAGAGTGTGCAACAGCGCATATTTAAACAAGTCGTTCGAATAGTCACCACAGCCGGAAAGACATCGTCCTTAAAGCGTAGTTTCTGCAGGAGAGCCTGGCCAGGATACCACTCCGTGCTGAGAAGTCCAAATCCCAGGTGGAACCACAGTCCTTCAGAACGACCAATTGGGGAACCGAAGACCTGGAGCCATCCGAAGTGAATGATGGACGATCCGACTCGCGGACGAATAAAGGACGATCCGGCGGGCGAACGAACGAAAAATAGCGGAAACAAGCAAGTCAGTTCGACGCGTTTCGTCCTCTGACTTATTCATGAACTGACTTGTCCGTCCGAATCTCTCTTTTAAAGTCCACATTTCTTTAATTAGCAATCTAAAATACATTCATGTGTGGATACCGGAAATAGATAGAAAAGTAAACTAAGGCCATCATATAAAGGATTGAAGCTCCAAATCAACATTAAGGCCTGGCGGTTTCAAAGTGTCCATATAAAATATCCACTTAGTTTCCGCTAAAGAAAGGGCTTTAGCAACATCACGGAATACGGAATACCATATTAAAGAATTCATTAATTGTAATACCACCAATGTAGTTTATTTACTCCAATGTGGTTGTGGGGCCCAATACATTGGGAAAACAAAAAGAAAACTAAAAGAACGTATCTATGAGCATTTTTATAACATCAGAAAACATAGTGATAAACACAGTGTACCCAGACATTGCTGTAAGTGCTCTAGCTTCAATTTTTCCACTTTTGTCTGGTTGGGCATTGAAAAAGTTAAACACAATTGGAGGAGTGGTGATGTTGCTAAAGCCCTTTCTTTAGCGGAAACTAAGTGGATATTTTATATGGACACTTTGAAACCGCCAGGCCTTAATGTTGATTTGGAGCTTCAATCCTTTATATGATGGCCTTAGTTTACTTTTCTATCTATTGAGTCATGTGACCCTATATATATAATAATAATTTTTTGGATCTAGTTAGTTTTCCACAGGGGGTTTTCTGTATCTCTAGTCCTTTCCTCCTTTCTTGGTGCTTTTCTGGAGTACTATATAGGTCCTTGGTTTTTATATATTTATATTTTTATATTTTTTTTATTAAAATTAACCATTTCACCAATATATGTTTATGTACAATTATGGTTATGTTATACGTTATCAGCATACATGCACGTTTTTAATTTTTGTCTCCATAGGTTCCTCTATTGTCATTTCTGGATCTATGTCAACAATGTTATGTTTTCATTTTCGTTTTCATTTTCATTTTATTTTGTTGTTTGTATGTTGCCCATACTTTCCATTGGGTTTGGGTCGATTATGCCCTTAGCCTTAATGGATTCTGATGTTAGATGGCGTCACTTCCGATGCGCCCGTTCGGACGCATTTCCGATGCGTTCGTTCGGGGGAATTTCGGAACTTTTATTATCATTTCCGGTATCCACACATGAATGTATTTTAGATTGCTAATTAAAGAAATGTGGACTTTAAAAGAGAGAAGATTCGGACGGACAAGTCAGTTCATGAATAAGTCAGAGGACGAAACGCGTCGAACTGACTTGCTTGTTTCCGCTATTTTTCGTTCGTTCGCCCGCCGGATCGTCCTTTATTCGTCCGCGAGTCGGATCGTCCATCATTCACTTCGGATGGCTCCAGGTCTTCGGTTCCCCAATTGGTCGTTCTGAAGGACTGTGGTTCCACCTGGGATTTGGACTTCTCAGCACGGAGTGGTATCCTGGCCAGGCTCTCCTGCAGAAACTACGCTTTAAGGACGATGTCTTTCCGGCTGTGGTGACTATTCGAACGACTTGTTTAAATATGCGCTGTTGCACACTCTTTATACATTGTGTGCCACTAATTTTGTGAGTGGCTTCTTTTTGTGGTTTTATGTTTTATTAAATATTTGGCAGTATTATGCTATGTCCTTGTGTATGCTCTGATTCTAGAGGCTTTGCACTTCCTTGAAGATCCTGTATCATCAAAAATATTTGACCATCTATAAGGTTGTATTGTACTGCATGTTCTATTTTTTTCTATATGTCTATATTCTAGCACGCTGGTGGAGAGTGCTGTGAACTGCAGTTTCTATTCCTCTTGGGGATACATCTTCACACTCTGTTTAGTATATATACAGGACACCACAGACTTTCTCAACAAACTTAGAGCTATCCAGACTCTACCGGCCAGCGCCGCCATCAGGGCATTACGCCCCATGCCGCCGTAAGAAGCCTGGGCACGGTGGGGGCCCGGGCCCCCCTCGGCAGCGGCGTCGCCCTCTTACAGCTCCGGTATCCGGAGCTGTGTCCCTGCTGCTGCTGCTGCAGGAGCCGGAGGAGACACTGTGTCTCCTCCGGCTCCTGGCAGCTTCACTTCCTGGCTGGGCGGGGCCAAGCAGCGTGTGAGGGCCTCCCAAGCTCGTTGCTTTGACTCTGCCCCTCCACTCAGTGAAGCTGCGCTCCTGAGGTGGAGGGACCAGGCTGAAGAGACAAGACTGAAGATTGAAGAGAAGAAAAGAAGATTGAAGAAAAGAAGAGAGAAGTAAAGGAGAAGAAAAGAAGACAGCGGAGTGGTGAGCCAGGGCTCAAGGCCCAGGGCCCAAACCCCAAGGCCCAGACCCAGGGTCCAGACCCTGGGCCCAGACCCCAAGCCCAGACCCCAAGGCCCAGACCCTGGGCCCAGACCCCAAGGCCCAGACCCTGGGCCCAGACCCCAAGGCCCAGACCCCAGGGCCCAGACCCCAAGGCCCAGACCCTGGGCCCAGACCCAAGGCCCAGACCCCAGGGCCCAGACCCCAAGGCCCAGACCCAGGGTCCAGACCCCAAGGCCCAGACCCCAGGGCCCAGACCCCAGGGCCCAGACCCCAAGGCCCAGACCCCAAGGCCCAGACCCCAACCTAGGGTCCAGACCCCCATGGCCCAGACCCCAAAGCCCAGACCCCAAGACCCAGACCCCAAGACCCAGACCCCAAGCCCAGACCCCAGGGCCCAGACCCAGGGCCCAGACCCCAGGGCCCAGACTCCAATGCCCAGACCCAGGGCCCAGACCCCGACCTAGGGTCCAGACCCCCAGGGCCCAGACCCAAGGCCCAGACCCCAAAGCCCAGACCCCAAAGGCCCAGACCCAGGGCCCAGACTCCAAGGCCCAGACCCTGGGCCCAGACTCCAAGGCCCAAAGCCCAGTCTCCAAGGCCCAGACCCAGGGCCCAGACCCCAAGGCCCAGACCCCAGGGCTCAGACCCAGACCCCAAGGCCCAGACCCCAAGGCCCAGACTCGAAGACCCAGGGCCCAGACCCCAAGGCCCAGACCCCAGTGCCCAGACCCCAAGACCCAGGGCCCAGGCCCCAAGGCCCAGCCCCATGGACCAGCCCCCAAGGCCCAGCCCCCAGGGACCAGACCCCAAGGCCCAGTCCCAGGGACCAGACCCAGAGCCCAGACCCAGGGACCAGACCCCAGGGTCCAGACCCCAAGGCCCAGACCCAGGGTCCAGACCCCAGGGACCAGGCCCAGCCTAGACCCAGGGCCCAGACGCCAGAGGCCAGGCCCAGCCTAGACCCAGGGGCCAGGCCCCAAAGGCCCAGTCCCATGGACCAGACCCCAGGGCCCAGACCCAGGGACCAGGGCCCAGACCCCAGGCCAGACTCAGGGCCCAGACCGCAGGGACCAGACCACAGGGACCAGACCCCAAGGCCCAGTCCCAGGGACCAAACCCAGGGCCCAGACCAGACCCCAAGGCCCAGGCCCAGCCCAGACCCAAAGGCCCAGAGCACAAACCCCGAGGCCCAGGGCCCAGACCCCAAGGCCCAAACCAGACCCAGGGCCCAGACCCAGAGGCCATCATATACAGCCCGTTACTGTGAGATTTATTGCTGTGGATTCTGTGATACCTTCATACACACTGCACATTACTGCGAGTTTTATTGCTGTGCATTCTGTGATACGCTCATACACACTGCACATTACTGGGAGTTTTATTGCTGTGGTGCTATGTTATGTCCTTTTTTTTAAAATGGGAGAAAAACTGTTAGAGTTTGAGGGAGAGCCAGGGGGGGCCCCATCGTGAGGTTTAGTAAGGGGCCCCATCATTTCTGATGGCTGCCCTGCTACCGGCCGACACTATATTAGTTACCATGGATGTAGAATCCCTATACAGTAACATCCCACACGAAGATGGAATCAATGCCTGTCTCCAATCTCTCTCCTCCCACAATACTCCACATAAATATAGCGGTGACATTATTACCAAGCTGATTGAATTTATTCTCACACACAACTGCTTCAGCTTCAACAACAACTTCTACCTACATATGACTGGGACCTCTATGGGTAGTAAAATGTCACCACAATACGCCAACCTTTTCATGGCAGATCTAGAACAGAGGTTCCTGAACACTCACCCTCACAAACCACACAAATATCTATGATACACTGATGATATTTTCATCATATGGACAGAAGGAAAGGAAAGCCTTCTAGACTTTCACAAGGCATTTAATACGTTCCACCCATCGATCAAACTCAAGATGGATTTTTTCAAGCACAGTGTGAGCTTCCTGGACTGTACCATATCAGCTGCCAACGGCACGCTGCACTCATCTGTGTACAGGAAAGCCACAGACAGGCCCAGCTACCTCCACAACGCCAGCTTTCATCTCAACCACACCAAACAAAGCATCATCTACAGCCAGGCCATCAGGTACCACTGAATCTGCTCGGACACTGGGGACAGGGATGAACACCTGAGCAAACTATCTGCATCATTCCAGCGGAAAGGCTATAAGGAAAGGACAATCTCTGAAAAAATCTAATCGGCCCTGAAAACAACGCGCGAACAGCTGTTGCGCTACAAAGAAAAGAAAAACACCACACGGATCCCTCTGGTGGTTTCCTACAACCCAACTCTAGAGGGAATTCACAAAATCATCAAAGATCTGCAGCCACTGGTCACAGAGGACCCTGCGCTTAAAGAAATATTCCCACAGCCCCCCTTACTGGCATTCAAGCAACCCCCCAACCTGAGGCAAAAACTGGTCCGCAGCAAACTCGCTCAGGAACAGGATGACATACAGAATGGGACCAAATGCTGTAACAAACCCCGCTGCAAACTGTGCCAACATATATGTGACAGCAGCACTGCGCGGCACAACAACGCCACTCACAACATCAAGGGATCATACCTTTGCACATTGGCAAATGTGGTATATATGATCCAGTGCACGGCGTGTGATAAGAGCTGCTATATTGGTGAAACCAGCCTTAAACTAAATCTCAGGATGAACCAGCACAGACACTCCATCAGGAACCGACAGGAAAACATATATTGTACCCCGGTGGGACATCACTTCAATCTAGCAGGCCACTCCATCCAAAACCTCAGAATTAAAATCCTCAAAGGCCATTTTAAAGACCACCGGGAACGCAAAACCTATGAAATGAAAATGATCACATATTTCAACAGTATAAAATAAGGACTTAATGTAGATTCGGGTTTTCTAACCCATTATAATAACGTCACATAATATTCATAATTCCTATTTTTCTGTGTCTTCCCCATACTCACTGGTTTTTTTTTTTTTTTTTTTTTCGTTCTGTCCTTTCACATTCTCTTTGAAGTGGACATGATTTCATCAATGTTGTCTTACGTGTCTGAGACAATTAAATGCTCTTTTTTTTTCCCTCTGACCATGCCATTTGGCGATGTACAACATCTAACACCCCCAACTGTGCGCCCTATGAATGTCTCAATGTTTAATTCTACATTCTGATCAATAAGCTTCTATACCTGACGAAGGGAAGATCACTCTCAAAAGCTTGTACTTTAAATGTAACATTAGTCCAATAAAGAAAGGTATCACTACAGACTGCTATACTCGTGATTTTGGCATCTGGACTAACACGGCCTACCTAATCTATATATATATATATATATATATATACAGTATATATATATATATATATTATAAAAATAGCATATAATACCTCATTTGCATACATTTGTAATACAAGATTATTGTTTTCCCTAGGTAGAAATTAAATTATCCGGGAGATCTCACTAAAGTCATTTTGTATTACAGTAAAGAAGGTATACATAGCAGACACTCTCATCACTGTAACAAAAAGGTCAACAAACTTTATTGCTGCATTACAGCAGACAGGAAGGGGCTGAATACAGGGAGAGCTTTGGAGTCAGTCACTGCTGTACAGGGATAAGATTCAGTTTGTTACAATGAGTAAAAATCCCTGTACAGTACAGATACAAGGTGTTGCTGTAATTGCCATACACAGGCATTATGCAGTGCATACAGATACAAGGTGTTGCTGTAATTGCCATACACAGGCATTATGCAGCACATACAGATACAGGTGTTGCTGTAATTTCCATACACAGGCATTATGCAGCACATACAGATACCAGGTGTTGCTGTAGTTGCCACACACAGGCATTATGCAGCACATACAGATACAAGGTGTTGCTGTAATTACCATACACAGGCATTATGCAGCACATACAGATATTGCATTGCTAATAATCTCATTATGATCACTATAAACTCCCATAAGCAGGAGATCTCACCATTTTAATATCTGTCTGCATCATATTTACTGTATACGACACAATGTCTATTTCTGCCTGTATGCTGATAATGCAGACCTGGTGTGAAATCATTCAAGATCTAGAGCAGTGGTTTTTCAACTTTTTCCCCTCTCCGCACACTGACTTGGAGAAAAAATGCAAGGCAACATCAGCAGTTTTTAACTATATATTGTATCACATAAAAACATGTATCAAGACGTGTTTGACGTTTTATTCAGTAACACATCTCTGGTTTGTGCCACTGCTGCATCACACCCACAATTTGCCACTGGCTTATTACTCACACACCTCTTTCTGTCACTGCACAGCAAATTACTGTGGCACATCTGAGGACCATTCATAGCACACCAGTGTGGCACAGCACAGAGGTTGAAAACCTCTGATCTAGAGTTTAGAACCTTTTATCCCAGCAATGTTTCTGTGAAGGACAAATAAAATACATGAAACATGAAAAACAAGCACATTTACATTATTATTATCTATAACATAAAACGATAAGGGCTAGCGTGTCCGTCGCCCAAAAAATGGACTGCTCATGCGCGCGCAACCAGCGGCAGTTGGCTGCGCGCACGTCCAACGGCCGCGGCACGCGCACAGCCAGCGTGCGCAAGGGACAAAACAAATCCGATCCATTGGAGAGGCGCACAGCACAGCGCCTCTCCAATGGATCGGATTTGTTGATCTCCACAGTGCCCAGCCTCCATCTCCTCAAGCCCGGCCTCCATCTCCTCAGTGCCCGGCCTCCATCTCCTCAGTGCCCGGCCTCCATCTCCTCAGTGCCCAGTCTGCCAGCCATGTTACCAGTCTGCCATGCACAATACCAGTCTGCCATGCACAGTACCAGTCTGCCATGCACAATACCAGTCTGCCGTGTACATTGCCATGCACAGTACCAGTCTGCCATGCACAATACCAGTCTGCCATGCACATTGCCATGCACAATACCAGTCTGCCATACACATTGCCATGCACAGTACCAGTCTGTCATGCACAATACCAGTCTTCCATGCACATTACCAGTCTGCCATGCACATTACCAGTCTGCCATGCACAATACCAGTCTGCCATGCACATTGCCCTGCACAATACCAGTCTGCCATGCACAGTACCAGTCTGCCATGCACATTGCCATGCACAGTACCAGTCTGCCATGCACAATACCAGTCTGCCATGCACATTGCCATGCACAATACCAGTCTGCCATACACATTGCCATGCACAGTACCAGTCTGCCATGCACAATACCAGTCTGCCATGCACATTACCAGTCTGCATGCACAATACCAGTCTGCCTGCCTTAATACCAGTCTGCCATGCACAATACCATTCTACCATGCACAATACCATTCTACCATGCACAATACCAGTCTGCCAGCCATATTACCAGTCTGCCAGCCATATTACCAGTCTGCCTGCCATATACAATACCAGTCTGCCAGACATATTACCAGTTCGTCAGCCATATTACCAGTCTGCCAGCCATATTACCATTCTGCCATGCACATTACCAGTCTGCCATGCACAATACCAGTCTGCCAGCCATATTACCAGTTCCCCAGCCATATTACCAGTCTGCCATGCACAATGCCAGTCTGCCATGCCTAATACCAGTCTGCCAGCCATATTACCAATCTGCCATGCATAATACCAGTGTCTCATAATACCAGTGTGCCTAAACACCAGCCTGCCATGCCATGCATACCACGTGCCATTAAATATCTGCATAATGTATACGCTACAAAAAAAGCCCGCCCAAGCCCAACACAATCTAAGGGGCCCCATGAGCTTACAATCTAAGGGGCCCCATGAGCTTACAATCTAAGAGGCCCCATGAATTTACAATCTAAGGGGTCCCACGAGTTTACAATCTGAGGGTCGGTTCCCGTGAGCTTACAATCTAAGAGGGAAGAGGAACCTGCTCTAATATATAAATGCCTTTGTAATGCGCTGTCAGCTGCGCGCACCCATCAGAGCTGCTCAGTTGGCCATCCTGTTGCGGATGGGATGGCGATGGACGCGTTACAAATGCATTTATATAGAGAGATACTCTTGGATAGGACATTGAAAAAAAACTATGTGGACGTGAATTCTGAGCTGGCGACAACAATAGACTTCCCTCTGGGCAGGCTTTCCACCTAGTAATAATAATAATCTTTTAACTACGTCAGTATAATAATCTTTATGCAAAAATTCCTATTTGACGCATCACATCAAGTAAATGTACCAGTGATGCTTTTTTCCAACATTATCAGGGTTATTCAAAGAGATCCGAATGACTGGCGAAAGGGAACCCGAATGCTGAAATACAGCGTACAGTTACCTTTCCCTGCCATTCGGCTATCCAGAGAGCAGGCAATTCACCAGGCAGTGAATCCCCATAGAGAAGCAATGCTTCGGCTATTCAGAGAGCAAAACCCAGCAGTGAAAAGTTGCTGAATTGCCCTGCCATTCGGTGGTTTCATGCTGCAGATTTATTCAGACGAATCCCATAGGCTTCAATGTTAAAAATATTCCTGTTTTAATTCAATATCTAATAAACCATTCATTATAATATTCTGCAGTAAAGAGTCTCTTTATTTATAGACTAGGTGGAAAGCCTGCCCAGAGGGCAGTCTATTGTTGTTGTCGCCAGGTCAGAATTCAAGTCCACATAGTTTCTTTCCAATGTCCTATCCAAGAGTATCTCTCTATATAAATACGTTTGTAACGTGTCCATCGCCATCCCATCCGCAATAGGAGGGCCGACTGAGCAGCTGTGATGGGTGCGCACACAGCTGACAGCGCATTACAAAGGAATTTATATATTAGAGTAGGTTCCTCTTCCCTCTTAGATTGTAAGCTCACGGGAACCGGACCCTCAGATTGTAAACTCGTGGGACCCCTTAGATTGTAAGCTCATGTGGCCCCTTAGATTGTAAACTCATGGGGCCCCATTAGATTGTAAGCTCATGGGGCCCCTTAGATTGTGTTGGGCTTGGGCGGGCATTTTTTTTGTAGCGTATATTTAATGGCAAGTGGTATGCATGGCATGGCAGGCTGGTATTTAGGCACACTGGTATTATGAGACACTGGTATTATGGCTGGCAGACTGGCATTATGGCTGGCAGACTGGCATTGTGCATGGCAGACTGGCATTGTGCATGGCAGACTGGTAATATGGTTGGCAGACTGGTAATATGGCTGGCAGACTGGTATTGTGCATGGCAGACTGGTAATATGGCTGGCGAACTGGTAATATAGCTGGCGAACTGGTAATATGGCTGGCGAACTGGTAATATGGCTGGCAGACTGGTAATATGTCTGGCAGACTGGTATTGTGCATGGCAGACTGGTAATATGACTGCCGGACTGGTAATATGGCTGCCGAACTGGTAATATGGCTGGCAGACTGGTAATATGGCTGGCAGACTGGTAATATGGCTGGCAGACTGGTTTTATGGCTGGCAGACTGGTTTTATGGCTGGCAGACTGGTTTATGGCTGGCATACTGGTTTTGTGCATGGCAGACTGGTAATATGGCTGGGAACTGGTATTGTGCGTGACAGACTGTTAATGTGCATGGCAGACTGGTAATGTGCATGGCAGACTGGTATTGTGCATGGCAGACTGGTATTGTGCATGGCAGACTGGTAATGTGCATTGCAGACTGGTAATATGGCTGGCAGACTGGTAATATGGCTGGCAGACTGGTAATATGGCTGGGATCTGGTATTGTGCATGGCAGACTGGTAATATGCATGGTAGACTGGTATTGTGCATGGTAGACTGGTAATATGCATGGAAGACTGGTATTGTGCATGGCAGACTGGTAATATGCATGGCAGACTGGTATTGTGCATGGCAGACTGGTAATATGCATGGCAGACTGTTAATATGCATGGCAGACTGGTATTGTGCATGGCAGACTGGTATTGTGCATGGTAGACTGGTAATATGCATGGCAGACTGGTAATATGGCTGGGAACTGGTATTGTGCATGGCAGACTGGTAATATGCATGGCAGACTGTTAATATGCATGGCAGACTGGTATTGTGCATGGCAGACTGGTATTGTGCATGGTAGACTGGTAATATGCATGGCAGACTGGTAATATGGCTGGGAACTGGTATTGTGCATGGCAGACTGGTATTGTGCATGGCAGACTGGTAATGTGCATGGCAGACTGGTATTGTGCATGGCAGACTGGTAATATGGCTGGGAACTGGTATTGTGCATGGCAGACTAGTATTGTGCATTGCAGACTGGTTTTTGCATGGCAGACTGGTATTGTGCATGGCAGACTGGTATTTTGCATGGCAGACTGGTATTATTTATTTATTTATAAAGGATTTTACCAGGAAGGATACATTGAGATTTCTCTCGTTTTCAAGTATGTCCTGGGTTCAAGAACATTGAAGTGTTACAGTTACAGAAATACAAAGTAATACAATGCAAGATATTAAAAAAAAAAAACACCACAAATATACAGATTAACAGAAAATAAATATGTAGAAAAATAGTCATTATGTTACATGTATACAGGTGCATTCTGTATTGAGGTATGTTAGTAAGGAGCTCTTGAGTGACATAAGACTGGAAGATTTGATGGTGTCTGGGAGGTTATTCCATAATTGTGGTGCTCTGTAGGAAAATGAGGATCGAGCCACTGTCTTTTTGTATTGTGGTATTGCAAGTAAGGTGCTGGTCCTGGATCGGAGATTATAGGATGAGGGAGCTGCTGGGGGAAGCAGTCTATTCAGATAGGGTGGCAGCTTCCCAGAAAAGCTCTTAAACACCAGGCTGGAAAGGTGAAGGGTGCGTCTTGATTCCAGCGATGGCCAGTTTAGCTCTTTTAACATGTCACAATGGTGGGTCATGTAGTTACATTGTAATGCAAAGCGGCAGAATGAGTTATATAATGTAGTAAGTTTCTGAAGATGTGTTTGCGGGGCGGCTGCGTACACTACATCTCCGTAATCAATAGCCGGCATAAGCATTTGTTGTACAATCTGCTTTCTTACCACGGGACTCAGGCACGATTTGTTTCTGTACAGGGCGCCTAGTTTGGGGTAAAGTTTAGATGAGAGTTTTTCGATGTGTGGGCCAAAGGATAGATTAGGGTCCAACCACATACCTAGATATTTGAGAGAAGTGACTGTGGTCAGCGTGCCATTTGATTTTGTCCCCACACATAGATGGGGATTTTGCAATTTGTGTAGTTTAGGTTTTGTTCCAAAGAGCATCGTTACAGTTTTGTCATTATTTAAAAAAAGTTTGTTGTGTTTGATCCACTTTTCTACCTCTGTGAATTGTTCTTGCAGCACGGCTTCCAGCTGCCGGAGAGTTGGTTTGCTGGTATAGATTACGGTGTCGTCTGCGTACATGTGTACAGTTGAGGCTTTGCAGACATTGGGCAGATCATTTATGAATATTGTGAATAGTAGGGGGCCGAGTATTGAGCCTTGGGGTACACCGCAAGTGACAGGGAGGGGGAGGGAGGAGCTGCCAGAAATTTACACATATTGTGATCGGCCGGATACATATGATTGAAACCAGGTTAACGTGCGGTCACCCATGCCAGAGTTTTTTAGTTTTTCTAACAAGATGCCATGGTCTACTGTGTCAAAGGCCTTGGCAAAATCAAGGAAGATGGCTCCAGTTAGATTTCCTTGTTCCATCCCAGCTTGGATATCATTGCAGACTTTTAAAAGGGCGGTTGTAGTTGAGTGATTTGGACGAAAGCCTGATTGATCCGGGGTTAAGTAGTTCCAATACTGATAATAATCACGTAATTGTGTGTAGACGCATTTTTCCAAAATTTTTGACATTACAGGGAGCAACGATATCGGACGGTAGTTGGATACCAAGGTACTGTCACCACTTTTATGGATAGGTACCACTCTTGCAGTCTTCCAGAATTTGGGTATGTATCCAGTCGCCAGTGATTCATTGATTAGGGTTGCGACAGGATTTGCAATTGCCGGTGCACTGATTTTCAGCAGCATTGCTGGTATTTGATCAGGTCCAGACTGGTATTTCATTTTTTGCTTACAGAGAAGTTTAGTAACAACACTGACAGGCACTGGTCTAACACTGAATTCCTGTCTGATACAGGGACTTTGCACAGTTGGAGGGGCCTGATCTGCATGAGGTCTTTCTGATTGCATGTCATTTCCTAGCTTGGCAATCAAAGTGGTGGCGCATCCAACAAAATAACCATTAAAGGCATTTGCTACATCTAGGGGGTGTTGCAGGGTTTTGTTGTTTACTTTTACAGCAGCCGGCTGGGAGTGGACTGGGGGTGCTTCTATGTTACTTATGGTTCTCCAAAAGTTTCTAGGGTTTGATATGTTATGGTTTAGATTTTCATTGAAGTAATGGGCTTTAGCCATTTTTGTTTGTTTTGTGCATTCATTCCGTCATTTTTGGTATTCACAGTGACCGTTCATGGAACCAGTACTCTTGAAATTTGACCACAGTGAATCTCTAAGACGGTACATTAGTGTAAGATCAGCTGTAACCCAGGGGAGATGGGTCCCTTTTACTCGCACTTTACGCAGCATGGCAGACTGGTATTTTGCATGGCAGGCTGGTATTATGCATGGCAGGCATGGCAGACTGGTAATATGGCAGGCCGGGCACGGAGGAGATGCAGGCCGGGCGCGGAGGAGATGGAGGCCGGCAAGGAGGAGATGGAGGCCGGCAAGGAGGAGATGCAGAAAACAAATCCGATCCATTGGAGAGGCGCTGTGCTGTGCGCCTCTCCAATGGATCGGATTTGTTTTGTCCCTCTCGCACGCCGGCTGTGCGCGTGCCACGGCCATTGGATGCGAGCGCAGCCAACCGCCACAGGTTGTGCGCGCATGCGCAGTAGAGTTTTGGCTACGGACACGCCAGCCCTTATTGTTTTATAGGATAGATTTGTTAGGATACTTTAAGCATTTTTCGGTATTTCTATTTTTTAACAAAAATTCAGATTCTTTTTTTGATTTTTTTTTTTAACTTTACTTATTTTTTCCGTAACAGCCCTTTTTATTATCATTCCTTGGACCTCATATGCAAATTTCAGACATTTTCGCTCAGTAGTTTCTTTGCAAACAGCGTTTCACTTTTCAAACATTCAAGCGAACTGTTTTGCTAATTTATTCACTGCCTTCTTCTGCAGTGTCGGCTTTTTCCGGTGGCTGCGCTGCGTGTGATCGGCTCCTGCTCGGGTTTCTCTGACGTTTTCGGTGGGGTTAATCCAGATGTTTTTGCAGGTTTTCGGTGTGCATTCGCCGGGTTTAGCGGTGAGTTTTCGGCAGGTTTGCGGTGGCTTTTCCCTGCAATTCGGGGATCCTGTGGTGCTTGCTGAATACACCGCAGGGTCACCGAAATGGGATCGGCAAATAGAACCGAATTGAGGAGAACGAAAAGTCACGAACGTGCGGTGACTTTTCGATTCTCTTTGAATAACCCTGAAAGTGTGTGAATGCAAAGGGTTAAAATACGCAAATGAACGCTTAGAAAGCCCATCGCATTTAGCGAGGTTCACTAGTACGTCGACAATAGTAATAAAAATAGAAAATAGCCTATTAAAATCAACCCGCGGTCCTATGAAACGTGTAATTCGTCAACATATAAGAGAAAAAATACAAAACCAAGAATATTACATTTCTAAGACCAAAAGAATGTTTGAATGGATATCAGAAAGTCATCTGTTGCAAGTATGCAATGATGAAGATTGTAATGCAGTGTTTTGTGTGACTACAAGCTGCTATTCAAAGGACTTAGAATATAGAAGAATACAAAGTAGCTGCTCCTTTCTGTTATGATCAGCCTATTGTGTCACTGCTCACAGAATGTTCAATGAAATGTAAATTTCAAGAGCATATGTTGTACCCTCTGTGCTCGCTGGCATTTGCTGTCCGGTCACTTTAATATTGCACAATGTTAACACAAAAAATATCAGACACAATGTAATTTTGGAAACCATAGGCAGAGAGTGAGGTGACACCCCCAGGAGTAAAACCGTACAGTAAAATCAGTGTAACCAAACAAAAAGTGCATATATAAAGGTGTACATTGTGCATTCTTTGAAATATCGTCATATAAATGCTAATACTTATATTTTTCCGACAGTGATTTGAATTGTTGACAAATATTCTTCAAGTTCTTTTTATCCCAAAAATATCAAAGAACTAGTAGATTGTAAGCTGCTTGGCAAGAGTGGTGACATTTCCAGTCTGTACGTTAGGCTGATGGTAAGAAACAGGAATTTTACAGAACATATGAATATAAATATAAAATTAGCATTAAATCCCTTAGTTTTGTATGTTGCTGTTAAAACATACCAAGTAAAAACAACAAAAAATGCTAAAGAATATTTTTCCTCCATCAAATCTTTTAGGGACAAAACATACACATTATTTATTTATAAAGTATTTTATCAGGAAGGATACAATTGAGATTTCTCTTGTTTTTTAACACATACAGGGTTATCCAAAGAGATTCGAAAAGTCACCGCACGTTCGGTGACTTTTCGTTCTCTTCAATTCGGTTCCTTTTGCCGATCCCATTTCGGTGACCCTGCGGTGTATTCAGCAAGCACCACAGGGTCCCCGAATTGCAGGGAAAAGCTGCTGCAAACCCGACGAAATCTAACCGCAAAACCCACCGAGTGCACGCCGAAAACCCGCAAAAACATCTGGATTAACCTGCGAAAACCATGGAAAAAGCACGAGCAGGAGCCGATCGCACACAGCCGAAGCAGCCGAAGCAGCTGAGGCCGCAGACGAGGGAGGTGAATAAATTAGCAAAACCGTTTGAATGATTGTGTGAAAATGAAACGCTGTTTGCAAAGAAACTACTGAGCGAAAATGTCTGAAATTTACACAGGAGGTCCAGGGAATGATAATAAAAAGGGCTGTTACAGAAACAATAAGTAAACTTAAAAAAAAAAAAAATCTGACTTTTTAAAAAAAAAAAAAAATCTGAAAAATGCTTAAAGTATCCTAAAAAATCTATAAATAAAGAGACTCTTTAATGCAGAATTTTATAATGAATGGTTTATTAGATATTGAATTAAAACAGGAATATTTTTAACATTGAAGCCTATGAGATTCTCCTGAATTAACTTGCCGAATTAAACCACCGAATGGCAGGGCATTAGGGGAACCTTTCACTGTGTTCTCTGAATAGCCGAAGCATTGCTTCTCTATGGGAATTCACTGCCCTCGAACAGGCACCGAACAGGCACCGTATGTGCAGGCAATTCGCCAGGATTTGGCGAATTGCCTGCTCTCTGGATAGCCGAATGGCCAGGAAAGGTAACCGAACGCTGATTTTCAGCGTTCGGTTACCTTTCTCAAGCAATTCGGATCTCTTTGGATAACCCTGATTGTTACATTCTTGCATATGCCTCGTATATGCCTTGTATATTTTGGTACAGTTACCAGTAATTGTGTCCTATTAAAAGGTTGTATTTAATTATTTTCAATTTGCCTCATAACACTTTATACAAATATTTCTCTTGTTCCACATTCAAACACAGCTTCAGTTAGCAGAAATATTCATGTTCCTCTATCACCAGCGTGTTTCTCCATAACCTTTATCTCCCTAAATCCAAGCACTAATGACACTAGTAGACACAGTGGCAAAAATACTGAAAGACACACAGTGATACTGGAAGAGACCTTGACAGAGACACAGACAAACCGGCAATTACACACAGAGGTACTGGAGGAGAAATGACAAAGGCACAAAAATTGAAAGTAGGGATGTGCATGGCTTAAAAATTTGTTTAGTTTAGCTTCGTTTAGTTTTGGATCGATTTGAAATTTCGAATCGATTCGAATTCCATATATCAAGTCGATAGTCTATATCAATTCGAATTTTGGATCACTAAATAAAACCCCAATTAATCAAATTTTGCTGGTAAAATAAAAGCTATGGTTAAATTTTAAGCTGTGTCACACATTTACAGGGTTATTCAAAGAGATCCGAATTGCTTGAGAAAGGTAATTGAACGCTGAAAATCAGCGTTCGGTTACCTTTCTTGGCCATTCGGCTATCCAGAGAGCAGGCAATTCGCCAAATCCTGGCGAATTGCCTGCACATACGGTGCCTGTTCGGTGCCTGTTCGAGGGTAGTGAAATCCCCATGAAAATGCACTGCTTCGGCTATTCAGAGAACACAAACCAGCAGTGAAAGGTTCCCCTAATGCCCTGCCATTCGGTGGTTTAATTCGGCAAATTTATTCAGGAGAATCCCATAGGCTTCAATGTTAAAAATATTCCCGTTTTAATTCAATATCTAATAAACTGTTCATTATAATCATTTATTCACTTCACTCTGTCTGCGGTCTCGGCTTTCTCGGCTTTTTCCGGCTGCTTCGCTGCGTGTGATCGGCTCCTGCTCAAGTTTTTCCGTGGTTTTCGGCAGGTTAATCCAGATGTTTTTGAGGGTTTTCGGCGTGCATTCGGTGGGTTTTGCGGTTCGTTTTTGAGGGTTTGCGGCAGCTTTTCCCTGCAATTCGGGGACCCTGTGGTGTTTGCTGAATACACCGCAGGGTCATCGAAAGGGGATCGGCAAAAGGAACAGAATTGAAGAGAACGAAAAGTCACCGAACGTGCGGTGACTTTTCGAATCTCTTTGAATAACCCTGTTAGTATTTGGGTCAAATTAAACAGTGAAACAAATTTTATTTGTTTCACAAAGTCCTTTGCTGACTATTATTTGTATTGTAAGTTAAGATCAATTCGATAGTTGATATCAATTCGATAGTTCATTTCAAATTCAGTAGTTGATATCAGTTATTCAAATTTTTCTTTTATGATGATGACACAGTGTAAAACGAAATAAATTCATTATATACTTTTTCATTTTGTTTTGAATTCGTATCGTATCGATTCGTTATTCGGAAGTACTTCCGAAATACTAATTATCAAATTTCGAATTTTTCCGAGACAAATGCACATCTCTAATTGACAGACAATGACAAAGATAGAGATAAACACTGAGCTATCACAAAGACTCCAACCGACCAAAAAGACTGCAGACTTTCAGCTTTAATTTGAGGGTATGTACATCCAACTCAGGTGAACGGTGTAGGACTTACAGCAGTTTGCAGATGTGCCTCCCACTTGTTAAGGGACCAAAAGTAATGGGACAATTGGCTTCTCAGCTGTTCCATGGCCAGGTGTGTGATATTCCCTCATTACCCCAATTACAATGTGCAGATAAAAGGCCCAGAGTTCATTTAAAGTGTGCTATTTGCATTTGGAATCTGTTGCTGTCAACTCTCAAGATGAGATCCAAAGAGCTGTCACTATCAGTGACGCAAGCCATCATTAGGCTGATGAAACAAAACAAACCCATCAGAGAGATAGCAAGAACAATAGGCATGGCCAAAACAACTGTTTGGAACATTCTCAAAAAGAAGGAACGCACCGGTGAGCTCAGCAACACCAAAAGACCCGGGAGACCACGGAAAACAACTGTGATGGATGACCGAAGAATTCTTTCCCTGGTGAAGAAAACAAACTTCACAACAGTTGGCCAGATCAAGAACACTCTCCAGGAGGTAGGTGTATGTGTGTCAAAGTCAACAATCAAGAGAAGACTTCACCAGAGTGGATACAGAGGGTTCACCACAAGATGTAAACCATTGGTGAGCCTCAAAAACAGGAAGGCCAGATTAGAGTTTGCCAAACAACACCTAGCAGAGCCTTCACAGTTCTGGAACAAGATCCTATGGACAGATGAGACCAAGATCAATTTGTACCAGAGTGATGGGAAGAGAAGAGTATGGAGAAGGAAAGGAACTGCTCATGATCCTAAGCATACCACCTCATCAGTGAAGCATGGTGGTGGTAGTGTCATGGCGTGGGCATGTATGGCTGCCAATGGAACTGGTTCTCTTGTATTTATTGATGATGTGACTGCTGACAAAAGCAGCAGGATGAATTCTGAAGTGTTTCGGGCAATATTATCTGCTCACATTCACAACTCATTGGACGGCGCTTCACAGTGCAGATGGACAATGACCCAAAGCATACTGCAAAAGCAACAAGCAGGAACTGAAGACAGTTGCAGTAGAGGCCTGCCAGAGCATCACCAGGGATGAAACCCAGCGTCTGGTGATGTCTATGTGTTCCAGACTTCAGGCTGTGATTGACTGCAAAGGATTTGCAACCAAGTATTAAGAAGGGAAAGTTTGATTTATGATTATTATTCTGTCCCATTACTTTTGGTCCCCTAACAAGTGGGAGGCACATCTGCAAACTGCTGTAAGTCCTACACCGTTCACCTGAGTTGGATGTACATACCCTCAAATTAAAGCTGACAGTCTGCAGTTAAAGCACATTGTGTTTGTTTCATTCCAACTCCATTGTGGTGGTGTATAGAGCCAAAGGTGTTAGAATTGTGTCGATGTCCCAATATTTCTGGACCTGACTGTATTTTTATATCAACGTTAGCAAAGTAATTACACCGTCTGTCCCAGAAGCAGAAGCAAAATCTCGTTGACATCGTAAAACCACATGTGCCAAATTATTTATCGGAAAGTCTCTTAGTGTACAAAACCCTGAGCTTCAAAGTGCAATTCATGGACAAAGTTCAGTGTTTGACTTTCTCTGACTTCAGTCTCTTGTGTAGAGTAAAAAGGCTTTTAAAAATAACTTGGCTCGGCCGTAGCTTGGATTTTCATGCAGTCCCTGTCTCCGGGAGCGGAGCCTGAAAGTGAAGTATATCTGTAACGCAGTGACTCACTAAATTAATTTGTGATGAGAGCAGAGCACCAGACCAAGTTGAAAAAGAATGCTGTTCTCGACAGGATACAAACAGTGTTCATTATTTATGTGGACATAAATTTGTGTTGACCTTATTTCAGTGAAATAAAAAGAAAAGGAATCCAAATCTTAATAATATGGGAGATTCTGTTTTCCAATTAATCAGAGAGAAACCTAAAAACTTATACCACGCAGGTCCTGTCTTTTCTGAAAGCTTTCAATACATTCGGAATGTTTTGCAATATACGTCTGTACATAGTTTACTGTTTTGAATTCAAATTTTTAAATGGACACTAACACTTACATAAACTGTAACTAGATTACTTGTGCATTAAAAAGTACACATTATAAAATACTCGCTGCTGGTTTTTATTTGTTTGAAGTAATTGTATATAAAAAGAAAAAAATAAAGTTACGTTTTTATCTCCTGTTTCCATCTTGTGGATTTTTTCCCATGACACTACATTTACCACAATCTTAGCACTAGCCTTGCTTTTCATCTGTGGTATAGGATAAAACAGTAGTGAAGAGGCAATGGGGTGAAGCAGTAAATATTTTGTTGATGTTGTAGGGGATCTATTGTGGTGTCTAGGCTACCCGACATAAGAGACTGCAGCCGAATGAGATCTGATAATGGGCTAATTACATTTTTAATCTACCCCTGTGACGTCCTTTGTATACATCCCACACAATGAAATCCTTATGAGTCGGTTTTATGGCAATCTGACCTATACTCTATAGTCTATGCCCAATGCCACAGTGTGAGAAAGAAGTGCTGCATCGATACTGAGGGGGGCAGTTAACAACACAAAATATCACACAATGGATGCACTCAGTTACACATATAGAGGAAAATATTTTTTCACATTTCAATATTTCAATATTGAACCCGTTTCGTCCCTTCAGGTATAGAAACATAGAAACATAGAAAATGTCGGCAGATAAGAACCTTTCGGCCCATCTAGTCTGCCCAATTACATGGATACTTTACCTGGATTTATCTTTTGTTTAGGATAGCCTTATGCCTATCCCATGCCTGCTTAAATTCAATCACTGTTTTGGCCTCTACCACTTCTACTGGAAGACTGTTCCATGTATCCACCACACTCTCAGTAAAATAATGCTTCCTGATGTTACTTTTAAACCTTTGCCCCTCTAATCTAAGACTATGTCCTCTTGTTTTGCTATTTTGTTTCCTTTTAAATATACTCCCTTCCTCTACCTTGTGGATTCCCTTTACGTATTTAAATGTTTCTATCATATCTCCTCTGCCTCGTCTTTTTTCCAAGCTGTACATGTTAATATCATTAAGCCTTTCCTGGTATAAAAATGGGACTTCATCAGGAGTAATACTTATTCCTGATGAAGTCCAATTTTTATACTTGAAGGGACGAAACGGGTTGAATATTGATGGATTTATGATTTTATTTTACTATACCTGTTTTAATATTGTTTTATTGAATAAGTACGAGAGCTTCCAATTCTGGCTGTGGTTCCTGATTTCATCAGTGGATTATTAATAATAATAATAATAATCTGGCCTTAAGTTCCCTGGAAAGGAGAAAGAACGACACATCTCTGATATTTGGAGCATGGTTCAGATAAGTATGAATTTATTTATTTATTCTACACAGTGTGCACTATTGTTCTTTTTTCTATACCGTAGGGGGCTCTTTATATATGCTCTTTTGGGTTTGTGGAGTGCAAAAGAAGGAGCACTGAAAAGCCCCTGCAGTTTTGTATATATTTATTATTACTTTATTTGGGAGAAGTGTGAAAGGAACTTCTGTCTTTGTTTTTTCTAGTATTTAACCCCTGGTATCTTGCTCGCGAACATTCTGGTATTAACAATAAAAAAGAAGAAATGGGTGCGGTGCTTCCCAGTGAATAAAGAGAGAAATAATCAATATTATTTACCCTAATGAGATGTCTCTTCACAAATTGATAGAGGATCAATACCTCAAAAATGAAAAAAACGGAAAATAGTGCAATACAGTGGATACATATATGTAAGTGATAGGAGATATGGCAGATTTTCACTCACACTCTAGAGAGCCTCATCCGGCTCTAGCACTATTCGCCCGTGGGTAGATTTCATATAGGCCCTCCCACTGGCCTCTTCACAAGCCGATGTTTTCTCAATGAATATGCGGAGAAAATAAAATAAAAACATAGAATAGTTCTGTATATACTGGAAATAATATAAACAGAAAGTCAAACCACTCACGTGTTCCTGAGCCTCCAAGGCTCAAATCAGAAGGCCCAAAAGTTGTTTCAAATGGGCACAACTCTTAAAGAAAGCCTCAATGGGTCAGCAAGCCAAATAGATAAAAAATCAATCTTATGATAAAAAGAATAAAAAGGTAAAAAATAACATTTAATAACAATGGTAGTTACAATAAAAAGATAAGCTGAACGCGTTTCGCCTAGGTCGATTAGCTTCCTCAGCAGCAATTCTGGTATTAACTCCTGGTATGTGGCTCACAATCATCCTGCCATTTAACCCCTGGTGTCTGTTGTACTGTACTGTTTGTGTAGGGTAATAGGTAGAGATTCTGTCCACTTAACGGATCGACAGTGTAGCATAGCTTGTCTGCATACAGGGATTAGACATTAAATCGAGGAGATACGTTACATCAAGCCATTTAATTGTAATAAAGATCCTGCATGGAATGAAAAGCCGTGAAATCTGATATGAAAAATAAGCTTGATGGTTTGGAAACGGTCATTAATCTTGTCCTGTGGATGGAGACGGCAAACCTGAGCAGCGCTGACATGTGCAAACAATATCGAGGCCCGTGCCATATCTGCAATAAAACTCCTATTCACATAGTGGCATTTTACAGTGAAATAAGTACTTTCTTGTGGCATTTTGGGCAAAAAATATTAGAATAGAAATAAAAAAATAAACAAAAATAATAAAAAATAAGATCAATAAATCTTATAAAAATATTAGAAAATATTAGAATCACAAATATATCTCGAACTCATAGGGATTTTTCTCCAGCTCATCGCTCACATGAAGTCAGGTATCAAGTGACACGACCTGTTTAGTAATGACATACATCAAGCGAATATTACCGCCATCTCTGTGTTCCGTTTCAAAATACTTCTATTTATTATTTGCCTAAATTACATTCTGCCATCTCCTGTAATCACCGCCAGAAAGAAAATGTAAGAATTATTAATGCTTAATCTATTAATCTAATAATTAATCAGTTATTAAAATCTTCCCGTACGTAATGCAAATGAAATTAGCAGTTGCTTCAAACAACCAAAACGACTCAGTAATTGGTGTCACATAAATATAACCATCATTCATTATCCATGCATATTCAATTAGCATTGGTGTTACATGGCTGCATGAGCACGAGGGCAGAATGCTAAATTAAATATGTGGTCTATTTCAAAAAACACTGAAGTGCAATTTGTGGGGATTTTATTTGATATATAGATATATGTTTTTCTATTTAATTTTTTTATTTATTTATCTTTAATTCTTAGTTATTTTAACTTAAATTCCCCCACTTTTGAAGGGCTGACACAGCAGTCCAGGTATAGTCACGTGGATCAGTCATTCCACCGTGACCATCGAAAAGCACTTAAATCTGGGGTCGGCAACCTTGGTCTTCCAGATATTTTGGATCTCCTTCTCCATTGATGCTCAGCCACTCATTCGTTTGTCTGAGGCTCCAGGGAAATGCAGTTCCAAAACATCTTGAGGGCAGAGGTTACTGACCACGGACCTCGCTGTCCATGGCGGTGTGAGTGTCCCTTTAATAGGCTCACATGAGCTGAATGCAAATGTTACTTACATTTAATATGGATTACACTGCAAATAATGTTCCCTTCCTTTTGACTTTGGAGTGAAGGTCTGCCACAGCAGCCCAGGGATAGCCAGGTGCATCAATCTTTCCACCATGACCATCTAAAATCACTTAAATCAGGGTTCAGCAACCAAGGTCCTCCAGAAGTTTCAGAACTACACCTTCCATGATGCTCAACCACTCATCATCTTGGCAAGAGACCCATGTGAAATATAGTTCCAATACCTCTGGAAGGCATATGGTGCTGACCCCTGGATCACATCATCCTCTATTATGTGCCCAGGTAGTTGTCAAACCTCTAAAATATAATTATTATTATAATAATATTTAATAATAGTAACGATAATAAAATATAATAATAATGTAATGGTAGTCACTTGAGACTTGGGGAACATGGACCTAAAGATGTGTTTGGGTGGTGTAGGCTAGGGATGTGCACCGATTTTTTTTTCGATTCGATTCGATTCGATTTTTCGAATTTTTAAACTTCTCGATTCGGCTCGTTTCGACTGCTTTCTGTTTCGATTCGGTTCGGCTCGATTCGTTTTTCGGGTACATTTATTTTTCGGAATATCGACCATTTTTCGTATTTTCGGGTCACTTTACTAGGTTTCTGTATCGACTTTTCGTTATTTCGGAAATTTTCGTTTTCGGAATTGTACATGGTTTTCGGTATATATCGACTATTTTTCGTATTTTCGTGTCACTTTGCTCGTTTTTTGGTTATCGGCTTTTCGCTATTTCGGAAATTTTCGTTTTTTTCGGAACATCTGTTCTCCTCGTTTCAAAGCTGTCTAACTCTATTGCCCCAACAGTCCAGCACATGGATTTTCCCCAGGACATGGATTTGCCCCGGCTCATGGATTTGCCCCAGCTCATGGATTTGCCCCAGCTCATAGGATATTGCCCCAGCACATGGATTTGCCCTAGCTCATGGATTTGCCCCAGCACATGGATTTGCCCCAGCTCATGGATTTGCCCCAGCACATGGATTTGCCCCAGCACATGGATTTGCCCCAGCTCATAGGATATTGCCCCAGCTCACGGATTTGCCCCAGCACATTGATTTGCCCCAGCACATGGATTTGTCCCAGCACATGGATTTGCCCCAGCTGATGGATTTGCCCCAGCACATGGATTTGCCCCAGCACATAGGATATTGCCCCAGCTCAAACATGGATTTGCCCCAGCTCATGGATTTGCCCCAGCACATGGATTTGCCCCAGCACATAGGATATTGCCCCAGCTCACACATGGATTTGCCCCAGCTCATGGATTTGCCCCAGCTCATGGATTTGCCCCAGCACATGGATTTGCCCCAGCACATAGGATATTGCCCCAGCTCACGGATTTGCCCCAGCACATTGATTTGCCCCAGCACATTGATTTGCCCCAGCACATAGGATATTGCCCCAGCTCACACATGGATTTGCCCCAGCTCATGGATTTGCCCCAGCACATGGATTTGCCCCAGCACATGGATTTGCCCCAGCTCATAGGATATTGCCCCAGCTCACGGATTTGCCCCAGCACATTGATTTGCCCCAGCACATGGATTTGCCCCAGCACATAGATTTGCCCCAGCTCATAGGATATTGCCCCAGCACATGGATTTGCCCCAGCACATGGATGCCCCAGCTCATGGATTTGCCCCAGCACATGGATTTGCCCCAGCACATGGATGCCCCAGCTCATGGATTTGCCTCAGCACATGGATGCCCCAGCTCATGGATTTGCCCCAGCACATGGATTTGCCCCAGCACATGGATGCCCCAGCTCATGGATTTGCCCCAGCACATTGATTTGCCCCAGCACATGGATTTGCCCCAGCACATAGGATATTGCCCCAGCTCACACATGGATTTGCCCCAGCTCATGGATTTGCCCCAGCACATGGATTTGCCCCAGCTCATAGGATATTGCCCCAGCTCACGGATTTGCCCCAGCACATTGATTTGCCCCAGCACATGGATTTGCCCCAGCACATGGATTTGCCCCAGCTCATTGATTTGCCCCAGCACATTTACAAAGACAAAATTTACAGAATCAGCGATATAACCGATAATAGTTAAATAAACGATGTTCAGAATTACCGAAATGGAACCGAAATCCCGAATGGAACCGAAATCATGAATAGAGGGAAAATAAATTTCGATTTGACACATTTCAAGTCCATTCGAAAATTCCGAAAAATTTTCGATTCGGCTTGGAAAACATTTCGGATTCGACTTTTTCGGATCTAAAAAATTTCGGAATTTCGGCCGCATCGAAAGACCCGAATCGGGAAATTTCGTGAAAATTCCGAAATTCCGAAACCCGAAACGCACATCCCTAGTGTAGGCCTCATGTGTTATATTTTTTTCCAACCATCTCTTATGTTAAAGCCACCCTCTACCTACAATTCTATGTGCAGGGTGTTTGTGTTTTCTGTGCCCTATCACCTGATATCTGTGTTATATTATTATTCCCTGATGTGTTTACTGTAGTGTCTTGTTGTATACACCGTAAGTAATTGATTACTATGTTTCTCCATGCTTGCATCGAACCCCTCAAGATCCGGCTTAAACCAGATCTCTCTGCCTCTTCCCCAGCCATTGTCTGTTATGACAGGACGTGTACGTAGGAGGGGGAGGCTATTGAGAGGCTATTCTGCATGGAAACATTTGGGGAGTGTCTTACCTTTGTATTCTGCACATCCTCCTGTCTTTTTTTGTAATTGTAAACTCTAAATAAATTCATTCTAAGTTTTGTTTTCACCCTACAAGGAGCTACAGCTATTTACTGGGCCTGTTTGGGCCAGAATCAGTATTCCTTTTGGATAGTGACGACAAGGGGAGCCTTTATGCATGTAGAAACCCATCCTGGGTACTCATCCCCACTTGACAAATAATAGTAATATTTTTATTATTTATTGTTAACAATAATAACATAATCATTTTTAAAGTGTTGCAAAATCTCACACTGACCTATAAGGAGGTGCCGCAGTTCTCCACAGCTAAATGTTTCCCATTATACATTGACTGCAAATCCGTTATTCCCACAGAAGTAAAACAGAGCAATTCAGCTGTGCAGAATTTCCCATTACCTCAATAACTGCCAAGGGTGGTAATGTGCTCAGGTACAAAGCATAATTATTTCAGTAATTAACTGTAGCACAGAGAACATGTTTGCAAAGGAACGGCAGGCACTGCAGTGTATAGACGTAAAAAAAATACTGGGGGATTTATTTTTCAAAGTAACAACTTGATGAAGTTGTACTTTTTAACTGCACAGTAAGTAAAATGTGTTTTTTCTCGCTCAGGAGAGAACAAAGGCTAAAGTCACTCTCTCTATATAAATCAATTAGGCATTGATTTTTTTGTACTTTTATTTGTTATTCATGTGTTATAATTATTTATTATTTTTTTTTCAATGTATTTGGTGACATTTTTCATATCATTTTAACTTTACATTATTATTTTTATTATATTATTAATAATTATTATTGTTACATTCATTGTTTTTAGGACAGGTATGTAAATATTGTGGTACTGTACTGTACTGTACTGATAAAATTCACTTTTTAGTAGCCCATCCATCTACCGGGCTGTGCTGTGCGTCAGATGTGTAGGCGGACCAGAGGGGGGCCCAGCCAAAAAGGGCACACTAGGACGCCCTGCCAGCATTAACGCCCCGCCAACGGGCACAACCTACCCAGAGGTAAGGGGTTAACCCCTTCACTTGCATGATTGAGTTAATTCTATCTTCAAAGCACCGTCAGGTGTATGATTTCAAGTTACTTCTACCTGAACACGTGTCAACAAATGACCAAACAAATTTTGTTTTTAAATGAGTTCTAGAATATGTCCCTAAAGTACAGTACATGGACTTGACATCCAGTGTACAATAACTCTTCAGGAGAGTGAAGTGCAAAGTGAGGGGTCAATACATAAAGCTTCCATTCCCTACCCCATCTGTCCTTCCCCTGTAGAATGTCTTTAAGAAAACCCCTGTACAACATACAGAAATCAATTTGCACAGTATAGAAAATAAATTCATCAAAGCCACATGACACAACTCCATGGGAATTATGGCTCTCACAGCAGGAGACACTCCCCCAAAGCTACCTCTTAACTGAATTCCCTACAGACTCATGGCATTTGAAAATGACTCACGGACCTTCTGAAAATATAGGGGTGCTTGATGCTTGCTAGGGTTAGAAACATAGAAACATAGAAACATAGAAACATAGAAAAATGTCGGCAGATAAGAACCTTTCGGCCCATCTAGTCTGCCCAATTACATGGATACTTTACCTGGATTTATCTTTTGTTTAGGATAGCCTTATGCCTATCCCATGCTTGCTTAAATTCAATTACTGTTTTGGCCTCTACCACTTCTACTGGAAGACTGTTCCATGTATCCACCACCCTCTCAGTAAAATAATGCTTTCTGATGTTACTTTTAAACCTTTGCCCCTCTAATCTAAGACTATGTCCTCTTGTTTTGCTATTTTGTTTCCTTTTAAATATACTCCCTTCCTCTACCTTGTGGATTCCCTTTACGTATTTAAATGTTTCTATCATATCTCCTCTGTCTCGTCTTTTTTCCAAGCTGTACATGTTAAGATCATTAAGCCTTTCCTGGTAACTTTTCTCCTTCAAGCCGTACACCATTTTAGTAGCCCTTCTCTGAACTCTCTCTAAGATGTCTATATCCTTCTGGAGATACGGTCTCCAGTACTGCACACAGTACTCCAAGTGAGGTCTCACCAGTGCTCTGTACAGTGGCATGAGCACTTCTCTTTTCCTACTGCTAATACCTCTCCCTACACAACCAAGCATTCTGCCAGCATTTCCTGCTGCTCTATTACATTGACTACTTACCCTTAGATCCTCTGAAATAATGACCCCTAAATCCCTTTCCTCATATGTTGAGGTTAGGACTGTATCAAATATTCTATATTCAGCCCTTGGGTTTTTACATCCCAGGTGCATTATCTTGCACTTATCCACATTAAAACTCAATTGCCACAGCTCCGACCATTTTTTTTGTTTACCTAAATCATTTGTCATTTGTCTGATCCCTCCAGGAACGTCAACCCTGTTGCAAATCTTTGTGTCATCAGCAAAAAGACATACTTTTCCATTAATACCTTCTGCAATATCACTAATAAAAATATTAAAGAGAATGGGTCCAAGTACTGACCCCTGAGGTACCCCACTGGTAACAAGACCTTGCGCCGAATAAACTCCATTTACCACAACCCTCTGTTGTCTGTCACTCAGCCACTGCCTAATCCATTCAACAATATTGGAATCCAAGCTCAAAGATTGCAATTTATTGATAAGCCTTCTATGCGGAACAGTATCAAAAGCCTTACTGAAATCTAAATAAGCAATGTCTACTGCACCACCTGTGTCTATTATTTTTGTTACCCAATCAAAAAAATCAATAAGATTAGTTTGGCATGATCTCCCTGATGTTGTTTCTGATCCTGTAATCTATGTGTTTTTAGATGTTCAACAATCCTTTCCTTTAACATGGTTTCCATTAATTTCCCCACTACTGAAGTAAGACTAACTGGCCTATAGTTCCCTGATTCCTCCCTACTACCCTTCTTGTAAATGGGCACAACATTTGCTAATTTCCAGTCTTCTGGGACGACTCCCGTTAACAAGGATTGGTTAAATAAATCTGTTAACGGTTTTGCTATTACATCACTGTATTGACTTATTTGTCTTTACTTTAGACAGCTGCTGTAGAACCTCCTCCTCTGTAAACTCATATGTAAATGTCTCTTTAGTGTTCTCTCCTAACTGAGGTCCCTTTCCTTCCTTTTCTTCTGCAAAGACTGAACAAAAATATTCATTGAGGCAGTCAGCGAGACTTTTATCCTCTTCTACATACCTTCCTTACTTTGTTTTTAATCTAACTAATCCTTGTTTTACTTTTATTTTCTCGTTTATGTATCTAAAAAATGTTTTGTCCCCCTTTTTTACTGACTGAGCTATTTTCTCTTCTGCGTGTGCTTTGGAAGCTCTTATAAATTGCTTTGCCTCTTTCTGCCTAATTTTATAGGTTTGCCTATCTTCTGTAACGGTTAGCCCCTGCTTGGGCCATCGTGGTGGCTTGGAACATGAGATGAAGCCCTTCAGGCAGGTGAGTAACTGACTGGACACAAGGACAGACGGATTTCTCCAAAACCAAGGGGCACCAAAAAACAGAACAGAATTGCCACTAAGCTCCGAAGGCTTCAAGACCGACAGACAACTTAGGACACTCAGAAACACAAAGATACACTTGACAATCCGTGAAGGGAGCAGGCTGCAGGAGAGTAAACAAAACAGACAGACTATACTAAAAGAGGTCCTTATAAGCGGCCTCTGAATATAGTACTAAACTAAGACAGACAAGGTACATAAAACATGAAACATACAAGAATCGTCAATCAGGCAGAGGTTGGCAACAGATCAGAAATATACGGTACCAGGGGGGAGTAGAAGGGATAGTCAAAAATAAAGCTGAGGTCAGAACCAGAAAACACTTGAACAGGAATGCTTTGCAGCAACTCAGGAAAAACGAACCAGACAGAACCACCATCAAACTCCACAAACAGTCAATGAGGCTCTGTGCTGCTGGGAATATATAGGGAGTGGGTCTGTGTGATTGGGCCATGTGACCCCAGACCAGGAGATCACAACAGAACCCCATATCAGCCCTAAACAGCACAGCCAGACACACCATAGGGGAAAAACAAACATGAATACCCTTCACCACCAGGGGGCAAGGCCGAGACGTGACATCTTCTTCACTCTGAGTTTTTTTATAATTATTGAATGCTATCTTTTTGTTCTTCACTATTTTGGCCACTTCTGCAGAGTACCACAGTGGTTTCTTCCCTTTTTTTGTTTTTGCTAACAAGCCGAATGCAATATCCTGTGGCCTTCAATAATGCTTCCTTTAAATAATCCCATTTCTCCTGGACTCCCTTTAAACTCCTCCAGTCTGATAATGACTCCTTCACACAAAATCTCATTTTAGAAAAATCAGTTTTTTTAAAGTCTAAAACTTTTGTTTTTGTGTGGTGCGGCTCCATCCCTGTTCTTATATTAAACCACACTGACTGGTGATCACTAGATCCCAAATTTTCACCTACAACAACGTCCGATACCAAACCTCCATTTGTGAGTATTAAATCCAATATGGCCTCTTTACGGGTCGGCTCCTCAACTACTTGTGTTAGAGATAATCTCAGTAAGGGGTTCAACTGTTAACCCTTACGTACAGTGCCGTCATTCTCCCTGCAAGTATCAGCTACAGAAATATATTTGTTTAGAGGAAAGGAATTGGGTATATAAATATACTTGTTTATGTAACTGTGTGTGTTTGCATTGTAACTAAACAGTGGGAAGGGAGAAAAAAACCTCTTCAGCCTTTCAGAGTTAATATTAGAAGCATCCTTGCTATCTGAACCCCCCTTTCCCCTGAGCCATCCCAGACTGAAATGTCAATTACACTGCTTAGATGTTTACTCCCTACTACAAAGGAAAATAATTTAAAAAAAATGTGGCCACCTCCATGAGAAGAGCAGGCACATTAGAAGCTACAAAAACTCACAAAACTCCATTGGAAGTTGTAAAATAAATAGGTTTACTGGTTAAATTAAGGTACAACAAAACACGTACCAGAAATCTCTATAACAGATGGTGGATAGACTTTAAGATTTGAGGTGTAGCTGTGTGACGGAAACCCGCTCCTTCCACCTGTCCTGCTCTCCAGACACCCCCTTATCAAGATCAGCCTGGCCGCTGAGTTGCTCGGAACTCAGTGCCTCGAGCAGCCTGGTCTGATCCTCTGCCTCTTTGAATTTCCAGAATGCCGCTCTGTTCCTTCTGAGGGTGATTGTGGGTACCCTGAATGAGACACCAGACAGGCTGTATGTTCAAACAGGATTCTGACTTTTATTGAAAAACAACACTATTTATGCTGAGGTCCAACAGGTATAATTTACATAAACCAGACCACTGGAAGAGGAACTCTGATTACATTAGGTAATTTAGATTTTAGATATTGACAGTAAACATTTGTTAGAATTCAGTTATCACACACATTTGCATAATCTATTGTTCCAATAGATCAGATTACCTTTCCAGTCAAACACTGTCCCAGACTCATGACTCTTTAAACAGATAACGAGAAAGCCCTCTTGTATAATCACACATTATTTACACATTCCACACAAAAGAGGGCATTGAAAATAACTTCAGTTTGCATTTTTAAAACACATCTCCAAGTACCCATTCACATACAGTAATAAAAGTACATTTAAAACTAAAGCTAAGAAATTTACAATACATTTAAAATCACACCACACAATATAAATGAACATAAAGTCTTTCCCAAGGCAAATGTCTATGTCTTTTGGGGTTTTTGGCCAGGAAAATAAAAGTCTTGTGGTTTAAAGCGGGGAGCGCTATGTCAGTTTCATGACAAACTGTACATCTACCTTTTATTCAGAGTAATGCAGTCCTCTAACCCGCTAATCTTTCAACATAATTTCCTGAATCAAAAAGGAAATGATTGCAGAGTTATTATTGTCAATTTATGTTCTTCCTTAACTGCTTTTATCATCCGCTCTTCGTGCCTATTTTCATTGCCTATTTCCCCTCTACAGGAGCTTCAGTCACTCTTAAAATCTCCCTATAATTTCATGTAATCAGTTGTCATCAACGTTAGGATCGGAAACATTTTTTCTGACCTTTACCAATTGAAATTGGACAAGAAGGACATTTCTTAAAGTGCGGAAAGTTATCGAAGTCAATCACTTTTAAAATCATAGCTATGAAATGCCGCTTCCTCTCTATATTGTATCGGAAATTCTATACTGGCAAATTACATCGTAGGAAAATTCTGCAGAACAGGAGCATGCCCCAAAACATTAAAATCGTTATCGTTTATTATATATATAGTTCCCTTTCTTTGCCAGTAAATAATTATATAGATGCTGCTGCCCAATTATTTGTTTGTTTTGCAACTGATTTTACTCACTTTTTGTCCCTTGTCGTGTGCAGCTCTTCGCCATGTGCAGTTCCTCCTTTTTGGCTCAGGGACTCCCGAACCCTTAAATCCCTGCAGCTATCAAACGCAATTTGTGCTCCTACACAACTTGGGTAGCATAGTAACAGCAAATAGCGCACTGTTACGGATTTGCCATGCATAACGATGGATCGGAGCTGGGTGCGCATACCGGCTGGATGGAGTAGAGGCAACATCACTGCTCTATAACCGTAGCGACCCAAGTTCTAATTCCAGCCAGAGCACCTCACCAGTAAGTGCCCTTGGGCAAGACATCTTACGGTACATACTTGCCTACCACACAATATCGGCTGGGGAGTCTCTACCCTTCAACCGTGGAGAAGCAAGTCAAAAATCCCAATTCAGCGCATCCCTTCAATACAACTGTGAAGAAGCAAGTCTCGACATAACGAGAAGCGGATTCAACCTAACCACCAGGTCGCTGATCTACAATAATGGAAAGACGACTCGATTCCACTCAGAAGACACCACCAGTGAGTGTCCTTGGGCAAGACACCTAACGATATGGATGCGCCGACCTCACAAAATACTTGTACATCTCATAGATTGCTAGTTTCCTTGGGAACAGGGACCCCCTGAATCAGGATGTATCATCCATGTGTGGTATTACAATGTATCAACCCCTTGTACACTGATCTTGTAAAATGCTGCTTTATAAATGTTGCTCTATATATAAAGGATAATAGATAATAATAATAATCTGATCCATCGCTGCCGCTCTGAGAACGCTCGTTAACATGTGCGGTGTCAGAGAGGTTGATGCCAACATACTCTTTGTGTGCTGATATCGCTAGTGACTGATCTTGTGACCGGGAATTTCAAAATCCCAGCTGTTGGTAACAAAAATTGCTGGGGGGGTCACCTGGAAATTACGTCATTGCGCAGGCGCGATGACGTCATTTATGTCGGGGGCCAGCCTATATTCAGCGTATGGCTTCCCTGAAGACAGAACGCCACGGGACCCCAGACAAAAAGGTGGGCATCTCTGCCGGGGCTCCCGCTTGCGGATGACGTGTGGGGCACGTCCTCCGCATATAGAGGGAGTCAATGAGGACGTGCCCCACACGTCATCTGCAGTGAAGGGGTTAAGTAAATTTACACAAATAAGTAAACACCCATTCACTCATTAACAGGGGACACACCTATGTCCCCTGTTAATCCCTATTACTTGGTAGTCCCCCTATCGGTCTAACGCTCAACCCTCAGTGGCCTGCTCAGTCCCTCTATTAGTCTTTATTCACCCCCATTCAACCAGTCAGTCCCTCCATTAAAAACACTCTACACAGCCTGACCACTTTATATTTTTTAAATATTCAGGGTATGAGGAGTGCCGCCCCTTCTCCCCGCACCCAGGTCCCCTCGGTGGAATTTCCTCCACCGCACCAACATCACCAGCAGCCAGGAATTTAGAATTTCCCGGTTGCCCGTTACTACAATGAAACAAATTTTGCTTGCAATAAATAAAATGAATTTGCTTTGCTCCACAGTTATATCACATTGAGTATACTCGATCGTGGTAGTGAAGGTGTTAATGCACATGTGACATGTTTATTGAATTCAAGAAGAAATGTACAGTATATGTGAGTATTATAATTATTGCACAATTCAGATGCCGAATCTCCTGACTCTCCTTAACCCCATTCACTACTAAGTGATTTCCCAAAAAAACACTGTCAGGAACCAGTGTTTTTTTCTGGGAATATCTGGTATCATTAATAATACAGTAAGAAATATTTGTGAATATTTCCAATGAATTTCTTACTGTAATAACCTATTTGGCAAGTAGATGTCGCCATCTGCTGGCCAAATGGTGTCACTACAGTTCTTAGCTCAGTGCAGGATCAGGTAGTGAGAAGTCCTATAGAGACGTTTCACAGTTACAAGTATTTATAAAGCGCTAACAAGTTCTGAAGCGCTGAACAAATAACAAATATAAAGACACAGAAGAGTAGGGGAGAGGACCCCGCTCAAGAGCTTACAATCTATGAGGAGAGGGATGACACGCAAATAGAGAGCATGAAGTAGCGGAGTGCATGTAGGCTGTGTGGGAAGATGGAGCAAGTGATGAACAGAGGAGGATTAGGGGGTGAGCTGATAGGCTTCCCTAAAGTAATGTGTTTTCAGAGACTTCTTGAAGGACTGGAGAGACTGGAGAGTCTGATGTTGCGGGGGAGAGAGTTCCATAGAAAGGGGGCAGCTCGGGAGAAGTCTTGAAGGTGGGAGTTGGAGGTGTGGGTACGGGGAACTGATAGCATCAGATCATTGGCTGAGCAAAGTGGTCGGGACGGGATATACCTGCTAAAAAGGGAGGAGATGTAGGTCGGGGCGCAGTTATGGAGAGCTTTGTATGTGAGCACCAGTATTTTGAATTGGATTTATGAGAAACAGTGAGCCAGTGTAGAGATTGATAAAGGGGTGAGGTGTGTGTGAGAGGTGCGAGAGGTGAGGTGGATGAGCCTGGCACAGGCATTCATAACAGACTGCAGACTTTTAAAAATTGCGTGTTTTTTGTTTTATTTTTCCCCCATTCGGCAGCTTGGCAGCTTTTTCCATCGACTGGTCAGCGGTCTGTTCAGTTGGTCATCTGCTTTTTTCAAATCAATTTGGCGGTTTTACAACGGATCGGCAGATGCATTCGGCGGTTTTTCGACAGTTTTCCGATTTGTTAGGAGATTTTTTTTTCGGTTGTTTTCCGATTTGAATCAGAGGTTTTGCTGCAGCTTTTTGGATGTGTTCAGTGGGCCGATTCGCTGCACTTTGGGGACCCTGCGGTTAATGCTGAATTCACTGCAAGGTCGGCGAATCGAACTCGCCGAAGTGCAGCGAACAGGAGAGCACTCAAATGTCGGTGACATTTCTCTGAATAACCCTGTTACTTCAGAATCTATCATCATCTTGGGACAGCAGGACAGCTAACAGGGAGCGTCTGAAACTGAAGGGGAGACAAACTTTTTTAATTTAGTTAAATAAATTCGTCCGTTGCCAAATTCCTCTGATCTTTAAAGAACTGTAACAACTCAGTAAAGTTTAAGCCTTTTTTTTCTTTCCTCTGAAGGCAACAACATATGCCTCTTGAGACAGCTCACTTAATTGCTGACATGTTTATTTTCCCTGGTGTTTATTACTCTGAATGGTTTTAATGTCACGTTTTAGAAGGAATGAAAATGAGCAGCGTCCTAATGAGACTTTATACATTATTCATTACTTTAAAGGCTGGATTCCAAGCAGGTTTTTCAGAAACATTAAAAGGGTGTTATCAAACAGATATGAAAGGATTTATCATAGAAAGGCAGCGGTAAGGTTTTGGGTAACTTACTTTCTTGAAATATCCCATAATACACCTTCTAATTCTAAGAATGTGGGGGGGGGGTATATTTTCCCATCCTGAATGATAACTGTTGTGATATGGCCACTGGGCACCGAGATCAGTGCTTCTGCTTCTCTTTATTGTGCAGCCATTGCACAATAAACAAATACAAAACAAACGCCAACTCCTTGATGCGTTGGCTAACTGACCATTTCAGAATTTCTGTCTGACATATTGGGCGGCTAAGCCGCTCACCAATCTGAGAAAACAAAATATAATGTATCTTTCTTCTCGGCTCAGGATTTAGCTTCCTCCCTTGCTTCATCCAGCACCAAGACTACTCTATCAGATGGAACCACATCTCCTATAAGGGCAGGGCAGTTCTAATTAATTATCGCTGTGAGTTAACCCTATAGGGGAAAAGGGAGTCCTCCATCTGCCTGCTGATAAACCTGTGGTCCACCACACTGCCCTTAATCACTCTGTCACACTGTAAATACTCGTTCAATTACAACTTAAGTTTCAAAGTGTTAAAAGGGAAGAATCGGTGTTTGTATAACAGATAGGGAGAGCACAGAAAAGAAAATCTAACGTTATCCATTTAACCCCTTCACTACTGTGATCATGTTTACATTCAGCAGTAGCAGACACAGCAGCCAGAGGTCATGTTAACGCAATCTGCTGCTAAGTTGTAGCGTTGCAAATGAAATAAATTTGTTGCAGACAGATTTTGTTTGCATTTGGGCTCCAGAAGGTGCCTCTAAAGTTTTAGCACCCTGGGCATGATGACTGCGGTGCTAAATCTTTTTTAAAATCCCATGTTTCTATTAATTTAACTTCCGAGTCTTCCTATTTTAGTGGGAGGGGTTTCAGTTTGATGGAATTCACGGGGGCTAATTCGGCACAAATAAGCACTTTTCGCCACTGTCCTATAACTGCTATGGCAAGTCCATTTTCGGCGTAATACAGTGAACATTCGATGAATAGTAAATTCACAGAATTTTCGATGAAATGAAATCGCCGAAGTGAGCCGAAATTTGCTGTAATGAAAAGCACCAAAATTGAATACAATTTCTGTGTGAATAGACCTTATAGTCACATGGAGCTCTGGTGGGCAGTCTCATTTTTTTATGATTCTTGCAGGTTTCTCCCAGCAGCTTCACTGTTCATGGGATCTCTCAGCCTACTCATTCTTCTTCATGCCAAGCCTTAACAAACACTGCCACCTTGTGGACAAACAGCATAACTACACACATCGACAGGCACTTCTGTAAACATGCCAATCTAACATGGAATAGAAACCCCAGAAATTGCCCTTTGATAACTCCATGGATACCATAAATAACATGAACGATAGAGTACTTTGCTGCGGAAAAAAAAAATCACTTTATTCTTTTTAAGTGTTGTTGTTCTTGCTTTTATACGCTGTCAATATATTTACATTGATATAACTAAAACTACATTTGTTTTTAATTTTCTGCTATTTTTCTCCAAATATGTCACAAGCTAATTCTCTTCCTGGTCTGTCTAATCAACAATTTCAAAATAATAATAATAATTATTTTATTACAATAAACAATGTTTACTTAAATAAAATAATTTTTTTTTAAGTTTTTTTTGTCTGGGGGGAGTTTAATTAAATAGGACCTAGGCTATCATCTAAAAATAATTAGCACAAAATGGTCAGAATGAGCGCAGCGCACATAGGTGAACTGGCTCAGCAGTGAAAGGGTTAAAAGGTAAAAACATGTAAAAATTGGGTATTTATATTCTCGGGATAAAATTTGGAAACTATTTAGCCGGGGTCTTTATTGGTGGTTATAGCTTTAGGGGATTAAATTACGAAAAAGTGTGTTTTTACCATTTTTTTTCATCATATTTCATATTTTTTTTATATTAAATTATTGGATATGATGGAAATAATGGTATTTCTAGAAAGTACATTTAATGGCGGGAAAAAGGGTGTATAATATGTGTGGGTTGAATAAACGAGTAAGAGGAAAATTTGATCTAAACACGAGCAGCGCAGAAACGTAAAAACAGCAGCGGTCACTAAAGGACGGATTTGTGTAAAACCGCCCGGTCACTAAGGGGTTAAAGGAACACTTTACACATCCTGACCACTTTATGGCCCCTACTACACGCTTCGCGCAGCGCATTTGCGTGCGCGCAAATGCGCTTTTGCGCAAGGACAAAACCATTTGCGCGGAACGTCGTAGTACGACGTTCGCGCAAACGATGCGCGTTAATGTCCAACGCGAGTGACCCTGCGCGAACCCAGCGCGAGCGCAAGTTCCTGCGCGCATCCTATACTTAACATTGTGAGCGCAAATGCGTTAGTGCGGATGGTATTACAATCTTTGCGCAAAGTCGTAAGAGCGACGTTTGCGTGAATTTTCGTAACGTCTTTGAAAACTTGGTGTTAACTGCAAATATGATCGTTGTGGCCGAAACGAAATAACTCAGCAATAAAAAAAAAAATACAGCACAGTACAGTTACACATTCTACACATACCCAGACATCAAAAATTAATAATTTGTAAAAAAATTTTTTGCTGCAGCACATATACACAGATTGACTTTGAGAGGTGCAACGAACTAACTTTAGAAAATGGTGGTTCTTAATTCTGATTGGCTGAATCCCGTGAAAAAACAGTCTGCCCACCGATTCCTGCACGCAACGTTCATTTGCGCACGAATTTGCGCGTCGGATTTGCACACGTAAAAAGTTGAAGGCTGAAAAACTGCGCTTGTAGTGTACTACTGCATTAATTTGCGCGCGCAAGCGCATTTGCGTGAAGCATGTAATAGGGGCCTATGTTTTTAAAATGGTCGGGATATGAGGACTCGGAGTGCCCCCCCTCCAGTCCCAACAAGTAGCGCAGTAAATGCATATTGTGTAGAAAAGCATCAGGGATCTCTGAGTTTGGAAGTCTCTGAGCAGAGGATGAGGAGCAGCGAGCGACGTGTGTCATGCCCCGCTCCGCGGCCCGCTCCTGGGCCAGATCGCCATGCTGGGACACACTATACTCACCTGAGGTCCCTCGTGGCGCGCTGCTCCAAGTTCCCGGTCCGCAGGATGGAGAGAGAGGCCCAGGAGATGCCCCACGCCGCCGACCAGATCCGGATGCCGGGAGTGGAAGCGCACATGCGCGAGTACAAGCCACCCTAAATAATGTAATGCCTGGTACTCTGGCACCCTCGGCTGGCCGATTAGGGATACTGCTTGACATCTGTTCTGGAGATCCTTGTATTCCTCCCATTGACCTACCAAAAACTCAGGTACCTCAACTCCACCTACGATACCCAGGTGAAAGGTATTCCCATGATCCTTTGAACCCTATTTAAGCCTGCCGCCCTTCTCAACACATTAACAGGTTCTACTGTTGCCTTCCAGTTCAGTTTTCCTACTGCTCCTCGTATTCCTGACCACGTTGCCTTCCTCTGATCATCGACCCAGATTTCCTTATCAACCACGCTACCTTCTTCTGCCCATCGACCCCGATTGCTATATCGACCACGCTGCCTTCTTCTGCCCATCGACCCGGATTGCTGTATCGACTACGCTGCCTTCTTCTGCCCATCGACCCCGATTGCTATATCGACCACGCTGCCTTCTTCTGCCCATCGACCCGGATTGCTGTATCGACTACGCTGCCTTCTTCTGCCCATCGACCCCGATTGCTATATCGACCACGCTGCCTTCTTCTGCCCATCGACCCGGATTGCTGTATCGACTACGCTGCCTTCTTCTGCCCATCGACCCCGATTGCTATATCGACCACGCTGCCTTCTTCTGCCCATCGAACCGGATTGTTACATCAACTATGTTGCCTTCTTCTGCCCATCGAACCGGATTGCTACATCGACCACGCTGCCTTCTTCTGCCCATCGACCCAGATTGCCACATCGACCACGCTGCCTTCTTCTGCCCATCGACCCGGATTGTTACATCAACTACGTTGCCTTCTTCTGCCCATCGACCCGGATTGCCACATCGACCACGCTGCCTTCTTCTGCCCATCGACCCGGATTGTTACATCAACTACGTTGCCTTCTTCTGCCCATCGACCCGTATTGCTACATCGACCACGCTGCCTTCTTCTGCCCATCGACCCGGATTGTTACATCAACTACGTTGCCTTCTTCTGCCCATCGACCCGGATTGCTACATCGAACACGCTGCCTTCTTCTGCCCATCGACCCGGATTGCCACATCGACCACGCTGCCTTCTTCTGCCCATCGACCCGGATTGCCACATCGACCACGCTACCACCTTCGTTACTATTTTGTTATTATTCTGGAACTTTTGTTACTTGATTTGCATTCCTTGCCTATTCATTAGAATCCCTACTCCTTAAGAAGACCATCCCAACTATATCGTTGTTCTGGACTTAAGTTACTCTCCTCGTTTTCACTAAAATTTATTTATTACTATATGGTCTCCTGAATTCCTTGCTCCCTCGGCTTGCCATTGGGTTCCATACTCATACTACTACACAGGGGTCTCAAACCCTGCATTACAACGAGGGACAAAAGGTGAGTAAAACTGTGCAAAATGTAAAATAATATATAATTGGACAGAGGTTGTCAGCAGGCTCTGCCCAATTATTTATGGGAAAATAAACTTTAATTTGTGAAAAGGCTGTACTATCGTATCTCCATATGATGTAAAACTTTTTATACGTAATAATTAACCATCACTGCCAAATACATCGGGCTCTATTACAATCTTCACGCAAACGTTTGCGCCGGCGCAAAAATGCATTAACGGGAGGGGCAAAACCCTTTGCGCTGAACATCGTATTACAAAGTCAACGCAACAAACGCTCGCACTCGTCTAACGTGGGTGAACCTGCACGAACGCTGCGCGAGATTACTGTACTTCGCGCGTCCTATACTTAACATTGTGAGCGTGAATGCGTTTGTGCGCTGGTACGCGGATGGTATTACAATCTATGCGCAGTTTGTAACGCACAGCCTTTGCGCGCATAATTTTAGCAACTCCTAGAAGCTGGTGTTAATGGCAAATTCTATCAACCTGCCGAACCCAAATACACCAGCCCAAAAAAAAATACGCAGCAAAGTATAGTTACACATTCTACACATACCCAAACAATAAAATGGAGAAGTTGTGAGTGTTTTTATTATTGCTGCAGCATATATGCGCAGATTGACTTTGACAGGCGCAAAAACATAACGAGAGACAATTGTGGTTCCTAAATCTGATTGGCTGAATCACGTGAACAAAACAGTACGCACACTGATTTCTGCGTTGCTGCGCGCGCGTTTGTGTGCGTCCGTTTAACGCGCGTTATTGGTCGAAGGATGAAAAAATGCGCGAGGATTGTAATTCCAGCGTTGATTTCCGCGCGTTAACGTTTAACGCTTGGCGCAAAAATTCACGCGTTGCGCGAGCGTTTTTGCGTGAAGAATGAAATAGAGCCCATTATTTTTAATTGCATACTTTAAAGGGCCACTACCACCATAAAATGCAATGTCCTTATTGTGTTTATTTGATGTTGCTGATATCTTACATGTGCTTTGTTTTTCTCTTGTTTGTTTAGTTAAGAGAATATTTTCCTTTCTATATGTCACTGGGAGCATCCATTGTGTGATATTTTTCTCTATATGTGTCACTGGGTGCATCCATTGTGTGATATTTTCCTCTATATGTGTCACTGAGCGTATACATTGTGTGATATTTCCCTCTATATGTGTCACTGGGTGCATCCATTGTGTGATATTTTCCTCTATATGTGTCACTGGGTGCATCCATTGTGTGATATTTTCCTCTATATGTGTCACTGAGCGCATACATTGTGTGATATTTCCCTCTATATGTGTCACTGGGTGCATCCATTGTGTGATATTTTCCCCTCTATGTGTCACTGGGTGCATCCATTGTGTGATATCTTCCTCTATATGTGTCACTGGGTGCATCCATTGTGTGATATTTCCCTCTATATGTGTCACTGGGTGCATCCATTGTGTGATATTTTCCTCTATATGTGTCACTGGGTGCATCCATTGTGTGATATCTTCCTCTATATGTGTCACTGGGTGCATCCATTGTGTGATATTTTCCTCTATATGTGTCACTGGGGCATCCATTGTGTGATATTTTCCTCTATATGTGTCACTGGGTGCATCCATTGTGTGATATCTTCCTCTATATGTGTCACTGGGTGCATCCATTGTGTGATATTTTCCTCTATATGTGTCACTGGGTGCATCCATTGTGTGATATTTTCCTCTATATGTGTCACTGGTGCATCCATTGTGTGATATTTTCCTCTATAGGTGTCACTGGGTGCATCCATTGTGTGATATTTTCCTCTATATGCGTCACTGGGTGCATCCATTGTGTGATATTTCCCTCTATATGTGTCACTGGGTGCATCCATTGTGTGATATTTTCCTCTATAGGTGTCACTGGGTGCATCCATTGTGTGATATTTTCCTCTATATGCGTCACTGGGTGCATCCATTGTGTGATATTTCCCTCTATATGTGTCACTGGTTGCATCCATTGTGTGATATTTTCCTCTATAGGTGTCACTGGGTGCATCCATTGTGTGATATTTTCCTCTATATGCGTCACTGGGTGCATCCATTGTGCGATATTTTCCTCTATATGTGTCACTGGTTGCATCCATTGTGTGATATTTTCCTCTATATGTGTTACTGGGTGCAACCATTGTGTGATAATTTGTGTTGTAAACTGCCCCCCCCACCCACCACAGTATCTTTCCATCACTTGCTCCTCACTGTGTGGTTTTGGTCATAGAATTGAGTGAATGGGTCAGTCACCGACTCACAGCATTGTATTGTGTGGGATGTATTCAAAGGACATTGCCAAGGGGGTAGATTAGAAGTTTTTTAAACTCACTGTTTATTTCATTCAGCTGTCATCTCTTATCTTGAGTTATCTGGATCACAATAACCTCCTGCTGCCTTATCTAAACATTCCCTCCTCCACTCCTCTTACTGTTAAATACTGTTGAAGATCAACAGTAAAGTAAAACTTTTGCACAAATTTTGGTAAATGTTGCATCATTGAAAAAATCCACAGAATGGAAACAGGAGATAAAAAACTCATTTTATTTTTCCTTTTTCAAACAAAGGAAACAGCAGCGTGTTTTTTATAATGCTGTAATGCACTAATAATCTAGTTAGGCTGGTGTCAGACGAGCGCACATACTGATGCACCTCCCGGTGTTCGTGGTAGCGTTGTGATGCTGCGACGGGGCCAGCCGCACGCTGTTGCGTGCGCACGAATTGTGTGCAGGGCAGCAGCCGTGCTGCGTCCGTGCTGCAAGCCTTCCTGTCGAAGCGCTACGACGCGTGTTCGACGGGCTGCAAAGCTCGATCCTTCATAGGAGGATCGAGCCTTGCAGCGCTGAACGCACTAACTGCCCTAAGTGAGGTGGCCAGAGGGCATCACAGTGGAAGGAACGTCTACACTCACAGACGCTCTGGCACCATCTACTGCCTAACTGAATCCAGCGGATTGTGCTGCAGGTGTATTTTTGTCTTTGTTTTCCCTGCATTGGCTGCTAAAAGCCCGATGTCAGGGCATCATCAGACGATTTTACAGTTTTAGCTCTTCGGCATTATGCCCACAGGGATAGAACTTTGAGGGCACCTTTTGCAGCCCAAAAGCTAACGAAATTCGTTTGCAGCATATAAATTTAATTTGCTTTTGGGCTGCAGATCACTAGATATCTCTATCTCGATATCGGTGCACCGGATGGTGCCTTTGAAGCTTGAGATATCTCGATCTTGGTAGTGAAGGGGTTAAGTATGATATTATTTACTTTACATACATATTAGTTATTTGCTTTTCCTGCCATAATATGTAATAATATCATAATGTTTCCTACCAACATTTAACGCTTTACTTACCCGAAGGGAAACCTTCTCCTCCATAAAGCTTGGAGTGCAGGTTTCAAACAGCTTAATCTGCCTCCTAAAAGCCTAGTTATGCCCCCTGAGATTAAAAACAGCATGTTTGGTTAACAGGTTGTTCTCTCCATTGAAAGCTATTGCACCACTGACACCTTGTGACAATCTTCAGTAATTGCACAAGCTAAAATCTCTGAAAATGAAAATCCCAGCTCATTGAAAAAACATTTTGTTTCTGTACTTATTAAAAAAGACTGTAATTTAACTATCTTGGTCACAGCTAAAGTAAGAATTACAATATCTTGAAATGCTTTTCTGTCATTGAACAGTTTGTGCATATAATAGTGTGAATGAGACCATACTATAAATAAAATAATATAAAGAATAAGACTATTGACCTCTTGTGGTGATTTACAGTAAATGCAGTTCTTAACATCTCAAGGAAAAATAATAGTTATGAATTATGTTTTTATATTTTTTTATGAAAAGAAGCTAGTATGTATAAATATAATTTAAAATAATGTAAATTTAATTGTTTTCACTTTTCTTTTATTCATTTTATCCTTTGCATAAATATTGTTGGAATGAAAGTTTTTAAATTCTAGATGGTGTCTCTTATGTTGCACAATTCCACATCATCAGCAAAGAGGCAGAAATGGCCCTCATGTCAGATGCAGTAAATGTGAAGTAGACAGAAAATAAAACCTTGTATCTGTATGTGTTGCATAATGTCTGTGTATGGCAATTACAGCAACACCTTGTATCTGTATGTGCTGCAAAATGTCTGTCTATGGCAATTACAGTGACATATTGTACAGTGGCAAGAAAAAGTATGTGAACCCTTTGGGATTACGTGAAGTTTTGCATGAATTGGTCATAAAATGTGCTCTGATCTTCATCTAAGTCACAACAATTTGAAAAACACAGTCTGCTTAAAATAAAACAACACAAACATTATATGTTTTCATTTTTTTATTGAACAGAACATGTAAACATTCACAGTGCAGGGTGGAAAAAGTATGTGAACCTTTGGACTTAATAACTGGTTGACCCTCCTTTGGCAGCAATAACCTCAACCAAACGTTTCCTGTAGTTGCAGATCAGACCTGCACAATGATCTGGAGTAATTTTGGACCACTCCTCTTCACAAAACTGTTTCAGTGTAGCAATATTCTTGGGATGTCTGGTGTGAATCGCTCTCTTAAGGTCATGCCACAGCATTTCAATCGGGTTGAGGTCAGGACTCTGACTGGGCCACTCCAGAAGGCGTATTTTGTTTTGTTGAAGCCATTCTTTTGTTTAATTACTTGTATGCTTTGGTCATTGTCCTGTTGCATCACCCATCCTCTGCGGAGCTTCAGTTGGCGGACAGATGGTCTTACGTTTTCCTGCAAAATGTCTTGATAAACTCTGGAATTCATTTTTCCATCAATGACCACAATCCGTCCAGGCCCTGAGGCAGCAAAGCAGCCCCAAACCATGATGCTCCCTCCGCCATGTTTTACAGTGGGAGGAGGTTTTGATGTTGGTGTGCTGTGCCTTTTTTCTCCACACATAGTGTTGTGTGTTTTTTCCAAACAACTCAATATTGGTTTCATTTGTCCACAGAATATTTTGCCAGTAGTGCTGTGGAACATCCAGGTGCTCTTTTGCAAACTTCAAATGTGCTGCAATATTCTTTTTGGACAGCAATGGCTTCCTCCGTGGTGTCCTCCCATGCACTCCATTCTTGTTTAATGTTTTCCTTATTGTAGATTGTGTCAACAAAAATGTTAGCATGCGCCAGAGTTTTCTGTAAGTCTTTAGCTGACACTCTAGGATTCTTCTTTACCTCATTAAGCATTCTGCGCTGTGCTCTTGCAGTCATCTTTACAGGATGACCACGCCTAGAGAGAGTAGCAACAGTGCTGAACTTTCTCCATTTGTAGACAATCTGTCTTACCGTGGACACATGAACATCAAAGCTTTTGGAGATACTTTTGTAACCCTTTCCCGCTTAATGCGAGTCAACAATTATTGATCGTAGGTCTTCTGAGAGCTCTTTTCTGCAAGGCATGGTTCACATCAGGCAGTGCTTCTTGAAACCAGTAAACCCAAAACTGGTGTGTGCTTTTAAAGGGCAGGACAGCTTTCAGCAACACATCCAATAATATCACACTGATTGGACTCAAGGTTGGCTCACTCCTGGCTCCAATTAGCTCTTGGAGAAGTCATTAGGCTAGGGGTTCACATACTTTTTCCAACCTGCACTGTGAATGTTTACATTTTATGTTCAATAAACACATGAAAACATATAATGTTTGTATTGTATTATTTTAAGCAGACTGTGTTTTTCAAATTGTTGTGATTTAGATGAAGATCAGAGCACATTTTATGCCCAATTCATGCAAAACTCCACGTAATCCCAAAGGGTTCACATACGTTATCGTGCCACTGTATCTGTATGTGCTGAATAATGCCTGCGTATGGAAATTACAGCAACACCTTATATCTGTATGTGCTGCATACTGCCTGTGTATGGCAATTACAGCAACACTTGTATCTGTGTGGGCCGCATAATGCCTGTGTATGGCAATTACAGTGACACATTGTATATGTATGTGCTGCATAATGCCTGTTTATGGCAATTACAGCAACACTTGTATCTGTGTGGGCCGCATAATGCCTGTGTATGGCAATTACAGTGACACATTGTATCTGTATGTGCTGCATAATGCCTGTTTATGGCAATTACAGCAACACTTGTATCTGTGTGGGCCGCATAATGCCTGTGTATGGCAATTACAGTGACACATTGTATCTGTATGTGCTGCATAATGCCTGTGTATGGAAATTGCAGCAACACCTTGTATCTGTATGTGCTGCATAATGCGTGTGTATGGCAATTACAGCAGCACCTTGTATCTGTATCTGCTGCATAATGCCTGTGTATGGCAATTACAGCAACACCTTGTATGTGCTGCATAATGCCTGTGTATGGCAATTACAGCAACACCTTGTATCTGTATGTGCCGCATAATGCCTGTGTATGGCAATTACAGCAACACCTTGTATCTGTATGTGCTGCATAATGCCTGTGTATGGCAATTACAGCAACACCTTTGTATCTGTATGTGCCGCATAATGCCTGTGTATGGCAATTACAGCGACACATTGTATCTGTATGTGCTGCATAATGCCTGTGTATGGCACTTACAGCAACACCTTGTATCTGTATGTGCTGCATAATGCCTGTGTATGGCACTTACAGCAACACCTTGTATCTGTATGTGTTGCATAATGCCTGTGTATGGCAATTACAGCAACACCTTGTATCTGTATGTGCTGCATAATGCCTGTATATGGGAATTACAGCAACACCTTGTATCTGTATGTGCTGCATAATGCCTGTGTATGGCAATTACAGCAACATCTTTGTATCTATACTGTACAGGGATTTTCACTTAATATAACCCCTGCATTTTATTCCTTTGCAGCAGTGAGTGACCCCACAGCTCTCCCTGTATTAGAAACATAGAAACATAGAAACATAGAAAAATGTCGGCAGATAAGAACCTTTCGGCCCATCTAGTCTGCCCAATTACATGGATACTTTACCTGGATTTATCTTTTGTTTAGGATAGCCTTATGCCTATCCCTTCCCTGCTTAAATTCAATTACTGTTTTAGCCTCTACCACTTCAACTGGAAGACTGTTCCATGTATCCACCACCCTCTCAGTAAAATAATGCTTTCTGATGTTACTTTTAAACCTTTGCCCCTCTAATCTAAGACTATGTCCTCTTGTTTTGCTACTTTGTTTCCGTTTAAATATACTCCCTTCCTCTACCTTGTGGATTCCCTTTACGTATTTAAATGTTTCTATCATATCTCCTCTGTCTCGTCTTTTTTCCAAGCTGTACATGGCATGAGCACTTCTCTTTTCCTACTGCTAATACCTCTCCCTACACAACCAAGCATTCTGCCAGCATTTCCTGCTGCTCTATTACATTGACTACTTACCCTTAGATCCTCTGAAATAATGACCCCTAAATCCCTTTCCTCAGATGTTGAGGTTAGGACTGTATCAAATATTCTATATTCAGCCCTTGGGTTTTTACGTCCCAGGTGCATTATCTTGCACTTATCAACATTAAAACTCAATTGCCACAGCTCCCACCATTTTTTTAGTTTACCTAAATCATTTGTCATTTGGCTGATCCTTCCAGGAACGTCAACCCTGTTGCAAATCTTTGTGTCATCAGCAAAAAGACATACTTTTCCATTAATACCTTCTGCAATATCACTAATAAAAATATTAAATAGAATGGGTCCAAGTACTGACCCCTGAGGTACCCCACTGGTAACAAGACCATGCGCCGAATAAACTCCATTTACCACAACCCTCTGTTGCCTGTCACTCAGCCACTGCCTAATTAATTCAACAATATTGGAATCCAAGCTCAAAGATTGCAATTTATTGATAAGCCTTCTATGCGGAACAGTATCAAAAGCCTTACTGAAATCTAAATAAGCAATGTCTACTGCACCACCTGTGTCTATTATTTTTGTTACCCAATCAAAAAAATCAATAAGATTAGTTTGGCATGATCTCCCTGAGGTAAACCCATGTTGTTTCTGATCCTGTAATCTATGTGTTTTTAGATGGTCAACAATCCTTTCCTTTAACATGGTTTCCATTAATTTCCCCACTACTGACGTAAGACTAACTGGCCTATAGTTCCCAGATTCCTCCCTACTACCCTTCTTGTGGTATTCTGCCAAACCCCTGGCTTTAATGCAGCAGTAAAGTTGATTAAGCTTTCTGTTACAATGCGGGTGGTAGTTGCTCTATAAAGCTTACTTACAGTAATACAAGGTGATGAGATCTGACAGAATTTATTCTCTAAATAACCCCAATAGTGACTTTTGGGTTCTTTGAGCAACAATTTACTTGTGTTAACTCACAGCTCTTGAATCATTGCGTGTTTCAAGTGATTCTATGCTAATGATAGAAACAAGTCAAGGAAACACAAAGACACACACAGACATTACCAAAACAGCATGGATAGACACTGACAGAATCGTACACACACAGAAACTGGAAGAAACACATAGGGCCCTATTACTTTGTTCACGCTAACGTTAGCGCTCACCTGAGTGAGCGTTAACGTTAGCCCTGGTGGCCCCACCTTACAATCCAAACGCTAACGGGTTAAGAAACCCGTTACCGTTTGGTATCTTGCACTTTTCAGCGCGAGGTTACTGTACTTTGCGCTTCCCATACTTAACATGGGGAGCGCAAAGTGTTAATCAGTGTTAATATTGCAATATACTAACGCTAATTACCGTCCGGCTGCGTTTAACCTGAACGTTAACCACAGCCTGGACCTGGTGCTAACGGATTCGCTACTGCAGAACCAATCAGTACCAGCCACAAATCCCCCCAAATTAATCACATACTCACCTTCCATCCTGTGGCGAGGACCGCGGATCCAACCGCCTTCTCTGGCCAGGAGCAGGGAGAGACTGGGGGAAAAGTTCCCCAATCTCCCTCTGCGGATCACTACGCTTACCTGCCAGGTCTCACAAGTCGAGATCCGGCAGGTCATGTGACCGGCAGAGCAGAAACTCGTTGGAGTTCTATGGACTCTATTGAGTGGATGCTCACTGCAGCGCTTTGTGCTGCCACGCACATCCCAGGGTTTAGAGCCGGATTACGATGCTGGCTGCTTTCCTAGCGCCTACATCGTAATATCACGCTGAAACGGGGACGCAAAGGAGAAACCTCACTAGTGTCCCCGTTTTAGCAATAGGAATGTAATCGAGCCCATAGACACTGGAGAACACACACAGACACAAATAAATTCAAAGCCAGTTACACACACAAAGACAGACAATGATGGATTCCCCATTTCCAAACCTTGATCCCATGGCTTGAAATTGAATCAAGATGGTCGAAACCATTTTTCCAGTGCCTCCCTCCTCGCTTGTTTTGTTTGTCTTGGTCTCCAGTCACAGCAGCAGAGCATCTTTCAATTGACAGTTTCACTCCTTATCCAATGCCTCGTGTTCTGGGGACAGCAGTGGCCAAATCATTGGGGCAATTCCTTCGCAAACCATTATAATTTCACACCACAAGAGAGTAGCTACCACTGCACCACTAAATAATGCACTTTCACAGCAAAGTAGTAGCGCTAGTAGTAACTCAGCTATTGTACTACCACTACAGTGTTATCACATCATCCACTTGGCCCTCCAAAAGAACCCAGTGTTTCATGGGAGCAAGGAGGAAGTCTATGGTTCCAAGTCGATGCTCCACATCTGTGTGTGCGCACACTGACAGTCGATTGTGAATTTATGCTTCCAAGATTTAAAGGGACAGGCCACCCATTTTATAAATATCCCATTTGCAAAGGGCCAAACCTGTATCAAGTGAAATTTTGAGTTGTGTCGAAGTGGCAACCTCCCAGCATCATGTTTCTGCTCATTAAAGGCAGCAGAGAAGCTTCTAAAGGGTTAATGTTCTCATTCATAGTGCAGTTATAGGTACTACATTATATAAGTACAATATTACTATGAACTAAATATTCTTACTGAAAATGATATAATATTGTGTCCTGTTCGTTTTCAAATTCTTACACTTCTATGAAATTAGACAAGGGTTGGGGTGGAGTTTATTGGTTTGATTAAGCCACTGATAGGTTATTCTTTTGTATCACCCGAACCAAAAATTACCAGGCTTCCTCTGTCTTCTTTTCGCATTAATTTCAGAACCTTGCTCAAACTGTGGAAACAGAGACACCACACGTTCAATTAGCTGGATTTTTATATGATTATGAGCGCCATATAGTCATCACACAGAGCGGACGTGTGCAGCAGCGGCAACTTGATATCGAACAAACCCGTGAGAGTCGCAGCGGGACTTTTTACAGTTCGTGCAGGACCGAAGGCCAACCTTCTAATCACAGTTGAACCATATAAAAACAACCACCCAGGCGTGTACTCCTCGGACCTGGATTGAGGTTCTGAAGCATGTGAGTGATTCCAAACTTTACTATATAACTCAAATGAAACTGTCAGTCTGCACTACATTGTATATCCCTTTTTTTAAGAATCTGGGACTGGCTGTGATCACAAGAGGGCGATTGGGTGGCCGTAAATTACCCTAAAGCTCAAGATAATAGAGCCGGCTGGCTCAGATAAATGTGAGTGAGACCATACCACGTGATATATATATCTTGAGATTATCACAGTCTGCACCATGAATTTCTCCCTTCTGTTCTTTCCAAGGTCCGGTTGAATAAGTGAGCAACCACCCGAGATTGGAACTGCCCTTTGCGCTACACTTATCTCTCTTGACTTTATTTATGATTATATTTGAGAAGTCACTGATTTTGCCCTACGTACCTACAGAAAGTTGAAAGTTATTAACAGTGTCTTCTCTCCTCTCCACGGTTTTACTTCCGCGATCTAAGATCATGTCATGTTATAAATATATCCTTCGATGTCACCAGATAACTCTGTAACTATTTTCTTGTTACACTTACTTTTGTATACGTGTCTCCATTTCATCATACATAATGTGTTGTATCTTGTAAGTACTTGAAAACCTATAAAAAAAACATTTGAATCTTCCGTTAAAATTTACTTACAGGGTTATTCAAAGAGAATCGAAAAGTCGCCGCACGTTCGGTGACTTTTCATTCTCTTCAGTTCGGTGCGATTTGGCGATCCCATTTCGGTGCGATTTGGCGATCCCATTTCGGTGACCCTGCGGTGTATTCAGCAAGCACCACAGGGCCGTCGTAGTGCAGGGAAAAGTCACCGCAAACCTGTCGAACACTCACTGCAAAACCCAGGCGAATGCACGCCGAAACCCGCAAAAACATCTGGATTAACCCCGCCAAAGACGCCGGAGAAACTTGAGCAGGAGCCGATCAGAGCGCAGAGCAGCAGCCGGAAAAACCTGACACCGCAGACGAATGGAGTGAAAAAAAAAAACTGTACGCTTGAATGTTTGTTTGCAAACAGAGTTTCACTTTTCAAACTACTGAGCGAAAATGTCTGAAATTTACATATAAGATCCAATGAATGATAATAAAAATGGCTGTTACAGAGAAAAGAAAAAAAGGTAAAAAAATAAAACGGAAAAATTTTTTGCAATAAAATTCTAAAAAATGCTTAAAAGATCTTAAAAAATCTATAAATAAAGAGACTTTTTACTGCAGAATATTATAATAAACGGTTTATTAGATATTGAATTAAAACGAAAATATTTTTAACATTGAAGCCTATGGGATTCGCCTGAATAAACCTGTCGAATGAAGCCACCGAATAGCAGGGCATTTCGGCAGCTTTTCACTGCTGGTTTTTGTTCTCTGAATAGACGAAGCTTTGGGGATTTCACTGCCCTCGAACAGGCACCGAACAGGCACCGTATGTGCAGGCAATTCGCCAACATTTGGCGAACTGCCTGCTCTCTGGATAGCCGAATGGCCAAGAAAGGTAACCGAACGCTCATTTTCAGCGTTCGGTTACCTTTCGGCAGCCATTTGGATCTCTTTGAATAACCCTGTTAGTCAATTGACTATCTACCTGTGTAGTGCGCTGATCACTGGGCCAGCCCTTGTGCCGACAGGTCATCTCCAGCCCTTCCTTTCCTGTTATTTTATTGTTGATCCAGGCATTAAAGAGGAACAGGGAGGCATCTCGGGACAGATTTCGCTTTAACATAAGGTTTATACTGCCCCTTGCATTGATATTTTACCCAATAAAGGAAGATGGGCATTTACCGTCCAGTGATACTGTGTTGTATGTCATATACAAATAACACTTTGCAAGCGTACAAAATGTACTCAAACACGGAAACAAAAAGTCTTGACGTCGACAGGTTAATTTTCTGTAATTTTTATTGAACACAAGTATTTCGACAGAATGCAAAGTTCTCCGTTAGTACTCAGTATTTACAGCAGTGAGAATGGGAATAAAATTGGTTGGTAGTCAATGATTCACTCGGTAAAAAGGTTTGTAACAAGAGAGAAGGCCCCGATAGCAGGGAATCATGGGTAGGGATGTGAATGGAGGCATTTACATTGCAACACAAAATAACAGGCCAAGGGTTAAAGTCAGGCCATACCCAAGAGTCATATATAAAACGGGTAAATTAAAATCTTTATCCCGAGCAACGAACACACGCGCCGCGTCACACTGAAACAAAGTAACACTTGACTATCCAAAGGATGCAATCTGATTTGCCTTTCCTCTGCAGACTGATAAATATACAGTGCTTAAACATCAGAATAATACATATGTACTTGTACATGACATATATATATATTACCAGACATAAGGAGGAATTGTTGGTCCCTAAGGTAATAAACGTCTCAAGAATCCGATCAAGTGTTAACAAAAAGTGACTTAGGACAAAGTTAGTTTTCACAAGGGTTTTCTTCTCCGTGTTGCTGTGCGTTCTGTGGTTAAGTCAACAACTGAGCTTTCACTATCCATGGGGTTACAGTCCCGTTGTTATATATTTTATTTCATCTATATACACAATTACACACAACCATGTTTCCATTAGTGTGGATTCAAGAGGGAAGTCGGCTCAAACGTTTATTTGTGTATAGAGTGGACAGGATAATTGACTTTACACCTGCGCTAACGATGGGTATGTTTACAGTTTACACAGTTGTTAGAGAAACACAAAAAAAAAAAACAATTTAATGTCTTGAGTACAGATAAATGCAAAATTGCCAATTCTGGACATATCCCCATTTGAAATTAAGTTTACGAAATCCCTCCATTTCCATCCCTAGCACCTTCTGAGGAGACACAAAATATAAAATGGAAACAAAAAAACAAAACAATAAAAGAATAATGAAACAACCCACTGAGCAAATCGACAAGACCATTTTTTTTCACAGTTTGAAATTTACTTAGCGATTAGCAATGCTCACTTATCCAGACAGCATCATTAAAAACAATTAAATAAAATGAAAAAAAAATGAGGAAAAAATTATTCCTTTTTAAAAAAAAATAAAAAAAAATTGTTATTTTGAATCATGGTCATTCACTTTTAAAGGCATGGATACACTGGAGCAAAACTGAATTGTCTCTTTCTTGACATATAATGAAAATTCCCGACACAGAATCAGTTGAATCTGTGATTTTCTTTCCAAGGCTTCTACAATTTTCACCAGAACTAGCCAATATGATCCTTCCACCACCAAAACTATATGGTTTTTATTTATTTACTTTTTTTTGATACTATGACGAAAAAACACATTTCACACTAAAATTCACACATGTACTGTGCACAAGCCAACAGCAAACCGGGGAAATGTTTTTCTTTTTTTTCTTTTTTTTTCTTTTAAATACAAATATTTTTTTTAATTCTCTAAATCGTCCACTTAACGGAACAGAAACAAAATAATTAAAAAATATTATCCGTGGTACAGGAAATTGTTCTCTGTGTTAGTAAGTGTTTAGAATGTTTTGTATATACTCGCAGAATAACATAAACTGAAAAACGTGTTCTTATGCATTAAGAGAATAAAAAAGTAGCTCCAGGTTAAGACATATTAAAGTTTAATAGTGCTCGACTGATGTCCATGAAATAAACTGACAACTAAATCTAAAGGTTTTAATTTTCTATTAAAGTCATATACCTAGAATTCTACATTTCTGACTTTTCAAACTTTTCAAAGATAATTTAATCATGGGGGAGTTTAAAAATGTTTCTCTTTTAATTTAAACAAACTGTGAAAAACAGTAATTACTTTTTTCCAAAATGTTACAATTTCACTTGACATGGATGTCCACTATAGCCGTTGTTAATGTGATCAATGTGATCGTACCTCATTCTACGATATGTTTTCTTTTCTGTTAATAAATAAAATCAATAATATAATAGTGATAATGTGCGCATGCTTTATCAAGAAGATGGATTGTGCTTTCTTGTCTCATTTTGGTGTTATGCAATCTGATGTTGCTATTTAACTTAATGACACACATGAAAGGGAAGGCTGGCCCTGGTGGGAATCAAATACCTGCCACTGTTTTCTTAAAAGGTACTGTAGTTGGGGCAATAATCAACTTGACTACCTCCGAAGCCTATGCAATGCACAATACCACTGTGTGAGCAACATTCTGCAATTTTCACTTATTGTATTTTTAAGGGTGTAGAAGGGAAGTAACGAGAAGGAGAAACGAGCGCAGATTACATCTTTTTTCTCTTATGTTTTATACATGAACTGGGCTGTTACTCCTCGCTGTTGTAGCCGCTCTGGTGAGTATAGGCGCGATGCCATTTTTTCTATATGTAAGTAGAAGGGAGGTAGTATTGTGCCTCTCAACGAACTCGTGAGGCTTCTTTGACAGTAGAATTAGTTTGGGCCATTGGAAGCTATTTCTCAGTTTTAAAGGGACCTTCTCGCCACTGTAACAACTTATGCTCATGTAAGTGATCATGAAGAGGGGAGATTGTTCAACTGGCTCCCCATCCCTGACAACCATGACAGCTCTTCAAAGTGAAAGTCTTCCCTCAACCTTGAAGGATGTCGGTCAGCAGCCTCTAGGTAGCCTTCTGGGATTTTGGTCAAGCCTGGTCCAAAAATTGAATTTGTGTCCAAGTCGTATAGTTTGAGGAGAAGTTGTTGGGTAGACTTGTGTCCAACCCGCTCCTCACAATGTTTTTGAAAGAGAAGTATTGAATTGACTGTGTGTGGCTAAAAGGCATATCGATGGACCATGGGAAAAAAAGAATGGAAAGAGGGGAGTTATTTTTAACATTTTTTTTCTTTTATAAATGGGGCAGGGCAGAAGGACTTAAAGTTAATCCTGGGTTGTTGGGTATTACTTTATTTTCCTTTGAAATCCTGATTTATTCATGTAATATTAAATGTGAAAAAATCGAAGGACAAAACAGAACTTCACGCCTATTAAAGACAAGATTAGTAATTCTGCCTCTGAATATCCAGTTCTGGAGTTTTGTTTTTCTATATAGCTTTATGAGAGTCAGTGGTGTATCTAATGGAAAATTATTTTGTTTTAACCCATAATAATCAATACCATGACTGAGCATACTTGACGTTCAAAAAGCTCCTGCAGGAGGTCAACATCGAGTAAACCCGGCCGTTGTGGTCATATTCTGGAGCAATGCAAAGGGATTTCAGTTACTGCAAACAAAATACATTTGCAAATGGGCTCCAGAATGTGTCTTCAAATTTTCAGCACCTTGGACATGTCAGCCAAGGTGCTGAAACAGTTTGAACTTCTTCGGGATCTGTTTTTCTTCTACAGAAAGACAAAGCTCCAGCTGTAATACTATACATGTAGCCAATAGGGGGAGCCCTTTGTCTGTTGAATAAGCTTACTGTATCTAAAATGTATTTTATGCAGGGTACATTCATTTTTACACTGTCTGCAAAGGAAAGCTGTTTTCCATAAATCCACTTGGTCCTGGCAGTGGTTTAATGGAAAACAACTTGGCAGTGAAAGATTTAATTTAAGAGAATACAAAAATGTAATTAAGCGCTATTTTATAACTTACATTCTACATTTTTAACATATGTAAAATCGCGCTAAATATTAATATTTCTCAACCGGAGCAGGGAGTTTTGTTCTATCAGTATAAGTAAAACATTTTTAAACACCATTCTAAAAAGGGAAAGAAACTAAAACAACAGAATTGGGGAGGTGTTTCATAGCAGTGATACTTAAATATTAGAAAAATAAAACACAGTCCAGTTTCATCTAAGCATAGGAAACAATGGGTAACAATGTGACTTTGATATATGAAAAATGAAATAGGAGCCAATGATTGTAAAAATTAACTTTTCCCCTCACATCTCATAGCAAAGCACGCATGCTAATAATCTAATATATATATATATATTTTTATATACTGTGTCTATTAAAAAAAAAGCAGTTACACAGATACTTAAAAACATTTTTAACACATAAAAAAACATATGATGGAAAAAATGTAACCTGTAAACATGGAAAATAATAATTAACAAAAAATAAAACCCTTTGCGTGCAGAGCATGCGTTTCACACATTCGTCTAGCACCCACAAGGCTAACAAAATGTACATGTGAATACTGCTAAACTGAAATATAACCAAAAAGCTGTAATATACATTTGGCATCCTATGAAAGAAAACATTAAATGTACAGATTCGGAATTTACTTCCCTGCAGAGCTGGGTGGAAATTTGAAGTGGCTTGATCGGGGCGAGTTATTGAATGGTTGTCGGATATTGGCATGTCAACTCAACATCCAAAGGAGGTTGGACACGACAGAGCACGTCTTGAGCATCACCACATGCCCGTGTGTCCGGGGGGGGAAGTATCATTGACGTCATTACCAAAATGTTGCATATATTTGTATGTGACAGGGTTGAGACGTATGATTCACTGACAACTGGTTCAGGGATAATTTTAATATACATTGAATTGATAATCGATATCGATGCATCCATCAACATTATCCGAAAAATTTCATGGATACCAACAAACAAAAACTGGCTACTGGCCAAATGCACAAGTGGTCTATGACAAAGTACTCAACTGACTCTGTTGGGTGCTAGGATTTCTTGAGATATAGTTTTTCTTCCATTGTGTGTAGTCTACATCTAATTCTATAAGTGGAAGATAAGGCAGCCCAGACCCTTTCCCTCTTGTTTGGTCAGTTCGATTTAGTCTAACCTAGATCTTTCATTAAGCGTAGTGGATGAAAAGCAAATCAAAAATAATAAAGGAGCGTAGGTAATTCTGAAAGCTAGTGCTACGATTGAAGAACTACTAAAAAAGGTCGATTTTAATGATTGACACATTTAACTGAGAATTCCCTTCCATCTCTGTGCTTGGCTCAGGAGAGACACCACACCATGAAGACTGAGAATTGCATTGGTGTGGAAACTCGACGAGCTCCACTAAGAGACCATATAGTAACACATTTAGTGAGTTACAATGTAATTCTACATAAAATAAAGGCTTCTCGGAGTTGGGTACTAGAACGCACATATTATAGAGCAAAATATTGCCTCGTGGGAAAGGAAATACGAGTAAGGAGAAATACCCATAGTGCAACTTCAATTGGGATTTCAACGTCACAAATTTCCGATTATCCTTTCCAGCCAAGCCAAGAAGAGATGTCAATACAGCACATATCATATTCATGTAGCACACAGTTCTACAAATTATGCAGTGTCATGTAAACAGCCACAACTTTCACGTTGTGGTTTCACCTTTAGAACTCAGAAATTATGATCTCTCGTGCTGCTAAGAGGCACAGTTTTTGGGCTATGATCCTATGACGTCAGCAGCAGGCACTGCTCGTATCCAGTTTTATAATTTTGCTTATGTCTGCCTACTTTTAAGAGAGTTAGGCACATGCCAATTTAATCATTTTAATGATAGTTTTCTAGTACCTTCCTATCGATGCTCTATATGACAGTAAATCAGGATTGTGGAGTCTACCAACTGATGTCCGGGTGACCATTACCTACTACACTTCCGTTTGTCTCCGTCATTCTACTTATGTAAGTAACGCTCTTTTCTAGGACTCGTAACGATAGAGCACTGGACAGAGAGGTTAAGGGACCACGTATGTAAACAATTCATAGAAAAAAACAAAACAGAAACCAAGAGAAACATTGCATGATTTGTGGGGGGGAATTTCCGAGTGGCAAAAAGGTCTACATTTACAACTTACTAAAGACCCTCAAAGACATGGACAAATAAGTTGTTCTTTATTATTTTGTTGTTCATTCATCTAACATGGTGGAATGTGACATTTTTCCATACAAACCCTTCCAGAGACGAGTGTGGGGAAACGCGTGGACTCTTAATTGAGTTTAAATGCGATGCTCTTGGCTGCCTAAATCTCCGATCTCTTTATGATAAATATAGCTAAGACGTGTTTGGCAGTTTTGAGTGTACTTTGTAAGACTTTTTCATACCCACATTTCCCCCTTGGTTTTCATTATAAAAAGCAAATGCACAAGAGATGAATTCGTTCTACAATCTCACACAAAACAAACAGGTTTTTCCTTAAAAAAAGAAAAAAAAAACAACAAAAGGCTAAGATTTGAGAGGAATGATGAAGTGTGTGTGTGTGTACCTCACTCTGTAAATGGCTAGCATGAGGCTCTTCAGACATTATTTTTAGTATTCACTTTCCCCTTCCCCTTTTGACACACCCCCCACCCCAAAGGCGGAATCATGCTTTACTCTCGTTCGCGTTTGTTTGAGTGGCTTCGTTGGGAACTGTGGTCACTTCTGCTGGAGTGCTCTTGGTTTCTGTCTCCTCTGGCTTAGAGTTCTCTTCTACAGGGGCCTTCCTGCAAATAACCGAGAGGTAAACTGGGTCACAAAAACAGTCAAGAATGAGGTGGAAGCACAAACAAAATCAAAACATTTGCAGTTTTAGAAATCTAGATCCACATTGGTACTATTTATTTGCAAGGTGTAAGCTCACAACTCATCCAACATGTTCGTACATGACCAATACCAAAGATACTAGCCCTGTAGCAAGTTATTTTACAAACCTTAATCTATTTACACTACAATTATTATTGTTTTTTATTATATTAATAATAATATTATTATTGTATAATTATTTTTTTTTTGAGAAAGGATTTTACCAGGAAGGATACATTAAGATTTCTCTTGTTTTCAAGTATGTCCTGGGTGGCGAGTATGTACCGTTGGGTGTCTTGCCAAAGACACTTACTGGAGAGGTTGCTCGCTGGGATCGAACCCATGACTCCACAGGCTCTCTCCATGCAGAGCAGTGACATTACCTCTACTCCACCCAGCCGGTACAATCATACTGATAATCATCAGTATCAAACTGATAAACTGATGTTGCAAGGAATGTTTGCTGTTAAATGCTTCTAGGGTTAGTTCAAAATGGATGCTTGAAGCCATTCTCATCCGACACACAAGCTATTGCCTATTGGGGGGTAAACTACCAAACGGATTTCAATGCTGACTTGACTGGCTGAAAGTCTTGAAGTAAGGATTCCTTGCATCCTTGGATTTGAAAGAGGACCCGCACATGATCCCATTATTGACATGCACCTTTTGTCGGATAAATGACAATAATAGGATTTGGGGATTGCAGAGACGACTCATACTTCCTATTCCTGATGTTTGGATTGTGTGGAGATGGGAATGAAGTGTAAGGGTGTATGTATATGACTTGCCCAGTGTAATAAAAAAGAAGTCTTATCATACTGAATGAGGATGCCATGAACACGGTGGTGGGTACACCACTTATGAGCCAGTCAAGCATACACCCCTAAATACCAAATATATTCAGATGTATGAATGAGGTTAGGGCACTTGAAATATATAAAAGGGAATACAATGTGTTGGAAGCAAAAATAATCAGGTTTTGTGGGCAGATGTATCCTTTCTTTTACTTTTCTACCATGAAATGCACATTTTGTTAAGATTGTTGTAGATACTCGAGTATACCGCTAGATTTTTGTGACAACAATTTACCTTAAAATTGGAGGGGTCGCGTTATATTTGAGACATCTGCATCGCGTTGAAAAAAACCTTGCCTTGCTCTGGATCCCAAGTCTCACGGAAGTGCCGGTAGTCTCGCTGAAGTGAATGCGGGCTCCCTGATACTTGCAAACACTTCAGGAACTCTTGCAGGGTTATTCATTAGAGATTCGAAAAGTCACCGCACGTTCGGTGACTTTTGGTTCTCTTCAATTCGGTTCCTTTTGCCGATCCCATTTCGGTGACCCTGCGGTGTATTCAGCAAGCACCACAGGGTCCCCGAATTGCAGGGAAAAGCTGCCACAAACCAGACGAAAACTAACCGCAAAACCCACCGAATGCACGCCGAAAACCCTCAAAAACATCTGGATTAACCTGTGAAAACCACGGAAAAAGCCCGAGCAGGAGCCGATCGCACACAGCCGAAGCAGCCGAAGCAGCTGAGACGCAGACAAGGGAGGTGAATAAATTAGCAAAACTGTTTGTATGAATCTGTGAAAATGAAACGCTGTTTGCAAAGAAACTACTGAGCGAAAATGTCTGAAATTTGCATATGAGGTCCAGGGAATGATAATAAAAAGGGCTGTTACAGAAAAAATAAGTAAACGTAAAAAAATAAAAAATCGGACTTTAAAAAAAAAAAAAAAAAAATGCTTAAAATATCATAAAAAATCTATAAATAAAGAGACTTTTTGCTGCAGAATTTTATAATGAACGGTTTATTACATATTGAATTAAAACGGGAATATTTTTAACATTGAAGCCTAAGGGATTCTCCAGAATAAACTTGCCGAATTAAACCACCGAATGGCAGGGCATTAGGGGAACCTTTCACTGCTGGTTTGTGTTCTCTGAATAGCCGAAGCAGTGCATTTTCATGGGGATTTCACTGCCCTCGAACAGGCACCGAACAAGCACTGTATGTTCAGGCAATTCGCCAGGATTTGGTGAATTGCCTGCTCTCTGGATAGCCGAATGGCCAGGAAAGGTAACCGAACGCTGATTTTCAGCGTTCGGTTACCTTTCTCAAGCAATTCAGATCTCTTTGGATAACCCTGTTGGATTTCGGAGAGGTGGGATCCATCACGACTAGAGGGACAGCTCGGTTTAAGCCAATCATTAATCTTGCTTGCCTCCGCCGGTCATCTAATCGCTAATAAAGAAGACGGGTGGCCGGTGGCTTCATACTTAGTAACAACTGCAATCATTCTAGAGCAGAGCACCCTGGCCTGCCTGGGGAGCCTGACTGTGTTAATAGAACCTGCAAGGAGTTTAATGGTTTACTGGTACAGTAATATTTTGTTCCTCGCGTTATATTCGAGTCTTGAGTATCCATCATGGCGATGTGTTATATTCGGGTCGCGCTATACTCGAGTATCTACGGTCTCTAAAAGAGGTAACAGTTACAGTTACAGAAAGTATAATGAATATATTATACAATATGCATCCAAGAAGTAGTTAATAATGACCACCAAAAATTTGGTAAACGTCAGTACTCTTTCACTGACAAAGAAGCAGATGTAACACCAATGTAACACAGGGAAACCTTTTCTATGCAGTTGACCTTAAATACGATGAAAGGGATTGGATATTTTAAAATGAACTATGGTGTGCTGAGAACGGTGTTGCAAAATTTAACTTGATATCTTCAGAACTTTTGAAATCAATTCTTTTCCAATGTGGATATTTTGGTTGAAGTGTTTACAACCTAGCTGTCAATACACCATAATTTAATCTCTATCTATGAACATCCAGAAGAACCTTTCCATTGCTCTCTGAAGTTTTGATTTTATTCTGAAAAGGGTTTCGGATTGCGGAGAGTTATGGTTCCTATGGAGTTGGAGGAATTTCAATGCATGCCATACTCAAGAGGATGGACTTTGGAGATTTGATTCTGAAAGTAGTCAAAGGTTGGCTTTCTTGAATGAGTTCTACACTCACACGTTAGACATTCTCCCTACCGTCTTACAAACTAACACACTATACATTAAACATTCCAGGTTCTCTTTTATTTACTAGAGGCAGACTTCATCCTTCTAAACCTAAAACCACCAAGGAAAAGCTATGGTAAATAATAAACTGAATTTGATATTGAGCATATAGTTTTGAAAGCATTGTTTTCCAGAGAGAAATGAATGGGTAAACAAACACAACCACAAACCACAACACAGCACCAAAGAATGACAACACAAAACACAACCAACAGAGGATTAAGAGAGGCCATACTCGGTCTTTGATGAAGCAGGCGGTACAGAGGTGTCTGCAGTGGAAGAAGCCAGCTCAGGAGCTTTCCCACTAGCCACAGTGGCAGGAGTAGAAGTTCCAAGAGCTGCAAAAACATCCTTTGCAAGGTCAATTTCTGGAGTCTTGAAGGTCCCCCCATCAATTTGAAAGTCCTCATTCTGGGAGGGTTTTGTATTGGTGAGGGAGGGAGCCTCAGCCTTAACGGCCTCCACAGGACTTTTCACTGTGCTGGGTTGTGCTGCTTCCTTTTCTGGACTTTTAGCAGCTGATGGTTCTTTCTTCATCTGTTTCGACTCCGGAGTAGCTGGGGGACTAGTGGCATTTGGTTGGACCACAGCAGGTGGCTTAGGAGCAGATTTTGGAGTCTCAGTTGCACTAGTTGTAGTGCTTGGATTCAGGACTCCCCCTTGGTTAGCTAATGTGTTAGACAGATTGTTAGTAGGTGGGGTATCACTGAGATCTACCAGTGGAGCAACCTTTGGGGATGAAGCAGGTGGTGGCGATGAGGCAGAAGATGCCTCTGCTTTGGAAGGAGTCGCCTGAGTAGATGGCACCGAATTTGTGTCAGGCGCGCCAGAAGGTGGTGGGGCAGTGCTGGAGGTTAGAGTAGTGGATTCACTTGTAGGACTATTTTGAGCAGTAGCAAAAGTTTCAGTTATTGTATCAGAGTTAGTAGTGACGGTGGTTACAGAAGGCAGCATGTCCTCAACAGTAGCTGTGGTGTCAGCTGGATGCCTACGAGAAGCACAGGAGCAAAGAAAGAAAGTAGACAATGAGGAAAACAAATGACAGGAACAAGGAAGCAAGACAGACAAAACATGCAGATTGCAAAGCAGGACATTGTTAAAGGCACAGAGGATTCGGACATTGTGTAAACAGTTATCGTCACACTGGAAAGAGAAAAGCGTAGGGACATGCTATCATACTGGGTTAGAATAGAAAGACATTTTTCAAGATCAGCAATTAATGTACATAAAAATATTGAAGATTATGTACAGAAGGCCAATAGCACCCCCTATACTAAGTTGGACGAATACTACTTTTTGTACTACATTTCCAATACTCCTCAACAAGGGCAGAGTTCCGGTGATCCGGTTTGCTGGCTTGAGCTGTGCAGAAATGGTCGTTATTCGTTAATACAAGCAAGATCATTCTATACTTGCCTTTTGTGAAGAAGTTGTTGATCAAGAGTGTGTATGTAGCAATGTTTTATATTTTTTGTTACAGTGCCACTATACCTGTGACACAAAAACTTTGGCATTTAAGATGTGTTGGATTTGTTAAGTATCATGGCATGGTAAATATGGTGGAATACAGTTGCTACACAAAATAACAGTCCCAATGTGCCACATACATGTTTGCTACTCCCATCTTGGTGTATAACATGAAAAGTATACAAATTGTATTTTACGATTCCATTTAGACACAGATTTAAACATCCCTTTCTTACATTATTGGTTATTGTTCATTTGGAAAATAAAACACATAAGTGAAACCTGAACAAGCTGTCAAAGCAATTTAAAGAGATGGACATCAATGGACAGCAACAAATGGAAAAATTATGCGTTAGCTGTTTTCCAATCGTGGCTTGCCATTAACACCCTTGTTCCAACCAAGCCGCTGTGTAAGACGGTGACAGAGGTGAATGACAGCTGTGATCATAGGCGTCGCTACAGGGGGCCCCATAGGTTATTCCTTGCCCCTACACTGGGTGCCCCCACTAGGGAGACCATATTCAGTGTAAAGAACAAATCAGAAATAATTTAATAAAAATGTAACTTTTTTCATTTAATGTTTTTCCTTGATTAATGCCATTTTAGGGTTACTGGGTAGACTACATGCCTCACAGTGCATATATTTCATGCTTCTCTTGATAACTGGCATTTATGTGGTTAATGGGTAGGCTACATGCCTCACAGTGTATATATTTCATGTTTTCTTTTGATAACTGACATATTAGGGGTTAATGATTAGGCTAAATGCCTCAGTGTATTAATTTCATGTTTTCTCTTGATTAATGGCAATTTAGGGTTTAATGGGTAGGCTACATGCCACACAGTTTATTATTTTTATTGTATTTCCCTGTCTACGGCATTTTAGGGGTTATTTAGGGGTTATTATGGAATTTAGAATCTAAAGGGTCTATTCACCTTTAGATCCTTTGCTTTTTGCCACATTTCGGGGGATCCATTACGCCAAAAATATGGTGAATTTCCTATTTAGCGAATGGTCACCGTAATCAGCAAAAATTGGAGTCGCTGAAGCAGTTATCGGACATTGGCGAAAACCACTGAACTGTGGCAAATAAAATATTACATTTAAGTATCAGGTTAGTGAAACAAAAAATGTATTGTACCACATTACTCTGGTATTTTGGAATTATATATATATATATATACTTGTTTTTTTCAGTGGCAAGATTTAGTAGTGAAAATTATTAGTGCTCCCCCAGTTTTAATGGTGAAATCTTATATGCCCCTATATAATGTTCCTAGAGTCTCCACTGGCTGTCCTGAGTGCCACCACTGTTATCAGCTCCAGGACTTTATAGGACTCCATGGAGCCAGGTGCCACCCCATTTGAGGTCTGCAGGATATTGTGTGAGCCAGGTCACACATGGACGGCAGAAGGATTCACAGAAGACAACTGGAACCTATTTGAGCCCACTCTTCTGCTGTGTATGGAGAGAGGAAACGACGGATAGCACTTCTCAATTCACAGAGGGATGTGAGGTGAGTTTTTAAATAGGGTTAAATTAATGTGTTAAGTGATTTTCTTAAAGCGAAATCACATAACACCAGGATTTAGAAGTTGTTGATGAATAAAGGCTGTTTCAAACTAAGAACAAGGAAAATTGGAATAACTCATTCTTCATCTGGTAGCTGCACATTAAATAATACAAAATATAGTAGCTGTTCATGTACAGTAAGGAGCCGCGTTGTCCAGGATGCAAGCAGAGTCCTGCAGGATATGGCATGCTTCCTACTCATCATGTCATGTGACCGCAGAGGGGGTCTGGGCACAAGAGCCAATCCAATGACACTCCATGCTGAAAACTTTGATCCCATTGAATGGGGCTAGTATCTGAATTACTCCATGCCCAGGAAACCTGAACTGAGGGCTCCCTGAGCAGAAGGCTTGGGTGGGACTAAGCCCCTGCATTTGGATGGCTGAATCAGCCTTCTGAGCACCCCTCAGAATGAGGAGTGGGAGCAGAGAGCTCACAGTAGTGTGACCTCTCAGATCAGATGGAGTGCTCACACCGAGTAGAGTGGCCCTTTAATTGTGTGAAGGTTCTCTTGAAAATGAACAGACCAAGCAGAAAACCTATCGGGAAATATTACGCCATACAACTGAACCACTGTAAAAAAAATTACCTGAACACAACAGCACAATTGTAAAACAAATTTAGATTTGATCCAGTTGTTGTTTAAGAATGTTTGACTATCAGGGTTATTCAAAGAGATCCGAATTGCTTGAGAAAGGTAACCGAACGCTGAAAATCAGCGTTCGGTTACCTTTCTTTGCCATTCGGCTATCCAGAGAGCAGGCAATTTGCCAAATCCTGGCGAATTGCATGAACATACGGTGCCTGTTCGGTGCCTGTTCAGTGCCTGTTCTAGGGCAGTGAAAACCCCATGAAAAAGCACTGCTTCGGCTATTCAGTGAACACAAACCAGCAGTGAAAGGTTCCCGAAATGCCCTGCCATTCGGTGGTTTAATTCGGCAAGTTTATTCAGGAGAATCCCATAGGCTTCAATGTTAAAAATATTCAGCAAATATTGTTTGCTGAATACACCGCAGGGTCACCAAAATGGGATCGGCAAAACAAACCGAATTGAAGAGAACGAAAAGTCACCGAACGTGCGGTGACTTTTCGAATCTCTTTGAATAACCCTGTATGAAAATGTTGAAAATTTGTTCCAAACTGCTCCCTTTCACACTTCACCTTTTTATTCTACAGTCCACTCTACAGTGCAAGCTGAAAAGTTACTTTCAGAACATACATTCAACAACAAGGTAAAAACACATTTATGTTTCTTTTTGTCCCTACATATGAAATTGTTTACATTAAAGAATACAAAATATGAGTACCAATAGTGTGCTGAAGGCGGTTCTTACAGCTCATCATATGCTTAAACAGTGTCGGAATTTGGAACTAAGCTAATCTTTCCACAAAATCATATATATAATGTATCTACTGATTTCAGAAGTTGGCACAAGCTTTCATTTTATTCGGCATGGTTAAACTATAAAAACTTGAATGGCTTTCTACGTACTCTGGTTCTGTGAGGGGAGTGGTTTCATTGGGTTCTGTTTGGTTGCTTCCATCGTGGTTGGGTGTTCCTTCCTCTTCCGTTCGAACCTCCACAATAGGCTCCTTTGATTCATCTTTCCTGTGACAGTAAAACAAAAAATTAGAGACAGATCCAGCCCAACCAGAGATAATCAAGTGCCAATGGACAGCCCATTTGCTGCGAGTTTGTGTTTATTATTTTCCTATGTTTGACAATGCTAATTAGTAAGATTAGATGGAAAGTTATAGGACGACTAATAACAATAGGAAACAAATTAGATCTCAATAACTCGACTTACGAAAATGCTGCCTTTCCTTCTTCGATGTCCTTTCCTTTGGCACCAGGACCAGCCTTTCCGCAGAAGTTGACCGCGATGCACATGAACAGTCCGCATTTGTTCAGGAAGAAACAGGTCACATCCACGAACACCAACAGGAGGACAAAGACGACAGTGAGAATACCCACAATAGCTCCCGTGCCCAATCCAGAATTGGTAGTGCTGGTGGCTGTGAAATAAACAAACAAACAAACAA